>JASDQU010099951.1:426746-453172 GCA_032191745.1 Picea mariana
TCCATGATGCACATTGGGAAAATAATTTTCATGAATTAGCAAGATACCATGATCATGGTCTCCATGTGAGAGGGGCAGGCCTTAGGGTGGTTCAAAGGCTTGGTGATGATTGTTCAAAATCAACTTCAAATGGGATGAATTGTTTATGGAGAGTTGTTTGGAACTTGGATGACATCAAATTGTGCAATAATGGTAGAGTGGACCTTCTTTAAGAGATTTTCCATATGGTGAGAGATGATAATTTTTGGATACCATTCTTGGAGACCTTTGAGAGTGTACCAATGTCCCTCCTTGTTGAATCCCATGTATAATGCCTTGAAATCCATGGTAATAGAGCCCGATTTCCACAACCATTCTACTCCCAAAATGACATCACAACCTTTTATTTTAATATAAAACATGTTAGACTTCAAGAGATGGTCACCCTTTAGGAGTTTCATATTCTCACGATTGCCACTACATTTCATAGTACTTTCATTGGCTATCATGATATGAAAATTATGCATAATGTGAGCATAACAGTGTGTTTATTTTTCTATTGTATGATGGATGAAATTATAGGTATTGCCACTATTTATTAAGACAATCACCTTCATGTGATTGATATATCCCCATCAAGGTTTGGGGGACTATAATTACCAACAAATCATGAATTTAAATATGTTGTTCCTCACAAGGATTCTCCTAAGTAGGAACATCCATAGTAGGGGAATTAATCTCCACATGATCCATCTTGGTCACATCCTCATTTGAAAGTGCCTTAATATTTTCAGATGGGGCCATGTCAATGAAAAATAATTTATGTTCCTTATGTTTATGCCCATGGACAAAATTTTCATAATAGTTATAGTAGAGGCCTTGACATTTTCATTCCACCATTTATGCTATAGTCATCCTATGGACTTTAAGGGGAGGAGAAGGATGTGGAAGAGGCACAAATGGAGGATGTTGTCTTTGAACAAAATTAGGATGTTTGTGTTGAGCATTTACCACCACATGTGCCTTCTTATGTTTCTAAGAGTCATTCAACCAAGTAGCTAGTTGATACATCTCGACTTGTGCTTTGATCCCATCCTCGATACCACTAATAAAATACTCCTTGAAAAATGAATTAGACATACCTTATGCTTTGATTGCTAATCTCTTAAAAGAAGCAATAAACTCTTCCACTTTGTTGGTTTGGTGCAACTTGGTGAGTAGCCCCAAAAAATTAGTACAATTTTAAATTGAGCATAGATGACTTCATAAACTATTTCCAATAAAGTTACCCTTGATGTGCCTTCTTATTCCATTGCCACCATTTCCAATTCTCCATGTCCAAATATAACATTCCCACTCAAATTTTCATTTGTTCAACCTTGATAAATTGGAGAGAAAAGTAGTGATCCATCTAACTAGCCCATCCAGTTGGAACAGATCCATAAAACTTATTTAGGTCTACCTTAGGAAATATGTGCATCTCTTGATCACTTTTTCTTGCAACAGATAAGTATTAATGATAAGGGTGTTATCTTTGGGGAACAAAGAGACCCTCCATTTTTATAAAAGTGGTACTCCTCTTTTATGTTTGAAGAATTTTTCTTTAACTTCTGGGACTATAGGAAGGGATAATGCTAGGCAACAKAYCCCTAAATATTTATTATATTTTTTTAAAATAAAGAATGGTTATTTAACAACCAATTTTTCCCATTCAAGCATAGTTATTTCCAAGAATGGACTAGACCACTCAGCAAATGAATAAAACAAAAAGGTTACAAGAAAATAAATTCTTTAGTTGACCATGGCATGTCTCTATAACATATGCAAGCAAAAGATAAAATTAGATATCATATGAGAGGAAATCAAACATATAACAAAGGGATTTTTTGGAAAATTTTAAATGATATTAGCCGTGAATGTCATAAAGATGATAGGAAATCATGTGCTCAAGATTTATACTTCATTAAATAAAGTATAAAATAATAAAAGGAAAAATTATCTTAGACTGTTTTCTATGGAGTCTAATTAAATACACAGTATTCATATCCGAAAATAAAAATTCCCCATTGTCAACAATAAAGTTTTCCAATGGTAATACATGACTCCTATGACCTAACAAGACAACTGAAGTAAGAGTTTTTTCCTTCGTCAAGTTGGGATGAGGCTCCCGCGAACTGTAACTGAAAATATGGAAGAAACAAAGATGACAATCAGAACTCGACCTTAATGCTAGATCTTATGGAACACAAAGTCTAGATGCGAAACTAACTCAGAAGAAAGATAAGAGAATGGGAGAAATTGGTATTCTATACTCACAAAGTAGATGCAAATATTAGGCTCTAAATCGTTTCTTCTTTGCACAAACTTCATTAAATAGAATCTCTTTGGCATTCAAGAAACCTAACAATCACAATTGTCTCAAGAAAATACATGTATCTTACTTCACAAACTCATTGAAACCATGGATATCGACACCATTGCTTTATTTATCCATAAATCAATATATTCTTGCAGCATGCCCATCGTAATTTCTCATTTTACCCTGAGTATATCGTAAGTAGAAATCAGTTGTTGTAGTACATCGATCTCGTTGTCCCATCCTCCTCAAAGCTACTTTAACCTAGAGTCAGATGGTAAGTTTTATTTTCCCCATTTATTCTTGCTCATGTCTAAAATCTTCTTGATGAATGTACACATGAAATTAGCATTAAATAAAGTGTATTTTTGCATTTTTGTATTGAAGAATCCACTCAATGAGAAGATTCTTCCATTAGTTTTAGAAGCCTTGTCAACAATCTCCCATATCTCAAACAATAAATTTATACTCTCCTTAGTGTTATGAGGAACGATTTTTCTTACTCTAATCAATGATTTTGGGGCCTCTCAAATTTGAGGGGCCTTTGGGTGCTTCCCCAAGATGGGCATCAGGTCCTCTAATTTCCAAAGCATGTGTAAATAATGGCTTTGGATTATTCATAGCAGCCTCTAGTTCAATAAAAAAAAAATTTAATTCTGTCATTCTCTAATTCTTATTCACTCACAAAATGGGACAATGCATCTCTAATAACTAGATGCATTTTTAAAACTCTAGAAGGCTCTGATTTTTCACAATCATTTTATCTTTCATTTTGATTTTTCCCAATTGTAACTTATGGGAATACTTATCATATTTTTCATGATACAAAGTCCCAAGGTAGTCCTAAAATGTAGTCATCTTCCCTCACGGTACCTATTCATATATTGATGTAATTTTAGTCATCTACATTAAGGCCTAAGTTGGTAGCTTATTTGAATCATTGAACTCCATATTTATAACCATATTCTGATCTAGGAGGATCTTGGTGGCCACCCACCTATTTCAACTGGCTCAAAATAGTTTTTTGGGAATTTAATTTATTTAGCAGTTTCGGGTCCCAAACTTCTGGGGCCATTTTGAGTGCCTAAACCATGTTTATTCACGATCGGACACCTAAATGATTGCCCAATGTTTTAATTGAGCCCCCTTAATGAAGTGCCTCATCAATACCTTTCCAACGAGCTATCGTGCACCCCAAAAAAAGATCATATGCAAAAGTTATGACCCTAGGAAGTTGATAGACTAACTTACCCCAACGGGGCCCACATGACTTTAGGCACTTCATCTCCTAGGGTTAGGTTTTTGGATGTATAGGGTTTTGGAATTCATGATTATTGTAAAATTTCCTTCAGATCCTCATTGTACTCATATTCTTGCAAATGAGCGTAGTTGTCACATCTCTTCTCATAGATTATCTACCACCATTCTAGCAAGCTTGTTTTCAGTGTGCATTTTACAGTTTCAGCATATTTCTTATTTAATAGAAGTCAATTTTTACTATATCTCTATTATTATTCACTATGTCTCTATGTTAATATTACAAATCTGTGTTTTCATTTTGTTTCACTCATAAATCTGGATCAATGGTATCAAATCGATCTACTCCTTGTCATTTTTTAGTGCATGTCCCCAACGCGGTCAGGGTATAGAGAGTTGGGTCTCAAGCCTGTTTCTCTTGAGGACAACTTCTCTCGCGTTTTCAAGAAATTGTCCATGGAGGGAGAAAAGAAAGACAATGGGACATGAGATCCTTTAAAAATGTTTCTCTAGGCAGCCCTCGAGCGACAAAGGAACCAGATGATGGGCAGCTTTGCACAAATCCTTCGACGACTACCAATAAGCAACGCATCCACCTCAAATAGAGGCGTCGCCCCCTTCAAGGTACAAATCAATATTGATATTCCTATATTTGACGTTCAAATAGATGCAGATGTCGTAAATAAATGGTTAAACCTTCTATAAGGTTATTTTTTTGTCCACAACTTTTCTGATAGAGAAAATATTACATTTTCACTCCTCAAGGTCGTCCCCCATGTCAGAGATTGGTGGGAGACTTTATGTGAGTAAAATGAAATAGAGGTATCCACATTATTTGCAGTTGCACGCACTTGGATTTCTTTCAGGGATGTTATTAAGGAAAAATACTACCTTGTTGGAAGTTATGACGACTTGTATACAAGATGGACCACATTGTGGTAGGAAAGAGACCAAACAATGCCAGAGTTCACCAATGTCTTCAATACCTTGCACACCAAGTTGGGTATCAAAGATTATGATTGACATTTGGTGCTCAAGTACCATGGTAGTCTGCATAGATAGATCCAGAAAGAAATGGAGTTTTTGGACATCTCATCCTTGGGCAAGGACTATCGATATGTCGTCAAAATTGAGCAAAGGCTGAAAAAAAAGACGTGATAGTTTGGGTCTGGGAACCCCTCACAACAGAAGCATGGAAAGGGCAGCCCCAACCCACAGAAAAAAGGACATAGAAAATATGGGCAACCTCTGGACAACCATTCCAAGTCGTAAGAAAATAAGGACAATGGAAATATGAAGAAAGATACAGAGAAGTGGTGCGAATTCCATAAGAGCCCCTGGCATAACACTGTTGACTGTCACTCAAAAAAGTCAATGGTGGTTGACATGAAAGCCCCTAAATCAGATACAGGTTCCAAATCTGAGTCAGAACAAGAAAAGGGTAGATGGATCATTGATGCGGAACCCCATGCCACCGTTGCTACCACCAAGATCCATCTCGGTTGATCCACGAGATCAAAATATGCTCAAAAATAAAATTGCATGGTATTTCTCAAAAATGGATTCATTGCGTATATCTCATCCTCATGATCCCAGTGCAACTTGAATGGGCTCAAACTAACATCATATGACTGAGATATCGCATTCTGTCCACTTTCCCAAACAAGAAAAAAAAAAAATGATGATTGTACAATTTGTAAAGTCTGACTGTGCAGACTGTATTACTGACATGGAAGGGGGGGCGTACTGCTGACGTGTCCAGTAATGACATGGAAAGTGAGTTGGAAAGTGTTGAGTTGGACCAATCTGGTACTGACACATGTCATATTGGAAGGAAAATGGAAAGGTGCCACGTGGCACAATCAGGGACCTCCACGTGGAACGTCGTCATTGGTTTGTTGGTTAAAATTTTATTGAGTTATTCGAGGTCGAACCTGCGACCTCCGTGTATGGAAGAGTCTTGGAAAAGGTTGGGCTACTAGCCCACCTGCATTAGTACTTAACTACTATAGTCCAAAACATTTATTTTAACTTGAATCAATTGTTAATTCAGGTAGAAAAAGGGTCGAGGATTAGCCCCTGCCCTTAGTCACATACCACCATACCATATGACCATACGTGTGGCATTTTGTTTAGCATTCATTTGATGGGTGCCAAAGCGTAGGTTTGTGCTATGCCACATGGGCCATGTGACCAACACCTCCATTAGAAAAGGTGCTTTTCCCCCTAACCATGTGACATTATGCCCCAATTTGTGGAATGGAATGCATACTGGGTTTTTGGCACGGGAAACACTTGGGGCTAGGCTTAGTTCTCTAGAGGAGCATTTTGGCGAGCAGAAATAGCAAGCTATTGAGGAAAAACCTCCAGAGTTGTATTATTATGAGTTTTTTTCCAAACAATTGTAGGAAAAGCCCAACTAGGGGTTTTTGGACATTCTGGAGCCATTGAATCCATCTATTTTGCATTATGAGCATTGTAAAGTACTAATTTGGCAGTTTGATCATTAATAAAAATGATCCATTGGAAGTTGGACCAGGAGATGTAGCCCAAGAGAGGGGTGAACTCCTTTATCATTTTGTTTTGTTGTGTTTTTTTTTTTATGGTTGTTTATGTTTGTTTATGTTTCTCATGTTATGTAAAAAACTCATTAAGTTTATGTACTTGAAAACTTGATACTTTGTTAAGTCACATAACTATTTCACTTGCAAATTTTTACACACAAGCCTTTTTCATTTTCAAATCTAGTTGGTATTAGAGCATAGGTTTTTTAAGGTTTGATTGTTTGTAAGTGTTTGCTTTTTTATTATTACAAGGTTGAATCTCACAAGAGGAGGAGGTCAACTTCTAGAGACAATTTCTCAACTTTCAAGAAGAATAAATACACAAACACCTCAAACTTCAAGGAGGCATTCACCAAGTATGGCTCATGAGAAGATTCATGAAACTATTACTTCAGAAGATAAAACATTTGGAAAAGATTTTTATGATATGACAGAAATGGTGAAAGTTTTATTTGAAGAAATAAATGCAAGATTGCAAGGTGAAAGTTCAAATCCTCCAAGAGTTAATGAAGACAGTGGTGATAAAACTCCAAAAGGAAATGAAGGGAATGGTGATACTCCACCTCCTTTACCTCCATCTTCCACTTCTTCTACCATTTAAAAACCACCTCCAAATTCTCCAAAAGAACATGGTAAAATTCCTCCACAAACTCCTTTGCTTAAGCTTGATATTAAGTTTGAATTGCCTATGTACAATGGAGAGTTAAATATTGTGAAATTGGATAACTAGATTTGTTAGATTGAAGTGTATTGTACAATAAAAAGAATCAAAGATGACGAACCTAAGATTCATCTTGCTTCTCTTAGATTGGAAAGTGAAGAACTCATTTCGTGGGAAGCCAAAACTCAACAAGACATGAAGAAACATGGTAAAGTTTTATCCTCTTGGAATGATTTTATTGTTGCACTTAGAAGACAATTTTATCCATTAGCATACATGCACAAAGCTATTATGGATTGGAAAAATTTTAGAAAAGATAAGGGAAAAGTGTGCAAAGCTACACTCAAGAATCTAGAAGAAGATCTTTGATTTTGGGTATAGATTTATCTTCTCAAGAAACTTTACTCAAATACATTGGAGGATTTCATAGCTACTTTAGGCACACAATACTTATGTTTAATCCTACAAATCTAGATGAAGTTTTTGTACAGGAAACTCTTTTGGAAGAAAGAGGGAGGAATGAACCTCAAGAAGGCATCAAGAAGCCATTTGTTAAGGGAGACAAGGGAAAGAGGAAATTCAAAAGAAATGGAAGAAAGAATGCTTCATTCAAGAAAGAGGGAAAAAAACTCACATGTAAACATTGTTCAAAAGATGGCCATGATGAAGCCATTGTTGGAAACTTCATCCTAAAATGAGACCCAAAAAGTTCAGCCACAAAGGGGAAACCAAGGATTGTTGCAAATACACAACATGATTTAGGTTCTGATTCGGGAGATGAAACAAAAATTACAGCCATGGGTTTTCAAGGTAATGATTCTATTGCAAGTACTAGGTATTCAAGTAGTAGCCTCAATGAAACTCAACATGAAAAATAAAGAATAGAGCTTTTCCACATAAGGGTTATTTCAAAGCATACCAAGATAGATACTCTTTTTGATATTGGATCTCAAGCAAACCTCATATGTAAAGACATTGTTAAGAAATTGCATTTGGAAAATACTCCACATCCTAAACCATATCCTCTAGGATGGATATGTGACACTGTCAAATTGCATGTGACAAGAAGATTTAAACTTAGATTTGTCATCATTGCAAAATTCATAGATGAGGTAGAGCTTGATGTTATTCCATTGGATGTTTTTGGTATTGTGTCAGGAATCCCATGCTTATATGATAGGAGAGACATCTTTCATCGTCATGAGAACACATAGAATTTTTTAAAAATGGATTTGAATACATTGTTAGAGCACATACAAAGAAGATGAATTTGTCAGTTGTAAATGTTGGACAAATGAAGAGATTAGTCAATGCTAGTAAGAACTTTGTACTCTTGATGATCAAACCCAGAGACAATGTTGAAAAAGAAGCTTTCCAAGGTTGTGATGCAAAGTTGAAATCTGATCTATATGAGGTTGTTAACCAATATGATGAGATGTTTCAAGAACCAAAATGATTCCCTCCTAAAAGGGGTATCCAACATGAGATACAATTACAGCAAGATTGTCCTCTTCCAAACATTGGTATGTACAGGATGTCATTCATGGAGAATGTTGAAATTAAAAAACAAATCCAAGATTTTTTTAACAAAGGGGTTATCATGCCAAGCACATCGCCATGTGGGTCACCAATTGTTTTATTACCAAAGAAAGATGGTACGTGGCTCATGTGTGTAGATTTCAGAGCCTTGAACAAGATTACGGTAAAGAATAGTTATCCTCTTCCTAGAATTGATGATTTGATTGATTAATTGAAAAATGTTAAGTATTTTACTAAGTTGGATTTGAGAAGTGGATATCATCAGATTAGGATTCCTAAAGGAGACACATGGAAGACAAATTTCAAAACAAAGCAAGGTTTGTTTGAATGGATGGTTATGCCATTTGGGCTTTGTAATGATCCTGCTACATTCATGAAAGTTATGAATGATGTTTTAAGGCCTTTTCTTGATGATTGTGTGATTTTCTACTTGGATGACATTTTGATATTTATCAAATCTTGTGAAGGGCATGTTATGCATGTAACGCAAGTTTTAGATGTCTTGAAGAAAGAAAAATTCTTTTTAATGTCTAAATGTGGGTTTGGAAAGACCTCGCTTATTTACTTGGGACATATTGTTGGAGGAGGAGAACTGAAAATTGATCCTTCCAAGTTCAAAGTCATTTTGTATTGTCCCAAACCCAACAATGTGATAGAGGTAAGAAGCTTTTTGGGAGCAGCCCAATATTGGAGAAAGTTTATTTCTAAATTTTCTTCAATTGCAGCTCCATTACATGCAATGACAAGCATCAAGCAAGTTTTCCAATGGGGAGGTAAGCAACAAAAATCTTTTGATGCATTGAAGGAGAAGATTAGTTCAGCTCCATTTCTTGCACTTCCTAATTTGAGACAGCCATTTGAGATACCAACAGATGCAAGTAACTATGCAACGGGAGTAGTCTTGTTGCAACATGCCAAACCCATTTGTTTTCATTATGAAACTTGTAATGGTGTTGTGATTAATTATCCTACATATGATAAGGAGTTGTATGCAATGGTGCAAAGTGTGAAAAAATAGAAACATTATTTGTTGGGAAAAGAAACTATCATTCACACATATCATCAAACATTGCAATATTTACAATCACAAACAAAGCTACAGCAAGCAAGGAACTTCAGATGGATGGGTTTTCTACAACAATTCCACTTGGTTATCGGGTATAAGAAAGGAATTTATAACAAAGTTTATGATATGTTTTCTAGGCATGTTGTTAGTGCTTTAGTTATTCTTAAGCACAATTCTACCATGCATGAGAGCTATGTTGAACAGTATGCTTTAGATGTCGATTTTAAAGAGGTTTATGCAACTTTGTGTTATTATAACCAAGTTGAAGAATTGGATTACCATGTGCATGATATGATTTTGTATCATCTTGGCAAGCTATGTATTCCACAGGGTGAAAGAGTCAACATCATAAGGGAAGAAATTCTTCTCTTATTGTTGTCCACTTTGGTGTAGGCAAGACGGTGGCTAATTTTCAAAGGTATTGCTATTGGCCTAAAATGAATAAAAGTGTTTACAGATATGTAAGAGGATGTTCTTTATGTGCTACAAGTAAGCCTAGCGATAGAAAGTTGGGTTTGTATACTCCACTTCTGGTTCCTTCTCGTCCTTGGGAAATCATTTCCATGGACTTTATAGGAGATCTACCTATGTCAAAACAAAATCATGATTATTTTTATGTTGTGGTTTATAATTTCATAAAAAGTGTATTTTGATGCCTTGTGTTAGCACTGGAAGTCACCTCTGGATTGTTGCAGAGGTAAGCCCAATAACCATCAGTTTGTATATCACAATGAATAGTTTAAATGATGGTCTAATGGATGCAGTCTCAAGATTATATTTCTTTAACTCAGAAAACTGGGTTGGTGTTATCGGGTTAATTGTTAAGTGTGGACACAAATCAATCCCCCTAGCTTCACTACGAAACTAGAAAAAAACAAGACAGTACACTACTCTTTCCTTATATTTCAATTATCAAATGAGAAATGGATCTAGAACATACCTTTTAAATATCAAAGATCCAATTTTGCCAATGCAATCCAAGCTCCATCACGAGGTTTATGAGAAATATCTGCAAATAAGAACAAGCCAACAAAGACAAGAATAACATAGTCTATTGGATATGAAACTATGTACGTGATCAAGGAATCATACAATACGAACAAATAACATTCATATAGGAAAGAAAAATATATATATATTAAAGAATGTGGAAGAAAGATATAACCAGATGCCTTGATGTTGCCAGGTTCCTTCCAATGGTTCCTTGCTTCCAACACACTTCTGCTCCAGGGATTCTGAGATCAACAATATATCTTGACAAAGAAAAACTCAAAGCCAATATACAAGCTCCAAAAACTTCAAGCTATAAAACTCAATAACAAGTCAATTTAACTTTCTCCATGAGAGCTCCTCTCCTTTGATAAGTTGAAGAGGATAAGGTGAGGAGGTTAGGATGATCCCACTAAATCATGAAAGCGAGTAATATCCAAACCGTTCGGAGGCCACCTCACCATAGAAGCTTTTCCTTATATAAGAATCAAGAAGATGCTCGTTTTTTCCACTCACAGGAATTTCCTCACCCTAGCTATAGAGAAACCTGCAAAAACTCTACAACCTAGCTATAGAGCAAGGTGCAAAAATCAGGCATTTCTGCACCCTGTGTATAGTGAAACCTAAGGAAATATTCCTTAATAGGGTTTTTACAAAGGAAAATACAACTTCTTCTCTCAGGGAATGTCCTTCTCCCTTCTTTCTTTAGGAATTCAAGCCACTGGCCCCTCTGAAGGCAACAGAGAGTTTTACATAATGAACAATCATAAGGGTGACAAAAATAATGTGTAAATACAGTAACGATCCGTCGGTAACCTACCAACGAATAAGGAAATACAGTACAATAATATATCATCACTGAGGTAGGCATTCCCATACTCAGAATACAAATGACTCAAAGCATAAATGCCGACATGAAAAGATCCATGTCAAGTAACACAGGTCATGGCCACTAAACATACACTGTGGATTCATGCTAATATGAATCAAATGTGATCATTGCCACCAAAAATACATTGTGGATCTATGTGTTAAAGACTCAAAAATAGCCACGAGACATACATTGTGGATATATGCAACTGTACAAACTGAATATAATCCAAAGCAACCTGAATCTGTCAGAAAATATCTAGGGTCTTTATCTCCACCACTCTATTGTGAATCCAACCATGTGAATACATGTGATGAAGTTGAACATGGTAGAAACCACTTGATTACTGGTCATTAATGTATATCGTTAACAAGTGCGAGGGAAATCACCATTAATGTCAATGACTCCCAAGGTAGACTAGTACAAACCAACGAGTGTGAATTAATGAGTTGAAGTTGAACACTCGATGAAATCTCCCGATCAAGGGTCAATAATGAAAACCCACTATCAAAAGCGAGGAAACCTGCCATTAAGGCATGCAAGTTCCAAGGTACCAAATAGTTTCTAAGTCTAATTCCTATATAATGAGTTGAAGTCGACAGGAAAATACTCGTCACAGGAAGTCCTTAATGTATCCTCCATCAATGACACGAAACGGGTAACAAGATTTGAAGTAGATCAGAGTAACAAGTGATTTAGGATTGACTCAGGGATGGTCGATGCAATAGAAGGCTTAAGGACTGCAGAAATGGTCTATGCAATAGAAGGCTTTCCGGGTTGAACTTCTCTTTGAACATATTGACGACATGACAATTGTCTTGGAAATACTGACTCAACAACAGGGATCATAGACCAAAGGGTAATCTTATAAAGGAGTATGATCAAGAGACAAGAGGATTTCCAACCTAGACACAAGTGAGTGAAAGGGTGTCATGTTCAAAGGTGACTCTTTCATTGAATACAGGTTTAGATACATTTCTTTCCCAATTTTTCCCCCACCATTTCTGGAGAGTACCTCTTTATTTCTACGCAAGATTGAGGAGGATAACATATGCTTGTTGATGTAAGCTCATCATTCGTACGAGTCCCTAGGAGTATCTTTAACAAACCCTAGGAAGGAGTGGTTTGGTCTCATATAGGTATTTCAATGTTTGTTTAATGAGTCCAAAGAGAGAAAAATCAGGGGTTTTTCATATTTAACGAGTCTGAAAAACACTTAAAGAGAACTCTCTCAATTCCTTTTTCACAAATTAGTCTGATGAGACCGAAAAATAGATAAACTACTGCTCAATAGACATTTTCTTCAAATAATTTAACGAGCGTGAAAATAACAAGATCGCTCGGCAATCTTTTCATGTTTAGAGAGTATGAAAAGAGATTAAAGGGAACTCCAGTGGGTTCCTTTTTCATATAACCTTTATGAGTCCGAAAAAGTGATAAAATTTTACTCGGTTATATTCTCAGGTATTTACGAGCATGAGAAAGAACAAAGACTGAGCTCGAGAATGTTTTCATTTTTTACGCAAGATTAAAACAAAAGAAAACTATGCTTGGGATAGATTTAATTTTTACACAAGCTTAAAACTAGCCAAAACTATGCTTGAACCTAGTTTCATTTTTGCACAAGCTTGAACCAAAGGAAACTATGCTTGAGGTAGGTGGTTTCATTTTTACACAAGCTTGAACCATGGAAAACTATGCTTGGACTTCCCAACGCATAACACAGGGATGGTTGGTATTTAGCCCCCAGCTTAAGAAACTGGTGACTCTAACTTTGGCATGATGTCTAGAGGCTAAAAGCATTGCCCCCCAAGCTTAAATTCATCCAACGACATAGGAGGATGAAAAGAAGCTTCAAATACTATACATCACGAAGTACTCGACTCAATTGAAAAGGGGAAAAACTATTTCATTTTTTAATGAGCTTGAAACAGGAACAAGAACTATGCTCGAGAATCTAGGTTCAATCCCCAGACCTCTGTTTCATTTTTTAACGATCTTGACACAGAAACAAGAACTATGTCCGTAACCTCTATTTCATTTTTTAATGAGGTCACCACAGAGACACAAAACTATCCTCACATCTGGTTTCATTTTTTAATGAGCTTGAAATCATAAAACCATGCTCAAAGTCGGTTTCATTTTTTAATGAGCTTGAAATCAGAAAACCATGCTCAACTCTCTTCTTGATCACGGCTTCCAAGAGGACAAAGCTCTGGAAGGACACCATGTCAAGGGACAAACTTTGGTCATGGCCTCCAAGAGATCTTCACTTGACGGAAGAAACACACTCTAGAAGGAACACATGTGGAAGGTCACGATAAGGGTAAGGAGATTAGGCTCCAATAGCCCTACCGAAGAGATTATCATGTCAACTACCGGATCCAAGTCATAAGAGACTGAGCTTACAGTGAGAGGCTCATCTTCATTAGTAGTTGAAGGCATGGGAGACAACACCACATAATTAACTTGTGGCGGGGCGATACCATCTGCATATAAGAACCATTTAGGGAGGTCATCTAGTCAGGAATGATGAATGAAAGTTGATCAATAGTCATAATTCTTCCATCGTGAGAAAAATATGTCACATGAAAAACAGTGGACACAATATCTTTCATGGCATAGACATAATCTCGCTCAAGGAGTAAAGTGAAATCCAAGGGGTCCTCGACTACCATGACGTCAATAAAGATAGTTTTCCCTCCCAAAGTTACAGGAAATTGGGGAAGGTTGATTGGTTCTTCTATTAAAATCTAACAGATTTTGCATAATCAACGCAAGTTGAGGATAACCCAAAGCTTTCTAATCAATATAGGACAAAATACTAATGAACGCACGTTCATCTCTCAATGTATGAGGAATGTCCCAACCACAAAATTGTACTGTAATCTGGAAAGGAACGTGAGAGGGAAGACGAGGTCCATTTACCACACCCCAATTAAAAAGGTTGGCCTCATTACTTGGAGGGGGTTCCATAGGAGAAGGAGGAATACCCCCCAGCACGATAGAGTTTGTATCAATGAGAAAAATGTGGGCAATATCAGGTTTACTCTTGAGCGGGAGAGTAGGATCGACCGATGACGAGATCAGATCGACCACTTGGGTTTCATTCCCAAGGGGAGAATGGGCTCGACAGGTGGAAAAGAATCGACCGCTCTGGTTTCACTCTATGGTAGGAGAGTGGGATTGACCAAGGATGGGATCAGATCAACCACTTTGTCAACTTGTTCAACTAAGGATGTGACCAGATTGAAGACATGATCAACCGGATTGACCGACGAAGGGACCGAATTGATCATTCCATTAACTACAGGTGGGTCAAGAGTAAGCTTGTGATAAGAAGATAGAAGTTGAGGATGTGAAATAGTCACGTCTTCCAGTAATTTTGAGGCTTCATCCATATGAGGGAAAAGGTGAGTTAGATGACTCCCTTTGCATAACATGCACGAGAACTTGACTCTACTTTTCTTTTTCCCAACTGTATCGTGACTAGTTGATGGGAGGCCATCAGCATGTTGTTCAGAGGCTGATGACATGGGTTGGCGAGGTTGTATAGACCATGCTTCTATAACCTTGTATAGAACAGTGAAATCTTTAAGAAGATGGCTACCCTTACAAAGCCTACAAGGGTACTTGGGCTTATGAGGTGTTTGGGTGATCTTGGCATCATGAACACTCCCAGCATGATTAACAGTAACCGGTTTCTTTCCAACATGTCCAATAGTGGTTGGAAGTTGGGACCGTTGTTTATTTTTCTTCTTCTTAATATTTTGTTTCTTCTACTTCTTATCCACCGAGTTACTAGCTTTAGAAATTTCACTCGGCAAAGAAGATGAAATGGAAGAAGACCTTGCAAGTGAAGAAGGAAAATAATATCTTAGTGGTGAAGAAGGTGAAGGATCAACATGAGGTTGATGTTCTTGGGGGAAAGTTCTTACAAACGAAGCACTAACTGAATTCGGGACTACCTAAGTGGAAAACAACCATACCAGTAGTCCAATTGTGAGACCTGGAAGGCTCAAAGTAGTGATGTGAGGAGGACCAATGTTTCCATAAGAAGAAAAAACAAAAGGTTCCCCTAGAACAGAGGTTCCTTCATTGGTCATTCCGAGAACTAACACCATTAAAAACAAAAATCCAACCTAGATTCCACTAGGGAAAACAGACAACACGCGCTACAAATCTAGTAAGCAAGCAAGCAAACAAAACCTTCTCACAATGAGCACACTAGTTGCTGATGAAATCCAACTTCATGGGAACAAAGTAAGAAGGGGCTAAGATAGAGCAGGTGGAAAAGTTACGTTGACGACCTGCTTAACTAACTTACACCCTGGTGCAAGCTCCCACACATAAACATGGTTATACCCTCCAAGGATCCCGAGTGAGTTTGGCCAACGTCGATCCCAGATACCATGAAGACTTGTCCCTCCAAAGTCACCTAGTGTAAATACCCTAGAGAGATAGGCCACTAAGGTTACCAATTACTACAATAATTTATGGGGAAACAGTCGACAGTCTGATCCACGCACAAAGGCAGGGTATCTAGCCTGAAATCAACTTGAAAGGGTTCCACTCATCATTGTGGGTATACCTTCAAGAGACCCCCATAATACGCGCAATCTCTACACCGAGACCAACAAAGCAGGGTGAGTAAATCTATCAGTCTCAATGCGACCTTGCGATTGACCCTTGTGTTAAAAGGGCTTCACAGGACAAAATGTAGCGATTGGATTTCACCGCTTCCTAATGCAAGATTATATGTTTGTTTGTAGCTTAGGAAAGTTATCTTTCACACCTATTCCAAAGCCCTACAACTAATCTAATGTAGGTTTGCTACCAGAAAATATAAAAATGTCTAATCAATATTTATAAGCATTTTATTTTAAGGATGTTGTTACTCAAGAGGAAAATGTCATGGACTAAATGATGTTTTGACCAACTCTAAACAATGAAAAAGAAATGAGAATGTAAATATTTCATTTCGATGAAAGCTATATTATGAGAAGGAGAAAATGTTTATCATTCCTAGATGTACAATCTCCCAAAAATTTTATTAAACTCATCAATATCAATATTCTCAAGAAATGAGCAAAAGAGATTGTACACCAATACACGATTCTTGGGGCCCCCCGGCCATGAGGGGGGGGGGGGATTTAGAATTCAAGACTAAAAAATGCCAAAAACCATGCAATTTCGCTACTTCAAATGAAAATATGCCCCCAATCTAATGTAAAGAAAGAAATTAAATCTTTTTGTTTCAAAGATAGCTAAAATAAATAGAGAACTTCTTCAAAACAAAAGAAACCCAAACAAAGTTTCTCTTTTAACACGAGTTATTCAGAAAAAAGAAGTGTTATTTTCACTAAACAATTCTAAAGAAAAAACAATGCTTTATAAGTAAAAGACATTCAAAGCAAGAGACCAAATATTTCAAAAGAAAACAAAGCAAAGATGGCTAAAAGAAGCTCAAAAAATGTCAAGTAGACTGTAAACAGATCATAATCAAACCTAAAAATTCACCCCAAAACCAAATCCAAGATCTGGGTAAGGAAAAAACCATCAAAAATCAAAATTTTCACAATCGTCGCGGGCTGTAGACTAACACAGTGCGTCGATCCTAGGTTTCCACGGGCTAGATACGGGTAGGATGCAGAAACTCCACACTTTTCTAAACAATCAAGGTGTGGCAATCTTATATCGGCGCACTGTCCCTCAAAGCAGGGTGCGGAAATCAAATAAAAAATGGAAAAAACAAAAAATATGAAGGTTTTCCAATGAATTTAAACAATCAAAGAGTCAAGTTGGATCTCCCAGTGACTCAAAAAAAAGAACCCAAGAAATAAAAGAAAGAAAGCAATACAAACTAGGAAAATAATTCGATCCCCAGTGGAGTCGCCAATTTTGTTATTGGGCTAATTTTTAAGTGCGGACACAAATCAATCCCCGTAGCTTCACTACGAAACTAGAACAAAACAAGACAGTACACTAATATTTCCTTAGATTTCAATTATCAAATGAGAAATGGATCTAGAACATACCTTTTAAATATCGAATATCCAACTTTGCCAATGCAATCCAAGCTCTGTCACGAGGTTTATGAGAAATATTTGCAAATAAGCACAAGCCAACAAAGACAAGAATAAAAGAGTCTATTTGATATGAAGCTATGTACGTTATCAAGGAATCATGCAATATGAACAAATAACATTCATATAGGAAAGAAAAATATATCTGTATTAAAGAATGTGGAAGAAAGATACAACTAGATGCCTTGATGTTGTCAGGTTCCTTCCAATAGTTCCTTGATTCCCACACACTTATTCTCCGGGGATTCTGAGATCAACAATCTATCTTGACAAAGAAAAACTCAAAGCCAATATACAAGCTCCAAAAACTCCAAGCTATAAAACTCAATAACAAGCCAATCTAACTTTCTCCATAAGAGCTCCTCTCCTTTTATAAGCTAAAGAGGATAAGGTGAGGAGATTAGGATGATCCCACTAAATCTTCAAAGCAAGTAAGATCCAAATCTCTCGGAGGCCACCTCACCATAGAAGCTTATCCTTATATAAGCATCAAGAAGACACTCGTTTTTACCACGCACAAGAATTTTCGCACCCTAGCTATAGAGCAACTTGCGAAAACTCCACAACCTAGCTATAGAGAAAGGTGTGGAAATTAGGCATTTCCACACCCTGTGTATAGTGCAACCTGCGTAAACATTCCTTAATATGGTTTTTACAAAGGAAAATACAACTTTTTCTCTCAGGGAGAGTCCTTCTCCCTTCTTTCTTTAGGAATTCAGGCCACTGACCCCTCTGAAGGCAACAGATAGGTTTACATAATTAATGATCATAAGGGTGACGAAAATAATGTGTAACACTTGGAATGCATAAGAAAGTGAGCTCTCAATATAACTTTAGTCAGTAAGTTGTAGCAAGGGTGATTGGGGGGAATAACTTTGAGAAGAATGAAGAAGTTTGCTATGGACATCCGGTCTTCGAGCAGCTTAAAGAGCAAAAACTCTAAAGGTAAGATCCTCTTGGTTCAAGATTTCAAGGAACTGATTGAATTTATCACTGAACTGAAATCAAACATACATCACAATTAAATAATAAAAACCCGACTAGATCATCCATGCCTGAGTCATTTAGCGTTAGGGGAAAAAAAATCACAAGAAACTGATTAAAACTAGTCGTGATGCCACTATGATCAAACCTACATCACAAGAACACAACTACCCTCGACTAGATCATTCATGCGTGAGTGTCTTAACACAACTATTACAGAGAGATGAAAGGGAACTGACTTACATTAAACAAGAAGTCTCAAATACAAGTAAATAAATAGAGAACAAAAGGCTTCATAAAAGATTTACAAATTGGGAGCTCAGCTCAACCATCAACCCTAACAAAATATGAGGAAGACTCCTATATACTCAGAACCAAAAACCTAGAAGTGTGCTTGGGTGGTTGCATTGAAGGCATTACATCTGTATGATTTCTGACAGACTGTGCATGCAGTCTTTGGTCAGATGTGAACCTCAGTCAGACACAATCGCGCTTCAGAACAGACCTGCAGATGAGTCGACTAACTGACAGCCCTTCCCTAGGATTTCCATTTATGGTGGAAACGATGTCCAACCACCACCAACCAACCTTAATAATTGCTTCATCGAGATTGAGAAGGCATGATTCAACTCTACACTTGTAGGATGTGGCAACCTCAGTATTATGTCATATGGTTCTGAGTCGGATGCTTGCAGGGAAGCCTGACAGCAGACATGGTTGTTGATGAAGTGATTGGCGTGATCGGTATGGAATAGCGGACAAGGGATATCCAGGTAGATATTCATGGATGGGAAGAAGAGACTGAGAATAGTGTGGGTACCACACAAGTGGGATCTAAGGTATAATGGGATCGAGGCGATGTGGAGTGAGGTGGAAAAGGTGAYAGGAGATGATGAGGGGACAGGTACCAATGGGATGGTGAGTGGAGGACAGGTGTGAGGGAGAGAAATTGATAGGGGAGTGGCCACTTGTCACCCCTGGATAGGGCGCTATATGCACATGCGCATATCAGGGCCRTGAAAAGCAGTTTGATTCTTCCCCTCTTTTGGGCCCGATGTGTGTCTCTGACTGACACGTCACACCTCCGCGAAACCATGGTTTCGTCCCTGGCCTGCCCTACAAATTTTATCATCCATGCATGTTGAGGCCCCGATATGATCAACGACCATCGATCTAAGGTGCGCAGATCTCAACCACCCATATTTGTGCATGTTTTATCACTTGCGCCAAAAGGTCACATCAGTCATCCGACTTAGGATAGAAGCCAAAATGTGGGTTTTTTTCCCGCTTTCTTCCATTCCTCTACCAAAAATTCCACTTCCTAGGGAAACACCCCCTTTTACAAATAAATGTGATAACATTAGGCTCCATGGGAGATGTCTTGCTCCCTGTGAGAAGCCAAGAACTTTTTTGTAGTTTCAGTTCCTTACTGTTGGGTTGGAGTCTCCTACTAGAAAACAAAATAAATAAAAACAGAACAGTATTTACAATGGCGAGATGTCGACTGCGGCTTCAAAAAAAAATATTTTCAGGAAGTGCCCATTTACAGGGCCACCAAAAATTTTGTCACCCTCCAAGTTCTGCAACCTGTAAGTGTTGTTTGGAAATGCTTCAGAAATCTTGAAGGGACCGATCCAAAGGGATTCAAATTTGCCACGTTTGCCTCTATCCTTCTTGGGTGCATCCCACTTAAGTACTAGATCTCCCAGCTGAAAATATTCTCTTCTGATCTTCTTGTCAAAAGCTTTCTTGATATTCTGGTAATGATCATGTGCTTTGCCCATCGCATGCTCTCTAGTCTGCTAGACTTCTATCAGTTGATGAATTCTCTTGATCATATTATAAGGTTCTCCTTGGTAATCCTGAAAGAATTTTTCCACAGGCAGGGCGAGCTAGGCAAGAAAAATTGCTTCAGTCCCATATACAAGTTTGAAAGGAGAGATACCCAGGGACACTTTTGTTGTCACTCGATCAGCCCACAAAGCGAATTTGATCTTTGAATCCCATGATTTCTTGTTTTCCTCTGGCATTCTTTTGCTGATCTTTATCGATCTCTTGTTAGAGGACCCTGCTAATCCATTTCCTTGAGGGTAGTAGGGGGTAGATTGGATCAATTAAATCCTGAACTGCTCATAGAACTTGATCAATGGTTCAAAATTGAAGGATGCAGCGTTATCAGTGATGATTATGTTCGGACAACCAAACCTTGCCATAATATCTTCGAGAAAACCAATGATCACTTTGTGAGAAGCACCCCTTGTGAGAATAGATTCTATCCACTTGGTGAAATAGTCTGTTGCAGTTAATATCCACCTGTGCTAACCACTTGAAGCAGGATGAATTTCCCTGGTGAAGTCTAGCCCCCACTACTGGAAGGGTCCTGAAGCTACCAAAGATTTCAATGGAAGAGACATGAGATGTTGTTTCCCAGAGAATTTATGGCATTTGATATAGGCCCTAATCTTTGTGCAGACATCAATGAATAGGCTAGGGCAGAAGTACCCATCCCTGAGTATTTTATAGGCCTTGGTTCTCTAGAAGTGATGTCCTCCACACAAGATGTCATGAAACTCAAGCATAATCCTTTGGGCTTCCTGTGGGTATAGACATCTCAGAAGCACTCCTAGAGGGTCTCTCCAGTACAAGACCTAGTCAATAAGGCAGTACCTGATTGCTTTGAGCTTCACATCTATTGCCTTGCTCTTCCCCATTCCATCTGAAGGCCTTAATTCCTGTAGAAAAAATATAATTTCTTTGTACTAGGTACATTCTGCCAATGGAGGGCTATTTTGTGGATTTTTATCAGACAACTCAACTTGTTGTCTTTTTGAACAGGTGTTGATGAAGTTAACCCCTAACGCTTTACAATTAGATTCGGCCAACAACTTGGCTAAACCTTGGCCTTTAACTAATTTGGTGGGCTTTATTTCTAGATCAAACTAAGGGATTTGGGAAATCCACTTACTCTTTCTTCCATCTATGTCAGGCTGAATGAGAATGTCCTTCAAAGTAGCTGAAGGGACGTATGCAATAACCCTTGAATGAAGGACATAGATTATGAAAGCCTTGATGGCTTTCACCAATGCATAGGCATGTTTTTCCATGATGTCATATTTCACCTCTGCATCTCTTAGTGCTCTGCTGAAAAATGAAATAGGCTGCTCCATCCCTTCAGTGTTTTTCTACAATAAAACAGTTTTCACTGTGTCAAATGAGGCAAAGGAAAAGATTAATAAATCCTTGGAGTAGTTAGGACTGACGAATACTGGTGCCTTAGTCAGTGCCTTCTTCATTTGGTTGAAAGAATTTCTAGACTCAGCAGTCCATTTTACTCCATTCCCCTTTCTGAGCATGGCTATGATATGCTTCACCAATTCAGCAAAATTTGAAAAAAACCTTCTCATAAAATTGATTTTACCTAGGAAAGACTGGACTTCCTTCTCGGATATGGTAAGTGACAAGGTTTGAATAGCTTCCACCCTACTTGAATCAATTCTAACCCCCTCGGTTGATACTATGTGTCCCAACAATTTCCCCTCTTTCATGGAAAACAATGACTTCTTGGGACTTAAGGAGAGACCAAACCTGTTTCATTTTAAGAAGACCCTTCTTAGATGATAGCAGTGTTCTTTATCAGATCTGGAGAAAATAGTAATTTCATCTAGGTAGATGACTACAAATTTGTCCCTTTCCCCTATGAAATATATGTCCATGGCTCACTGAAAGGTTTCTCCTGCATTCATCAATCCAAAGGGAATTTTGGCATACATGAATGTACCCCAAGGAGTACTGAAGGTTGTATTTTCTCTGTCTTCAGGGACAACAGAGATATTATTGTAACCAGAAAATCCATCAATCATGGAAATCCTGGATGCATCTGTTACCCTCTGTAACATGTGATCCATCTTTGGAAGGGGGTAATTGTTCTTCTTTGAGCTCCTATTCAGGTTCCTGAAATCGACACAGAGTCTGATTTCTCTACTCTTCTTTCTCACTGGTAACAAGTTGGCCACCCAATCAGAATATCTCAAAGGAAAAATAATTTGAGCATCCAAAAGCTTCTTCACCTCCCTTTCCATAATAGGCAGCAACATGGGATTTATCTATCTTAACTTCTACCTAAATGGTTTGGCTTCCTCCTTCAGTGGGATCTTTTGTTCAATAACACTAGTGTCATATGTTCTGAGGTCTTCGTAGGTCCAGGAAAACACATCAGAAAATTCTTTTAATAGCTCAGTATACTCATCCCTCTGCTCCTTTAACAAGTTGTTATACAACTTGACAAACTTTGGATCCTCCTCTGTGACAATATTGAAATCAGCTACATCAGCGTTATCATTCGAGATTTTACCCTTTACTGCCACATCGTTTCTATTAAATAACCTTTCCAGAGGAGCAGGTCCCTTTGGGATGTGATTGTTGGGTAGCTGAACAATATGATGATCAGCTATCTTGTTCAGAAAAACATCAGCATGAGGATCAATGTCAGAACCAGGATCTTGATCGATGTGTAATGCAGAAAACTCATCCACGGCTTCTAGGAATATTTTGATTTCAAGATCATCCTCAAACACCTTCCAATGCTTGACATTGTCGGGTATAGAGGGCCTGTATTTTACTTCTAAATCATACCTGATCTTGGGTCGTAGAGGAACTCTGAAATTGCTTGTTGAAACAGCCAAAGAGTCAGCCATGAAATTCTCTTTTCTTGGAATAAATGAAATGTTGAAAGCCAATAAAAAACTGTCAATGAGGTCCCATACTTCATTTTTGTAACTTCTTAGTCGAGGGTGTTTGGACTGATAAATATTTTTGATATGTTGGACAATCAACTTAGCATATCCAAACACTATTATCTCTTTGATACCCATATCTTTTGCATCCCTCAAACCCAAAACAAGAGCTTCATATTCTGCCACATTATTGGTAGCTTAAAATTCTTACTTGTAGGACAGAGATATAATTTCTTGAATAGGTGAAACAAGGACTACTCCAGCACCAGCACCTTCTCTAGAAGAGGCTCCATCAAAGAACATTTTCCAAACAGAGTTAATCAGAGGAGAATATTCACATAGATTAAGGGACTACTTTCTGATTTCATGAGGAGGTTCAGGGACATCAGTGAGATGCAACAAGATGGATCCAAAATCAGTATCAAGGGAAAATATTGGATGATTGGTGTTGTCTGCCTAATCACTGATAATGTAGCCCAACTGAGCTTCTTTATATAGTCTTCTATGCTCCCCCCCAAACACGGGAATAGTAGCATATGTGAGGTTCATCTACAATGTTGCCCCAATCCTTTTTATACAAGATCTTGAAAATAACATGCCAAACTTTGGGGGAACATCATCCACTACAATATCCATGAACACACTCTTCATGGGAAGTTGAAACAAAGTCACAATCAAATCTTTGATGACCCCAAGACATTGACATACCCTCCTTGAATCAAAAGAATACAAATCATGGTATGCTTTGGTGACTTCCAATCCTAGTTCTTCCATGACAGTTTTGGGCATGAGATTATGAGAGGCTCCTGAATCCATTAGACAATTATGCAGCACCTTATCATGTATGTTCAGTGATGTGTAGAAGGGAGGGGACGAATCATATCTAGCTTCTACCATGGGACCTAAGATGACTGCTGGTTTTTCGTTTTGCAAATTGATTGAGTCTGTGGGATGATTTGAGGGTTCAGGTAGCAACATCTTAGATAGGGATCTCTTAAAGTCCTCATGATTGATCAGCTCTGAAAGGGGGATAGGAATCCTAATATTTTGAATTTCATGCTCAAAGTTAAAATAGGAGGGGGGCTTGAGAATTTTTATTACCTCTGGGATGGGACCTTTGACTACTAGTGGGAGGTTCTATGTTTTCTTCTCCTTGTTGTTGCTTGCTACATCATTGGCAGGATTTTCTGCTTTAGCAGGCTGCTTAGGAACATCAGGCTTTCCTCCTTTTTTTTTGGACCTAAGGTTGTATCAATTTGGATTGTCTCTGGCCTTATCCCCATTTCTCAGCTCATTTAATTGGTTCTCCATGAGAGACTCCTCGTATGTTGATTGATTTAAATGAGGAGAAGAGGATATATCTTCAAGACAGTGAATTTGTAAGGTGGATGGAGAGGTAGTGGGGGCCTAGAGGGCCCATAGTGATAATAGTGGAGGTCATTCAATGTAAGGTGGACTAGGTCCACTATATTAGTAAATAAGGCCCACTATGGTAGTTAGATATAATAAATGTAAGAGGACTTCTTAGAAGGTTCTACTTCTAGAAGATTCCTCCTCTAGAATGTTCTTAGGTGATGGTAGCACTATATAAAGGGGTTCAAACAATGTAATGAGACATGAAGAGAAATATTGTATTTGGAGCGGTAGCTCAATAGGAGGATGCCCCCTCGAATAGGCAAGTGAACAGGAGAGGATCACTTCCATAATAGGATCCATTGTATGGTGTTGCCCTACCTCAACGGTTTCTATAATAAAGTTGTGGTTTTCTATATGGTTTTATATATCTTGTGTGGTGATTGTATTCAGATATCTTTGGATCTATTGTGATATATTGTATTCAGGTCTTTGGATCTTAACAAGTGGTATCAGAGCACTTTCCAGGGCCGGAGTTGTGGGCAACTATTTTTTATTTTTGCAGATTTTTTTTCGAAGAAGAAAAAAGAGGGCCGCTACATTACAGACATTTTCAGTATATTTATGCACAAAATTTGTAGAAAAGGGTTGTATATATGATTTCCTCTCATAAAAACACCCAATTTAAAAAAAAAAATCGTCCGAAACGGAGTCCGGAAGGTCAAGATATTGAGGTTTTAAAATCTGCAATTTTTCAGGGTTTTTTTTGCCGACGGCGACGCGATTTATTTTTATTTCTGTAGAATTTGGAGGCCGAATTTGCCCAAATAAGTTATAGATCTGAGTTCTTCTCACAATTTCACCCAATTTCAAAAAAAAAAATCAGCCGAAACGGAGTCCGGGAAGTGAAGTTATGAGCATTTTAAGTTCAACGGTTTTTTAGGGTTTTTCCAGAAAAAACCGCGATTTTCTGCCGAAACTTCTTGGGTCTATTTTTTGAGTTTTTTCATGACGGCTGCAGGACCGAAGAGTTCATAGGGTGCTCAGATGGCTATTTCGTCTCAAACTTTGAAAGAAATTCTTAAATCATTCAAAGCCCAATTGGATGATAGATTGGATGTGTTTGCACAACGCCTCACAGACAGCCTCACAAAGAGCCTCACAGATGGCCTCATAGCCAGCCTCACATATGGCCTCAATGATAGTTTTCATAGTATTCAAGATTCATTGAATGACATGCAGGAGAGATTTCTTATGCAATGCCTCATAAATGAATATAATCAAGAAAGATATGCTTGGTATGATTTTGAGGACGATTGTGATGATTGGTATATGGATAGTTGTCATTTTTGGGATGACAACCACTTCCATATTTTATTTGATGACTCTACTCCACCTTCTGTAGAGAACATCAATGTCCCAGATCAGGAGCTAGTTACCAGCGTTCAGTCTATATATTCTATAGTGGTATTATTCCTTCTAGATTCTGCTACAACCCTTTTCCACTATGTGGATGGATCTTCTTATTTGGATCCACATGATAGGTGTCAGTCTTTGGAGCATCATTTGGAGTTGGTTATTGGGTTCCAAAATCTTCTACGGGGAGTTCACATGAGCACTTGGACATGGGACCCTGGCTTACAATGGTGGTTGGACTACATCAGCATGGTGGTTTTACTTTCTACATGGGACCTTGGTTCTCCAGTCTTCTTCAGCATTATGGTCCACAATTATCCATGGGACCCTGGTATATGGTTGTACATCAAGCGTTGAGGACAACTCTTTCATAAGGGGGATGGAATGTAAGGTAGCTGGAGAGGTAGTGGGGGCCTAGAGGGCCCATAGTGATAATAGTGGAGGTCATTCAATGTAAGGTGGACTAGGTCCACTATATTAGTAAATAAGGCCCACTATGGTAGTTAGATATAATAAATGTAAGAGGACTTCTTAGAAGGTTCTACTTCTAGAAGATTCCTCCTCTAGAATG
>JASDQU010099951.1:464915-491062 GCA_032191745.1 Picea mariana
TTTGATTTCAGCAACATAGATTAGATTAGATTAGTTCTACTTCAGTCCTGCATATACAGTGCATGTGCTTCGTCAGTCTACGTACCCCGGGTTGACAATTAAATGGTTGGGCAAGTACTACAACGTTATTATAACAACATAGATTTCGCCTAACAATGCTATAATAAGAGGCTGCATAAAATGGTTGACTGTATTGATGTAAAAATTGATGAAGGAATCCCAGAAAGAGAGATGTACAGGAATGAGTCTTCTACAGAAGACACAACTAAAGCTGAAGATGAACAGGTCCAAGAATCAGAAAATGAAGACTCTGAATCAGATGAAGACATAGACACTCAGACAGACTCAAATCAACGGTCAACTTCAAATTCCTCCTCTAGAATCATTCAAAAGAATCATCCTGCAAGTCAGATAATTGGAGAAAAAGACAAAGGTGTACAAACTAGGAGAAAGCTAATCAAAACCACCGAACAATCTCATATAGATTTCATATCCATGATGGAACCCAAGATTTCAATGAAGCCGGCAAAGATGACCACTAGGTTAAAGCAATGAATGATGAACTTGATCAGATTGAGAAAAACAATACGTGGGAGATGGTTCATAGACCTGAAGGTAAAAACATCATTGGCTCCAAATGGATCTTTAAGAATAAATTGACTGAGCAAGGACAAGTTGTCAAGAACAAAGCAAGGCTAGTTTGTAAAGGATATGCTCAGATAGAAGGACTAGATTATGATGAAACATTTGCACCCATAGTAAGATTAGAAGCTATCAGAATGTTTCTTGCCTATGCTTGTCACAAAAGATTTAAAGTCGATCAAATGGATGTCAAGTCATCTTTTATAAATGGAGATTTAAGTGAAGAAGTTTATATGGAACAACCAGAGGGATTCAAACTATCTGATAATCCTGACTTAGTACACAAGCTGAAGAAAGCCTTACATGGTTTAAAACAAGCCCCTCGAGCCTGGTATCATAGACTGGATACGTATCTCAAAGACAAAGGGTTCAAGAGAGGAATAGCGGACAACAATACATATATTAAAACAGAGGATAATGATTGCTCATCGTATTGGTCTATGTAGATGACATCATCTTCAGATGTAATGAGGATCCATTGGTACAATGGTTTGCTTCTGCCATGGAGTCTGAGTTTGAATGTATATGATAGGAGAACTGTCATTTTTTCTTGGTCTGCAAATTACTCTAAGGACTGAAGGGATGTTCATTTCTCAAGAAAAATATCTCAGAGAAATGTTGAAAAGGTTTCAAATGGAAGATTCTAAACCAATGGGTACACCTATGGTTACTGGATGTAAATTAAGCAAGGATGATGACTCACTTAATGTTGATCAAGGCTCATATAGATCAATGATTGGCAGCCTGTTGTACATCATAGCATCTCACCCAGACATAATGCATGTTGTAGGAATGGTAGGAAGATATCAGGCTGCACCTAAACAGAGTCATTTGCACGCTTTCAAAAGGATATTCAGGTATTTAAAAGAAACAATGACTTATGGTTTGTGGTATCCCAGAAATTAGAATTTGTAGTTAACTACTTATTCATATGCAGATTGGGCAAACTGTGTTGATGAGAGAAAAAGCACCAGTGGAGGAGGATTCTTCCTGGGTGACTCTTTAGTAGCATGGCTTAGTAAAAAGCAAGGTTCCATTTCTTTATCAACCATAGAGGCATAGTACATTGCTACTGCTACCTGTTGCATTCAGGTATTATGGATGATTTAGACACTTGCAGACTTGGAGGTAAAATACATTGCACTAATCCCAATTCATTGTGATAACACTAGTGCCATCAGTGTGTCTAAAAATCCTGTATTCCACTCTAAGACCAAGCATATTCCCATAAAATATCATTTTTTGAGAGAGCAAGTCACCAATCAGATTATTCAGGTCCATTACATTCCAACCACAGACCAAATTGCAAACATCTTTACTAAACCCCTAGCCAAGACACCATTTGAATATCTCAGACATAAGCTGGGTGTCATCCCATCTCACATCTAAGAGAGTCCATCCTATTAGGGGGAGTCTTGTATTGATTAGATATCTTATACCTCCTAAAAATACTGCAACCACTCAGGGGGAGCGTGTCTTCTTTGACATTGATGTCAAAGGGGAAAAAAGAACAGGTACGGGTGCCTTTGTTACCATCAATGCCAAAGGGGGACATTGTTGGCATATTTTACAAACAGTGTATGCTTGTCATCGATGGCAAGTATAGCAAAGATGATGACCTGAATATAGAAAGGATGTGCCAGCGGGCACTAAAAGTCTCTTGGGAAGACGATGCAGAGCTAGCTCGACAAGATCAGAGTATGCAGCAATGGATCTCATTGAGATTTCCCGATGAACATCAGATCTGAGCCAGAGGTCCGACCCACGTTGGATCCAGGAAAATCTGCACATTCTTTAATGAGTAAGGTGAAATGTGAAATCCCAAAAACCCGAAACAGGTGCATCACTCGAAGTAATGGATACTGGGAGATGGAGAATTCAGAGACTCTCAACATCAGGAGTCTCGAAGTGCCGAAAAGTGAAATGTCGAAATTCTAAAAGCAGGCACATCATACCAAGATTTCAGTTACCGGGATATGGAGAAGTCAGAGACTCTCAACATCAGGAGTCCCGATGTGCCAAAAACCGAAACGCCAAAATTCCAGAAGCAGGCACATCATACTAAGATTTTGGTTACCGAGAGATGGAGAAGTTAGAGACTCTCAACATCAAGAGTCCCGAAGTGCCGAAAAGCGAAACGTCAAAATTCCAGAAGTAGGCACATCATACCGGGATTTTGGTTACTGGGAGATGGAGAAGTCAGAGACTCTCAACATCAGGAGTCCCAAAGTGCTGAAAAGAAAAACATTGAAATTCTAGAAGTAGGTGCATCATACTAGGATTTTGGTTACCAGGAGATGGAGAAGTCATATACTCTCATCACAAGGAGTCCCAAAGTGTTGAAATACAAAATCCCAAAATAGACACATCAACAAACCACGTCAGCTAAGGACATGTGGCACAATCAGGCAATGAAAAGTGTCAAGCTAATTCAACATTTTAGGCACATGTAAGTCACGAATCAGAGTGACACATGGCAGCTATTCGACATGTGTCAATCCACGTGTGACATTAGTAGGTTTACACCACATCGGAACTTTCTATTTTAGGGTTCTACATAGCAAGAAAAAACTCCATTGTCACGATGTCTCGAACTCGGAAATGCCGAAAGGATCCATTGTGAGTCTCAAAATATCAAAGGGAAAAACGTCGAAATCTCGTCAACCGTCCATCTTAGTGGGTTATGTGAACCGTCCGATCACTTCGAAGATTTTGTGATCATGAATTTTGTAATGTTGGAGTCACGATGACTCGAAAGGGAAAAGCGTTGAAATCACGAAATGCGAAACCATGATCTAATATGAATCGTTGATCAAAGGGAGATTGTGGACCGTTGATCCAACTCCCTTTCAGAGTTTCGAATACCGGGAGATGGAGGGGTCAAGGCTCGAGACCCTTCATCATAGGAATGTCGAATTGCCAAAAAGCTGAAATGCGAAACACGGTTAGGCTTAGCAAGAGGTCACAACCCTTGGTCACATCGGTAGAAGCTAGGGGAAGGAGTTAAGCTTCTCTTTCTTTCGGAGTTTCGGGGGTCAGGAAATGGAGAGAACTAAAATCCTCCACCACGGTGATCCAAAAATGTCGAAGACCGGAATGCCAAAATGAATACAAGATCCCATGGAGCCAATCCAACGGTGCAAGTGAATTTGGGCATGATCAGAGGGCTAATATTGCTCCTCGTAGTATAACTGCTAGAAACCACTGATGGTTTCTGCTAGAGGACTTGAAGACACTTCAGCGTGATTGAAAGAGAAGGTGAAGAGTCTCTAGGGATCTACCAGTAGAACAAAGATTGTTTGTGGATTCGATTGATAGCTGGATGAGCGTTGGAGCCTGTAAATGCAACAGAATAGTTGAGCTAGACTGTAATAGAAGATGAAGAATCTCAACTGATGGTCAGTGAAGGAATTTGATTATGACACCCAGTGATGTTGGATAGATGGCATGAAAAAACAGAGAAGCTGAAGAGTTTCCATGATGAACAAGCAGAGCACTTGACATGCAAAGAATGCAGAACGATGAGATAGAGAACATGCACAAGATGCAAAGGGAGTGTAAGAATGTGTAACAAAGAAGAGATGGGGTGGTTGTTGTTGTGAGGGATGCATGTGCAAAGAAGAAGGTGGAGTGCAGCAGATGAAAGGCACAGAAGACAAATGGTACATTGAAGAGGAATGGTGTACAGAGTACAAAAGAGAGAAGAACAGAAAGTGAAAGGGATGCATGCAGGATGACAGTGTGGCAGACACAACAGTGAAATCTTGCAGAACGGTGATGAGACTGTTAAGTTGTTGTTGAACATTATATCACTGTAATAAGTTTCAGTAACACATTTTAATAAAACAGGGTGATAGGGAGGTGCTAGGGAGGACTGGTGTCCTCAGAGGTTCAAGTGGGTGCTTGAACACAGGGAGTTGGTGCTTCCTTCTAGTTGGTGCTAGAGAAACCAAGGAGTAGGTGCTTCCTTCTAGTGGGTGCTAGAGAAATTAGAGAGTTGGTGCTCTCAGCAAGTTACATCTTGCAAAATCAGAGGTTGTAGCCTCACAATGATTTGGTTCTCATATGTATGATATTGTAAAGAATGTAAAATATACTTATCATATAAAGAAGAATAGGTTTTAACCCTTTATGGGTTTCCTTGGGAAATATTTGTCTCTGTGTATCTCATATATATGACTGATGTTGTATGTGCCATGGCTTATTTCCCTGCATTATTGTGATTATCATTTAGTGCCTAGTAAAGAATTTAAAAGAAGCATAATTGTTTAAGCACGGTAACAATTGATTCACCCCCCCCCCCTCTCAGTTGACCAATAGATATGTTATCCCTATGCATAGAAAGAATGTTCGGACTAACACATGGATGTAGGATCCTAGAAAGAAATTTTTACAGGTTCGGCACTGTGATCCCAATGCGTAGTACAGGAAAGTTTGGGGATCGCTCAAGAGAAATAGAGGATTAACCCTTTGTTATAGTTGCAGAATACTAGGACATCTTGCTAAGGAATGCCCTAGTAGAAGTGCTAGTTATCTTTGTTGTAAATCCATGGACCGTGAAGTTTTAGATTGCCCTAGAATGATTGCCAAAGTTGAAAATATAAGCATGAGACAAGAATACCATGAGGAAGGTCAAGAGACTAAGAATATTCTCAAGAACCAGAAAGAATCAGAGACTGTGTTATTGCAAATGAAAGAAACCTTGAATGATCACAGAGACATCAACTTATCAAGGGCATTAAAAGAGAAGGAATGCATAGAAACAAGAATAGGAGACTTTAAAATAGACTGTGTATGGGATGCAGAAACACAGGTGAATATCATGATAGAAAGAACTTGGGAAATTTTGGGAAAACCTGCTATGGTTCCTTCATTGGGAGGAATATGATTGTTTAAAGGGAAGATGATAACCCTATGTGGAAGACTTACCTAGATACCTATGAGTGCTCATGGAAATTCAACAAAAGAAGAATTTGAGGTCGTTAAGTTTGTTGAGAACAACGACCCATTTGCTATTTTGCTAGGAAAAACTTGGGTTGAGAAAGATCAGATACAAAGGAAACAAGAAGAGGAAGCTTTAGAATAGAAAAAGAAAGAACTAAGAGATTTCATGGCTAGGAGAATAGCACACTTACTGGAAGAATAGGAGCACAAGTCGAAGCTACTAAGGATCAGAGACTTGGTCATAGAAGTTGAAAGAGCACAGGAAGACTTGAAACCCTTGTCCATACAGGAGAGTAGAGAACCTACTCCAGAAAGAGAAGACGTATTACTCTCGAACCCTTCAAAAGACCCTCAGTAGTGTGAAGTTACTATGCTAAGAGAGGATAAGAACAATAATTGAAAGAGGAACCCAGTAACTCATATTACAGGAAAGAAAGTGAGAAAGATCAGCCAGAAGAAAGCAAAGTTAGAGAAATTGCAGGAAGTTCCAGAGAGGACTTCACAGAAGGAGGATTTGCAAAACTAGAACTTCGTCGGGATATCAGAATAGTGTAGATTGGCACTTCACCACAATGAAGCAATATGATCATTGGAGGCATCTTGGCCGTTAGAACAATGCTCCAAAATAGCTAGAAATGTAGTTATTAATGGAACGTTCACCATTGGACCATTAGGACTGTGCCATAACGGATGGAATTGCATTGATTGAGGTGTTCCTGCCTATTGGAAGAGTCTGATACGACGTTTTCTATTTATCTCGTCGAGAATTTCATCAGGCACACTTTTTCCAATTGTGATTATCTGAGCCCACATAGAACTAGTTTCTTTCGTGCAATGTCTATTGAGAGCTTGCCACACGTTCTGTTACCTTGATTGTTTGTTCACCGACCTGAGATATCTAATCTCACGCATGTATGTTGGACGAATTGAGCATAATAGAAAAGTACATTGAAGAGATCCTAATTGACCTCATGGCTGAAAAGGTGATGTTTGTAGGCATACAAGCTTCATCGATGCGAGGATTGGAAGCATCCCCGTCGACTGCGCAACGTTGGTCTAGCTGACCCGCTGCTGAGAAACAAAGCAAGCATCATGATGACTTGGAGAATGTGAAGCTCATCCCATCTATCCTGCCTAACTATATCCCACCTCTAGCTGGCATGGTTATTCATGTCAGTATCCCAAGGGACTTCGACTACACCTTGATCACTGCATACCTCTCGAAGGGGATACGCGCAATTGGAATACAGTTGGGACAGATTATGACGTTGAAGATCAGTGACTTCAACTTGGGAGATCACAAGAACCATGGAATGCTCACCCCACATAATTATTTGACCAATACCAAGGGGATGAAGTCAAATATCATCCCCCATCCATGGACCATGGACATCGTGAGGTCCACCATCCTGAACATAATGAAGATACCCCACTTTGGAAGGAATCAGGAAGTTAACGCGTGCATTAAAATCCTATTTTCTTGCTTCCATGGTGGTTATTTGTGGTTGGACAGATGCATCACCATAGATCTAGAGTTGATCCATCAGATCATTGGATTAACCATGCAAGGACCTGACCCATAATAATTTTATCCAAGGAAGGTTGCAGATCGTGCCCTGGCACAGAGAATCAAAGACACCTATGGCGATGTGGAGAAGGGGAAGCAAGGCTACAAGGTAGCTTCCATACACAATGATGTAGTACATTTAACCTAGCATTTGATCATTGGTAAGCTAGTAAGGAAGAACAGACCTACGCAGGTCATGGGGTTCGTTGTTGACCTCGCAGGAAAATGCATTGAAGGACTACAAATGAACTGGGCGAGCGACCTCTTCAACCAGTTAGAGCAAGACTATCATGAAGCTCAAGATTAGGGCTATGAGTTCCATTTCAGTTGGTTGTTGATCCTCATAGCCTTCATTGCTTTGGATATATTGGAAGGAGCAACCTTCCCTGATATTGAGCCGTATGAACCCCTCGCTATGAAGTTCACTACGCTCGGGTACTTGAGCAACATGGCTAAGCAATGGTAGTCAAATGTGGTGTTCCACACCTATTACCTGCAGTTGAATAGGGCTATTGAGTCTTTTCCTCGTATGACGTCGAACACCCTGCATGTAAATGTGCTGAACCTACACAGAATAGAGCTAGATAAACAATAATACACACATTTGCAGAGCGAATTGGAGAAAGAAGAAGAAGGGGAGAAAGAATGGAAGAATTCTCATTAACCGTTATGAATAATGAATAATTTACACATGATATACTATGTATAACTCAATGAGTTCTACTTGAGGATAACCAATGCACCATAGTGGTGTTCTAGAGTGATCTGGACACACACCAGCAGTTACAAGAGTGAACTGCTACCTAGTATAGTCTCTCAAGAAGTTACGGGAGTGAACTGCCACCTAATTGAGTTAACTAGTCAACTAGTATTCAGTTAATTGACTAAACATAGAGTAGTGATGAGTTAACTCAGGTAATCAAGGTTAATGCACCACTATGATGATGATGCCAAGGAAAGGTCGAATTATCATGGTGATGATCCCAATGTTGCATGGTGATGATCCCAATGCAACATATAAACTCAACTCAACTAGTCAAACTGAAGTGTCAACTGAAAGAGAATATTCTCCAGGTGGAATATTCTCTCCTAAAATATAGGAGACTAGATAATGACTAATTATGACTAATAAACAAGAAAAAACCTTAGGAAAAATAAATCATAGGTGTGTGTGAAGTAACTCCAACACTGCACAAGTTCAGGCCATTTGTGAATTTCTGCGCAGATAGACATTTTATTTATATCACTTTGCGTGGAGACGAACATAAAGAAGAGCTTCGATCCTACTATAAGCTCATAGAGGAGGACATTGAAGAAATAACTAAGGAATGTCCCATAGATTTATTTATACCAGTCGACCAGGAAGAATTGTTTGAGCCCAACCTCATCGGCAGTCTTGTGGTCACTTGCGAAGAATATGATGCACCCAACAGTAGCAGAATGAAAAAGAAGGAAGAGGTACAGGAGCCGAATAGTGCATCAGAAGAGACTACTTTAGATTCACCTAGAGGGGGAGGAGGTGATGAAGTAGACAAGGAAGAGAATGATGAGAAAGAAGACAAACCAGAGAAGGGAGAAGTAACAATGCCTAGGGACCCCCTTGATGAAGTTGAGACATCCAAGAAAATAAAGAGTTCCCCCATGAAACCTACATCATGGAAGAAGTCAAAAGCCAATAAACCTCCATTTCAAACTGTGTTAACGATGGATGAAATTGACCTTATCATTCTTGTTGTGTCAGACACCTTGGAGGATATCTTAGTGCAACGAAGAAAAACATGAGACCATGTATGACAGGATTGCAGTAGAGTTGAAAGGGGTTCAGCAAGCCCTCTATTCCAGCCATGCAGTGTCTATTGCGCCTCCGCCATCAGAAGGAACAGAAATGGGAGATGAACCTACCAAGATACGTAGGATAGAAGATGTGATGGAAGCTCGCCTTCGTTGTGTCCAGGAAGAAAAAGAATAGGCCACAAAGGCCCTAAAGCAAGCAAAAGAGGAAGCCATAGAGAAACGTCAGGTTGTGTAGAAAGAAAAAGACAACCTCTGGGCGAAGTTTGAAGAGGATAGAGTGCAGATCTAGAAGGAGAAAGAACAGTTGCTCGCAGAGTAGATTGGAGTTAAAGAAGAAATCACTAGAGCACTTTGCTCTGTAATGGGCTTAGAACAGATGGAAGAACACCCGGTGGAGAGTCAAGTTGGGAAGTTGGTTGAAGTCATTCAAAAGCTCCAACAAAGAGTCACAGAACTTGAGTTACAAGCAGTACCAAGCACTCTATAGGAAGTGTGATACCAAAGAGAAGAAACTACCCAAAGCGTAGTCCATATAATAAGGCATTGGCCTTAGAATGAAAACATCTCAGCAATCGAAGTCCACAAACCTACGAGCGCCTTGCAGAGGACCCTGAACTAAGGACATTGGAGTCACAGCTCCAGGAGGCAAAGCAACAAGAAACAATAGTGCAAGCATAGTTGAATCCACTTCCAGCAGTTGAGAGGATGAAAAAATCCTAGGAATAGCACATGGTTCAGCAACAAGTCCAAGCCATCGAGAGAAAGGTCATGGAAGTGACTAAGAAGATCCAGCCAGTGCAAGATGAAGCTTGCATACTTTTTTCAAAAATTGAAGGACAAGGTACAGAACTATAACAAGTGGTCACCTCAGTTGAACAGTGATTGGAAGGACCTATGACCAAGAAAGTTATCTAGGAGTTTGTCGAGAAGGAGGCTTTGGCGAAGCAGCAGGTCAAAGCAGCTCAAGCCAAGCTCGAGGTCTTCGAGGCATAGTTACCCATATCAGAGTGACTCAGGACGAGTCATAAGTGAGTGTTGGGGGCATGTTGGCCCTTGACCATGTTTTGGAGAACCTCGGTCATGTTTAACCATTTTTGGGACTTTGATAGGTTGGTCGAAGGCGGAGCGCAAGGCGAAGAAGAGATCGCAGGATCTCACCCCCTTTTTATGGATTTTTGGGTTTAGGGTTTATGTAATGGGTATGGGATGTTATCCCATGGATTTACCCATGCCTTGGACCCTTTTTTAAGGTATAAATAGATATCTAGACAATGTAAGAAACACACTAGATCTAAGTGCTATATTGTGCTAAGTGAAATATATGTAAGTAGTTGGATCTATGTGATTAAGCTAGATTTGTGCATACTGTGTGTTGAGAACTTGCAGAGCTAAGTGCAAGTGATTGTAAAGAGGATTTGTGTTGTGACCTAGCTCAGGGAAGGAGGATCTAGCGAGGTGCACATATATCTCATGTTCTATTCAGAGTGGGATTTCACGCTTTGTGCATGTAAGGAGATTGACAAAAGATAATAAAGAAGATGAAGAGTTGGTGGACGTAGACCCACGCTTGGGGTGAACCATGTATATCCTGTGTTATGTTTGCTTTGTGTGATTGATGTGATTTATGCTTAGTGTTTTCATCTTTATGTATGTTGAATTCATATGATATAATAGCTTAGTGCTTAGTGATGTGAATGAATGCTAGATCTAATATATTTCTATATGCTAAGTGCTTGGGTGTGTTAGATCTTGTTGAATATTGCATTGTTCTGTAATTAGGGTTTTCTCCTATGAAGTAAATGATAATGAATGTTAACTGCTAAGTTCTCTGTTAAGTATTTTAATCACAGATCTATGTCCTAGCTAGTTTACAGACACTTGAGTCATGCAACCCCCCTACCTCTACCTCAGGTGAGACTTCATCTACTTTGCAAGTGTTTATGAAAGGGCTGGTAGTTAGGGTTTCTTTGGTACATTTTTGAAGTGTTGAATCATGGGTCTACCCCTGTGCCAACAACTACATTTAGCATGCTTATAACTGGGCTAAGCACCCTTTGACTCAAACATCCCCATTTGAGGCATGTTTTGGTTATTTTCCAAAATCTCCTTTAGATTATATATTTGGTAAGGATATTGCTATTGATGGTCATTATAAAATTGATAGGGCAAAGAAGTTCATTGAAAAAATTTAGTTGGTGCATCAAATGGTACAAGAACAGTTGGAAAAGAACCAATCCAAGTAGAAGACAAGACATGACAAGCATCGTGTTGATCACATTTTCCAAGTTGGAGATGAATTTTGGATTTAAATTAGAAAAGAGAGGCTTAAAGGAGAAGGTAAAAAATGAAACCTATTAGATATGGACCTTTCAAGATTCTTGAAAATATTGGTAACAATGCCTTATGTTTAGATTTGCCTCCTTATATGCAAATGTATGCAGTTGTTAATGTTGAAATTTTGAGATTGTATGAGCCTCCTTTGATTGATGATCAAGGAGAGCATGTTCACATTCCTTCCATAGATGATTTCTTGCCAGATTATCTTTCATAATTGCATGAGGATACAATCCTTGACAGGAGGATGAGAATTTCAAAATGAGGGAATGTGGAATACCTTCGCGTTGGTCTTAAAGACACAAATCCAAGCAAAACTAGATGGATTGAGGTTGGAAAGTTGAGGGAACTATACTCTCATCTTCATATTGACTGAAAGTAGTCTTTTGGAGGTCCAAAAGCTTTCCAATGGACAGGAGTGATCCAGGGGATCAAAATATGCTCAAAAATCAAATTGCTCGAAATTTCTTGAAAATGGATTCATTGCGTAGATATCATCCTCACGATCCCAATGCAACTTGAATGGGCTCAAATGGACATCATATGACTGAGATATAATGTTCTGTTCACTTTGCCAAACAAGCAAAAAAAGTGTCGACTGTACAGTTCGTACAATCTGACTGTGCAGACCGTACTACTGACATGGCAGAGTGACTGTACTGTTGACATGTCTAGTAATGACTTGGAAAAGGCTAATGTGGTAGGTGAGTTGGAAAGCGTTGAGGTGGACCAATATGGTACTAATACATGTCATATTGGAAGGAGAATGGGAAGGTGCCACGTGGCCTAGCCAAGGCCCACCATGTGGCACCTCGTCATTGGTTTGTTATTTAAAATTTAATGGAGTCTGTCGGGGTAGAACCTACGACCTATAGGTTTGTCACAATATTGAAAAAGGTCGAGCTACCAGCCCACCTGCATTAGTACTTAACTACTATAGTCAAAAACATTTATTTGAACTTGAATCAATTGTTAATCTGGGAGGAAAAATGGTCGGGGCTTAGCCTCAGCCCTTGGTCACATACCACCATACCATACGACCATACGCACAGTGGTTTTTTCAATGATCATGCGACGGGTTCTAAAACATAGGTCGGCTCTAGGCCACATGGGCCATGCACCGACACCTCCACCGAAAAAGGTGCTTTTCCCCCTAATCATGCGACATTATGACCCAATTTGTGGAATGACGCACGTGCTAGGTTTTTGGCATGGGAAATTCTTGGGGATAGACTCAATTTTGTAGAGGTGTGTTTTGGCAAGCAAAGATAGCAATTTATTGGGGAAAAACATCCAGAGTTGTATTTTTCTCAGTTTTTGGCCAAACTAGGTGCAAGAAGAGCCCAACTAGGGGTTTTTGGACATTCTAGAGCCATTGAAGCCCTGTATTTTTCATTCTAAGCATTGTAAAGCATTTATTTTGACACTTTGAGCATTAATGAAAATGATCCATTGGAAGTTGGACCAAGATATGTAGCCCAAGAGAGGGGTGAACTCCTTTATCATTTTGTTGTGTTATGTGCTTGTTTTTATGGTTGTTTATGTATGTTTTTGTTGCTCATGTTAAGTAAAAAACTCATTAAGTTTATGTTATTGCAAACTTGACCTAATTTCCTATGTCACATAACTATTTCACTTGCAAATTTGTACACACAAGCCTTTTTCATTTTCAGATCACCAATGAACTTGATGAGCTAGAGGAAGGTGGATGCCTCTTTCATTCATAGATGTGGGTGAAAGGCACTATGTTGCACTTCGTCATTTATAGAGGTATCTAGAAGAACCTCATCTCAACATAGGTCCTCAAGTTGCTAGCCCTGCAGAAAACACTGCACCTGCATCCCTACACCATCGGATGGCTCCGCTAAGGAAGTGATCTTCGCATCAGCCAATAGTGTCACATGTCATATGGAATCAAGCCATTCAAATATGAGGTATTGTGTGATGTTACTCCCATTTAATTTTGTGATATTCTTTTGAGACAACATTATTTAAGGAAATGCCATGTTGTATATGAGTCTAGACCTCGCAGTGTTATTATTACTTTGAACAGGAAATTGTACAAGATACCTGAGGTAATCCCCCCTAGTGTTATTTTCTTGATCTTTTCCATGTAATGCAGGAAGGTCATTTATCAAACTGGGAAGTTTATCTTGTTTTTTATTCTCTCTTAGAGTGAGCGAAAGGTTGCAGCCACATCCAAGACCTCTGCGATCGACCTCTCCACGTAGCAGAAGCAAGTGGATAAGGTCCTGGAAAAATACAAAGACATCTTCCCATCACTTACTAGGGTACCTCTACACTTTCAAGTCAATCATACCATTGATATGAACCCCAGTGCACCACTACCCAATGGGACAGTCTATCGCCACTCTCTTTTAGAAAATGAGGAGATCAAGTGTCAGATCCAAGATTTGCTCCATAAGGGGCACATTCAACCCAACTCCTCACCTCATGGAATCCAAACCATGATGGTGCAAAAGAAACATGGGACCTGGTGACTCTGCATTGATTATCGGGCCCTAAATAAAATCACAGTCAGGAACCAGTACTCGATTCCTTGAATCAATGACCTCCTTGATCATCTCACGGGGGAAAAATACTTTAGTAAGATTGATATGAATTATGGCTACCATTAGGTCCCAATAGAGCACACAAATGTATGGAAGATTCACTACAAGTCAAAAGAAGATCTTTTTGAATGGTTGGTCATGCCCTTTGGTTTGAAAAATGCCCCAACAACGTTCATGAGGATGATGGACAATATCTTGTGGCCTTTCACTAATTCTTTTGTAGTGGTGTATATGGATGACATCCTCATCTACAACAAGACTTGGGAGGAACACTTGCAGCATATTCAGCAAGTTCTGCACACTCTACGGCAGCAGAATCTATATGCCAACTTGGGAAAATGATCCTTCGGCATGTGTTAGCACTAGAAGTCACCCTCAGATTGCATAGAAGGTAAGCCCAGTAGCCATCAAGTTATACAGTAAATGTAAATGATTTTTAGGTGATCAAATGGAGAGGACTCAATGATAATAATGTTCTAACTCAGAAATCTAGACTAGCATGCATAAGCAATTGAGGTCTGGAATCAACTTCAATCAGTAAGTTGGAGTAAGGGTGAATAGAGGGAAGACTTTGGTGAGGAGAGTGTAGATGTTTTTTATGGACATCATGTCTTCTAGTAGCCTAAGGAGGAAAAACTTAAACGCGATATCCTCTTGAATTCAAATCTCAAAGAAACTGAAAGAAATTATAACAGCACTATAATCAAGCATTCATCATAATACAGTCACAACAATCCATGTGAATTAGTCAATCATGAAATCTCTCAGTATCAGAGGCAAATAAGATGGAGCAAGAAAGTTGACTTAGATTAAGCAAGATGTCTTAAGAACAAATACATAACCAGAGAACCAGTGTTCTTCATAAAAATATTACAATAGCAGGGAGCCTAGCTCAACCATTTGACCTTAACAAATATCAAAACTGCCTATATGTACTAAAAATGTTACAACCACCAGGAATGTGATCGGACCCCTACATTCAAAGATTCCATTCGATGCCTTCTCTATCAGACTATGTAGGCCTTCTCATGTCAAATGCGAGCCAGGTGTAGTTATGTGCTTTACAGGAAAATTTGTCCATAATGGAAGCTTCAGATTGACAGAATTCCTTTACAGTTGCTCTCTGCATGTTTTCCATTTATGGGGTGAGACAAGGTCTCAACTTCCGCCCCCATATTCAATAACTGCCTTCATTAAGATCAGGATGAAGCCTAACACCCATGAATACTTTAGACGATGCCCACGACTTCTGAGAGTAAATCTCGGTGTCACGAGGCTCTGCAAATCTTCTTTCATGAACAATACAAGTGTTGCAAGTGGTAGGATGATAGTGTATGCACTTTATACAATTTTGTAGTGCCATAGTGTGACAGAATGTCTAGGTGATGATGTGGCAAGAGAAAAATGTGTTGAGGCAGGGTGATGTGGAGCGATAGTGGAACAGGTGTTGAGGGTGCTTGAGTTGTTCAGACCTCAATGTTTTCATTATTCTTATGGAAATCGTGGGCAGAATGCCACATTATTTACACCATAATGCTCTTGAGGGCAAATCTGAGTCACTGCTTGATTCCTATGAAGCAGGTGGAAAATTCATCTGTTAACATATAGGCTTCATGGGGGATAGAGACCTCCCTGTGAGGCTCTAAGAACTCCCTTTTCAGTTTCAGTGCCTTAGTGTTGGGTTGTGGAGTCACTTATAAAAACTAAAAGCAAAAGAAAAATGATATTTACAATGAAATGGGAAGCCCCTCATGGCTTAAGTAAAAAATTCTTCAGAAAATGCCCATTTATAGGGCTACCAAAAACTTCAGCACCCTCCAAATCCTCCAACTTGTAAGTGTTATTTGAAAAAATGTTAGAAATTTTGAAGGGGCTGATCCATAAGGCCTCAAATTTATCATGCTTGCATTTATCTTGGGTAGGTGCATCCCACTTGAGTACAATATCTCCCAGTTGGAAATCCTCTTTGTTCACCTTCTTGTCAAAAGCATGCTTGATCCTTGGTGTCTCTCCTTTGAACATATGTGTTTTCCAATAGTTTCTCCCTCGTCTGCGACACTTCTACCAGCTGTTGTATTATTCTGATCATATCATCAGGTTCCCCTTGGTAGTCTTGGAATAATTTTTCCACAAGCAAGGCAAGTTGAGAAGGGAAAAAGTCCTCAATTCCATACACAAGCTGGAAAGGAGAGACACCAAGGGCTCTCTTTGTTGTCACTCTGTCAGCCCATAAAGAAAATTTAATCTTTGAGTCCCAGGCCTTCTTGTTGTCCTCTAACAGTCTTTTGATGATCTTAACAAGGCTCTTGTTAGATGACTCGGCCAGTCCATTCCCTTCGGGATATTAAGGAGTAGAGTGAATCAATGTGATTCCAAACTATTCACAAAACCTAATCAATGGTTCAGCCTTGAAAGATGCATCATTATCAGTGAAAATTCTATTTGGACAGCCAAATCTTGCCATAATATCCTCAAGAAAACTAATGATTACTTTGTGGGAATAATTTCTTATGGGGATGGCCTTTATCCACTTAGTAAAGTAGTATGTGGTATTCAAGATCCACCTATGTTGACCACTTGAATCAGGATGAATTTCCCCAATAAAATCTAGGCCCCACTATTGAAAGGGCCCTGAAGCTACCACAGGATTTAGTGGAAAATACTTGAGTTGCTTTTTTCCAGAGAATTTTTTACACTTAATACAAGCCCTGATCTTTGCACAAACATCAGTAAAGAGGCTGGGCCAAAAATACCCATCCCTAAGAATTTATAGGTTGAGGTTCCCCAGAAGTGATGCCCCCCACATAAACTATCATGAAAATCATATCTAATCTTTTGGGCTTCCTGTGGGTCTAGGCATATCAACAGCACTCCTAAAGGGTCTTTTCAATATAAGACCTGATTAATCAGACAATATTTAATTGATTTGGGCTTCAAATCTCTTACCTTGCTCTTTTCCATGCCATCAGGAGGCTGTAACTTCTATAGGAAAAATATAATGTCTTTGTACCAAGTGCATCCTACCAATGGGGGTGTGACTTTAGGATCTTCAATAGAAAAATCAGCTTGATGATTCTCTAAACAACTGTTGATGAAATTGACCCCCAAGGCTTTATAGTTAGATTCAGCCAACAACCTAGCTAAACCTTGACCTTTAACTAATTTCGTAGGCTTTACTTCAAGATCAAATTCAAGGATTTTGGCAATCCACTTGCTCCGTCTTCCATCTATGTCAGGTTGAATGAGGATCTCCTTCACAGAGGCTGAAGGGACATCTGCAATGACTTTTGAATGTAGCTCATTAACTCTGAAATATTTGAGATCTTTAACAAAATCATAGTCCTACTTTTCCATGATGTCATACTTTTTTTCAGCATCTCTCAGTGCCCTACTAAAAAAGGAAATCGGTTTCTCAAACCTTCATCATTTTTCTACAACAAAACAGCTGCTACTGTGTCAAATGAAGCAAAAGAGAAAATCAGAAACTCCTTGGAGTAGTTAGGACTGATGAGCATGGGTGCTTCACTCAAGGCCTTCTTTATTTGATCAAAAGAGTTATGAGATTCAGAAGTCCATTTGATTTCATTTCATTTTCTCAACATGGTTGTGATATACTTTACCAACTCGGAAAAATTTGAAACAAACCTTCTCAGAAAATTAATTTTCCCCAAGAACGACTGAACTTCTTTCTTGGATCTAGGGAGTAACAAAGTTCTTCTACCATGCTTGGGTCAATCCTTACCACCTCAGCTGACACAATGTGCCCAACATTTTCCCCTCTTTCATGGAAAATAATGACTTTTTTGGATTAAAGAGAGACCAAACTTTCTACATTTCAAAAAGACCCTTTTTAAATTGTCATGATGACCACAAACTTGTCTCGTTCCCTAATAAATGCTATGTCCATGGCTCACTGAAATTTTTCCCCTGTGTTCATCAGACCAAAGTGCATCTTAGCGTACATGAATGTTCCCTAAGGGGTAGTGAAGGATTTCTTCTCTCTGTCTTCAGGAAAGATAGAGATATGATTGTAGCCAGAAAAGCCATCAATCATGGACATCCTAGATGTACCTGTTACCCTATGTAATATGTGCTCCATCTTTGGAAATGAGCAATTGTCCTTCTTAGAGCTTTTGTTCAGGTTCCTGAAATTGACACAAAGTCTGATTTCTCCATTCTTCTTTATCACTTGGACCAAGTTGGCCACCCATTCGAAATACCTCAAAGGGATGATAATCTAGGCATCTAAAAACTTTTTCACCTCTTTCTCCATAATAGGCAGCGACACAGAATTTATTTGTCTCAATTTCTACCTAAATGATTTGCCCCCTTCCTTCAATGGTATCTTATGCTCAATGACACTTGTGTAATATGTTTTGAGATCTTCATATGTCCAGGAAAACACATCAGAAAATTCTTTTCACAGCTCTACATATTCAACCCTTTTCTCCCTTGATATGCTACTTGACAACTTGACAGATTTTGGGTCCTTCTCTGTGCCAATATTGCGCTCGGTTATATCAGCATCATCAATTTAGCCTTTAAATTTTACTGCCACATCATTCCCATAAAACAATATTTCCAAAGGAACAGGTACCTTTGGAATGTGGTTGGTAGGAAGCTAAACAATATGGTGATTAGAAATTTTATTTTAAAATACATCAGCATGAGGGTTACTTTCACAATCATGATCCTGATCAATATGTAATGCAGAGAACTCATCAACAGACTCAAGAAATGTTTTGATCTCAAGATCATCCTCAAACACCTTCCAATGCTTGACATTGTCAGGTATAGAGGTTATATATTTCACCTCTACATCATACTTGATTTTAGGTGGCAGTGGGACTCGGAAATGGCTTGCTGAAACAGCTAAAGAATTAGCCATGGTATTCTTTTCTCTTGGAATAAATGAAATGTTGAAAGCCAAGAAAAAATGTCAACTAGGTCCCACACTTCGTTTTTGTAAGCTCTAAGCCTAGGATGCTTAGCTTGGTAAATAATTCTGATCTAATGAAAAATTATCTCTACATCACCAAATACTGATAGCTCCTCAATTCCCATGTCCTTTGCAGCCCTTAAACCCAAAACAAGAGCTTCATACTCTGCCACGTTGTTGGTAGCCTAAAATTCTACCTTGTAAGACAAAGTTATAGTCTCTTGACAAGGTGAAACAAAAACCACTCCAGCACCAACACCTTCCTTAGAAGAGGCTCCATCAAAGAACATCTTCCAAATAGAGGTAGTTGGAGGAGGGGTTTCACAAAAAGCGATGGGTTGCTTTCTGATTTCAAGAGGAGTTTCAGGAGAATTAGTGAGTTGCAATATGTTGGATCCCAAATCAATGTCAAGATAAAAAATAGGATGGTTGGTGGGGTTTGTTTCATCACTAATGATGTAGGCCAACTGAACTTCCATGTAAAGTCTCCTTTGTTCACCCCCGAACACAGGAATGGTGGTGTATGAAAGGTCCATCTGCAAGGTTCCCCCCAGTCTCTTTATCCAAGATCTAAATAGGAGCATCCCAACCTTAGGGGGAACATCAGCCACTACAATATCCATGACCATGCTCTTCATTGGAAATTGGAATAGAGATATGGCCAGGTCTTTGATAACCCCAAGTCACTTTACCTTCCTGGAGTCAAAATAATACAGGTCATGGTAGGATTTTGTAACCTCCAACCCGAGCTCTTCCATGAAAATCTTAGGCATAATATTGTGATATGCCCCTGAATCCATCAAGAAGTTATGCAGCACCTTATCATGGATGTTCAATGAGGTGTAGAAAGGAGGGGAGGAGTCATCTCTATATTCTACCAAAGGCCCTAATATGACAGCTAGCCTTTCATCTTGGTGGTTAACAGAGTCTGTGGAGTGAGATGCAGGTTTGGGCTGAAAAATATTTGATAGGCACCTTTTGAAATCCTCATGCTTGACTAACTCTGAGAGAGGTACAGGGATTCTAATCTTTTCAATCTCATGATCAAAGCTATAAGGGGAGGGAGGCTTCAGAATATCCTTCACCTCTAGGACAGGACTTTTGACCACTATTGGGGGGCTTTGTGCATTCCTTTGTTTGTTGTTGTCCACTATATCTCTAGTAGGTTTCTTAGCTCTAGCAGGTCATTTAGGAGTGTCAGACTTTCCTTCCTTCTTCTTGGATCGGAGGTTATATCTATTTGGATCATTGCTGGTCTTTTCTCCTTTGCTAAGCTCATTCAGTTGATTACTCATGAGGGCTTCTTCATATGCAGATTGAGTTAAATGAGGGGATGAAGAGGTATATCCAAGGCAATGGATCTCAGGATCGAAATATTCTTCCTCTCAATCTTCATCAGTAACCAGGTTATTTTAGAGAGAAGTTAGGATTTTCTGATCATCTCGGTCCCTCTTCCTCTGATCTCTCTAAATGGTCTGAGGGGCACTAATTGGTCTCTTGAAACTACCCCTATTATCAACAATTTGGGTATTTATGTAGCTCTACTTTCCTTCCAATTCAAATCTTTCCATCCTAGCAGAAAGTGACTTTAGTAGTTTGGTTACTTCATTCGTTTGAGGGGGGAAGCAAAGGAACTAGAAGTCGAACCTTCAAACCTACCTTTTCTTATGTCTCTATCAGCCTTACTCCTAAGCTTATCAACTGTCAATATATTATATTCTACTTCAGTGGTTGCATCTTTCATATGAGCCAAGGAGGTAGCTCTTCTTTCTCTTAACAGGAGGTAGAAATCAGGGTCAAAATCACTAGAATAAGTAATCTTTGTAGAGGTTTATGTAGGCTTAATCTTAGTGGGAATTTTATTATACATTATATTAAACCTCTTTGAGAAGTCAAAAACAGATTCCCCTTCCCCTTTCTTCAGTGATCTGAACTGTGTAATATAGTAAAGGAAATCCTTTCTATTACCCCAATTATTTAAGAAGGCTTCATCAAGGGCTTCAATCCCATCAATAGATCTAGGGGGGAAATTTTTGAAGCATTTCCTGGCCTCTCCATCAAGGCTATGAACAAAAATTCTCATGCATACATCTTCAATCACAATGACATAATTGTCATCATAATTATAGACGGCTACAAGGTGCTCCTCTGCGGTTATATCTCCCTCACCTATGAACTTGGGCAATTTTTCAAGGTAGCCATCAACTGGGAAAGCACTCAGAGGTTGTGGTAGAATAAGAGGGGTGTACCTAGCAACCACTATATCATTCATTCTACTTCTAGGGGGATTAGCACCTACCATTGGGATGTGAACTGGAGGGGAACCCAGAGGGGATGGAGTTTGGACAGGTGAAATTAGGGCAGTGATTCTGGGAGAAAAAGGAAAAGGATGAGCATTGGGAGATAAATATGAGGGGCTAGAGGTAACAAAGGTTTCCCCTTCTGTAACTACAGAAACTCTAATAGGAGGAGGAGTAGTAAATTCTGAAGTAGGAAAGTCTTCTAAGGTCAAATCTCTCTCCTTCCACTTCACAACTTTGGGGGAGAAAGGGGTGTCAAAGCTCTCTCCTTCCAAACCAATAATAGGAGGGGAGAAATCGACAGAAAAACTCCAAAAACTTAAATTTCTTGAAACTCCAGTTGTTTGTATAATAGAAGAATCGGAAATAGTTAAAGGAGTTTGTAAAGAGGGATTATGCAAATTATCATAAAAACTTGGTACAGCAGTGGAGGTACCTTTTTTAGCAGTCTTTCCCTTTCTGATAATTTCCTCTAGGTCAGCTTCAGGCGTTGCTAGAGGCAGTGGTGAAGTGGACCTCATGTGTCTACCTTTAGGAGCCAGAACTGAAACAGTGGAGTTGAAACAATGGAGTCGCCAGGTGCAAGTTGCAATCTTCAATGGTATTGATATCTGATGCACCTTCAAAATCAGAGCTTCTTTGTCGTTCTATCCCAGGGAAAAGTCTTCAATTCGTCCCTGGAAATGGCACCAGAAATGTTAGCACTAGAAGTGACCTACAGATTGCATACAAGGTAAGCCCAATACCCATCAGTTTATACAGTAAATGTAAATGATTTTTAGGTGATCAAATGGAGAGGACTCAATGATAATAACGTTCTAACTCAAAAATATGGACTAGCATGCATAAGCAATTGAGGTCTGGAATCAACTTCAGTCAGTAAGTTGGAGTAAGGGTGAATAGAGGGAAGACTTTGGTGAGGAGAGTGTAGAGGTTTGTTGTGGACATCAGGTCTTCCAGTAGCCTATGGAGGAAAAACTTAAATGCAATATCCTCTTGAATTCAAATCTCAAAGAAACTGAAAGAAATTATAATATCACTATAATCAAGCATTCATCATAATATGGTCACAAGAATCCATGTGAATCAGTCAATCATGAACTCTCTCAGTATCAAAGGAAAATAAGATGGAGAAAGAAAGATGACTTAGATTCACCAAGATGTCTCAAGAACAAATACACAATGAGAGAACCAGTGCTCTTCATAAAAATATTACAATAGCAGGGATCCTAGCTCAACCATTCGACCTTAACAAAATATCAAAATTGCCTATATACACTAAAAATGTTGCAACCACCAGGAAGTAATTAGACCCTTGTATTCAAATTTTTCAGTTGGTGCCTGCTCTGTCAGATTGTGTAGGCCTTCTCATGTATGATGCAAGCCAGGCATAGTTATGTGATTTAAAGGAAAATATGTCCATAATGGAAGCTTTGGATTGACAATCTGCCTTTACAGCTTCTCTCTGCATGTTTTCCATTTATAGGGTGAGACGGGGTCTCAACTGCCACCCCCATCTTCAATAACTACCTTCATCAAGATCAGGATGAGGCATGACACCCATGAATGCTTCAGACGGTGCCCACGACTTCTAAGAGTCAATCCCAATGCCTCAAGGCTCTGCAGATCTTCTTCCATGACCAGTACAAGTGTTGCAGGTGGTAGGTTGATAACGTATGCGCTTTAGACAATTTTGTAGTGCCATAGCACTACGGAATGTCTATGTGATGATGTGGCAAGAGAAAAATGCATTGAGGAAGGGTGATGTGGAGCGACAGTGGAACAAGTGTTGAGGGTGATTGAGTTGTTCATACCTCAACATTTTCATTCTTCCTGTGGAAATCATGGGCAGAATGCCACATGATTTACACCATAATGCTCCTGAGGGTAAATCTCAGTCACTGCTTGATCCCTATTAAGCAGGTGGAAAATTCATGTGTTAACAGCATGGAAAGGGTCTAGTACCTAGGATACATTGTTGATGTCCATGGTGTGCATGTGGATCCAGCCAATATCCAAGTCATTCGTGACCGACCAGGCCCAACCACGCTCACTGAGCTTTGGAGCTTCTTAGGCCTTGCCAATTTCTATCACAATTTTTTTTTGGGATTCTCCCATATTGCTTGGGTCATCGGCCAAGTAACCAGAGGTGGTGGTAAGGAAAACTTTGTGTGGGGAATGTCTCAAAAACAAGTGTTTGATGATATGAAGCAATGCTTATGCTCAGCCCCAGTGCTTTCATTACCTGACCTGCAACATCCCTTCGAGATCAAGACAAATGCTTCAGACTATGTTTTGGACACACTCCTCACTCAACACGACCACCCTGTGGCCTATCATAGTGAGACACTATCATATGTCATTCATAAGTACCCCACTTACGAAAAATAATTGTACTCCATTGTACAAGCCTGCCTCCAGTGGAGGAATTACATTCTCAGGAAGGATATAGTCATCCACACTTATCATAAGCCACTACAGTTCATGCAAACAGAAGGAAAATTGTAGAATGATTTCCATCAAAAGTGGTCCACATATTTACAGTAGTTCCACCTCAACATCAAAAATAAAATATGAAGTACCAACTGAGTCATTTATTGTCGTAGATAACCTCTAGTTGTGGAACTCACCATGGTGCTATACTCTTGTGGCCATGAGACCTCTGAATGGACCCACCTCTATGAGACAGATCTTGACTTCACCAACACCTACCACATGTTAGGCGTAAACACAATTGTCACTAATTTCCATCTTCATGATGGGATGATGTGCCATATGGGTCATATTTGCATTCCATCAAGCAAGCAAGTGAAGTTTATTTTGGAATCCCACTACACTCAAGTGGTAGGACACTTCGGTGTGAAAAATATAGTGGCAGTGATGCAACAACATTTCTACTAGCTGAAACTTCAACAGGATGTCAGCAAGTATATCTGGTCTTGCACTGCTTGCACTATTTCTAAACCGACCACTAAGAAACAAGGCACGTACACTCTTATGCCTACTCCATACAGGCTCTAGGAGTCCATCTCAAAGGACTATATGTCGATCCTTTCGTCCACTAAGTGGGGAAATGATTATGTTTTTGTGGTTGTGGAATGCTTTTCCAAGATGGTGATTTTGGTTGCCTGGAAGAAGAGCATCACAGCGGAGGCCACTTCCAAGATATTCTTTGAACGACTAAGGGTACACTTTGGGATCCCATAAACCATTATCTCAGCTCAGTACATTTGGTTCCTCAACACATTTTGGTTGAGCCTCTGGTCACTACTAGACACCAATCTCACAAAATCCACTACCTTCCACCCTGAGATAGATTGCAAAACCGAGGTGATCAACCAGATGATTGTAAATGTCCTACAAATGTACAATTTCAAGAACCCCCACACATGGGATGAGATTCTTCATTATTTTCACCATATCTACTACAAATCCATGCATATATCAACCAACCATAGCCCCTTTAAGGTGAGGTTGGGATTTCAACCATTGGGTCCCATGGATGTTGCACTACCCCTTGCGGCCACCCAGGTAAAATCGTCCCATGCTCCAACTGCAGTTGAAAAATCCACTTGGTTCATTGAGTGGATCCAGCAAATCCACCAATAGGTTCAGGATATTTTATATAAATCCAATTCCAAGTACAAGCAGTGCCATGATCAACACTGAGTGCCACACCAATTTCAGGTGGGAGTCAAAGTTTGGTTGCACTTGCAAAAAGAACACCTTACAAGGCCTCATTAGAAGCTTCATCCACTCTGTTATGAACCTTACACCATCACCAAGGTTGTAGGTGGAAATTATTTTGATCTCAACATTCCCCCTTCCTTGGCTTGCACCTAGTGTTCAATGTGGACCTCCTTCGGCCCTATTTTCCACCATTATTAGACACCTCAGAGATAGAAGAAAAATTGACACCAATAGATCTCAACCATGACTACATGGAATAGGCATCCACTAATCATATTGTGGACAAAAATTTCAAGGGAACTCACCAGCAGAGGATCCAGCTTTATTGGGTTATCAAAGCAAGGCAGCACCTACACCAAGGCAAGTGGCTTGCCTAGGGCCAAATTCAGCAGAAATTTCCTCATCTAATGGGAGAACTCAACGTAATGGATACCATTTATTAAAAATGGAGGAGGATTGATCTAGGATGATCTCGGTGGCCACCCACCTATTCCAACTAGCTCAAAATAGCTTTTTGGCAATTTACTATTTTTAGCAGTTTTTCGGGTCCCAAACTTCCAGGGCCATTTTGAGGGCCTAAATGATGTTTTTTTCATGATTGGGCACCTCAATGACAATTGAAGACTTTTATTGAGCCCCCTGAATGAAGCTCCTCTTCAAGACCTTTCCAACGAGCTATCATGCACCCCAAACGGAGATTGTATGAAAAATTTACGACCTCGAGAAGTTGATAGACTAACTTACCCCAATGGGGCCCACATGTTTTTGGAGCTTCATCTCCTAGGGTTAGATTTTTTGATGTCTACGGTTTTTGAATTCAGTATTATTGTTAAAAGGACTTCAGATCCTCATTGTGCTCATCTTCTTGTGAATGAGCGTAGTTGTCACATCTCTTCTCAGAGATAAGCTACCACCATTCTAGCAAGCTTGTTTTCAGTCTGCATTTTATAGTTTCAGCATATTTCTTATTTAATAGAAGTCAAGTTTTATTGTATCTTTGTTATTATTCACTATGTCTCTATGTTAATATTATAAATCTATGTTTTCATTTCATTTCACTCATAAATCTGGATCATATTCGCATGTGCCTCAAATTCCTCTTCATTACCATCACCCATAGATATTTTTATTTTGGGAATAGGGGGCACAATATGTCAAATTTCAATTTTAGAATTATGAGGGTATTCCCCTGTTATCCACATTTTTGGTTATCAAGATGATGACATGATTATGACATGGTGATAGAAGATCTAACTCTTCTTTAAGATCATTTTCATGAAGAAAGTTACACTTATCAGCTTCCCAGAATCACTCTTTTGAAGATAGTACGCAGGCTGCATATATATTGTCCTGCGGAAATGCTT
>JASDQU010099951.1:491082-505526 GCA_032191745.1 Picea mariana
CATGATTCCTTGATCACATGTATAGTCTAGAGTTTTGAATATATTAATGCTTTTGTTGTGATTGGTTTGTGTTGTTGTGATTGGACGACGCAAGAGCATCGTAGCAGAGCGAGGATCAACAGAGATAAGGAGAGCTTTCACAAGTAAGTATATCATCCTTCTTCTCTTGTCCATTAAACACTTTAGAACTAGGGAAAGAGTAGTATTTTGTCACGGTTTGTTCCAGATCCGGGTGGATCTGTGGAGATTGATCTGTGTCCGCACTCACCACCATTCTAGCAAGCTTGTTTTCAGTCTGCATTTTATAGTTTCAGCATATTTCTTATTTAATAGAAGTCAAGTTTTATTGTATCTTTGTTATTATTCACTATGTCTCTATGTTAATATTATAAATCTATGTTTTCATTTCATTTCACTCATAAATCTGGATCATATTCGCATGTGCCTCAAATTCCTCTTCATTACCATCACCCATAGATATTTTTATTTTGGGAATAGGGGGCACAATATGTCAAATTTCAATTTTAGAATTATGAGGGTATTCCCCACCACTAACCTTACCTAATAAATAGTAGCTTCTTCTATTTCCGATGGAAATAATCCTTGGGAAATCGGCAACTAATACCCCTCTTGTGTTAATGTTCGACTTACCCATCTATCTACACTCATTGGCAAATGGAAAACCATATGTGAGAGGATAGGAAAAAACATGTGAATCCACATGTAAAAACATATGAAATGTGTGGAGTTTTGAGATCAAGGGATACAACACTTGGTTAGCACTCTCCACTTCCACCACCGAATGTTATGCAAGATGCAGAAACCACAAAAATGATTTTTTTGAAACAATGAGAAAACCTATGCCCCTGTATCAAGACCTTATACAGGATGCAAAGTGGATGCACAAGGTCATAGGGCTTCACATCTACACCAAAAATATATTTCAAATTTCGAGTTAACTTGTAAGGAAAATTTACATTGAGCTTTCAGGCTATAGATTGATGCAAACCTTTGAATTTTTTGCATAATTTTTCAAATGAAAAAAGAGAATACAAAGGGGACCAGGAAAAAACATTAACAACATGATATTGGGGGAGTTTTCATGAAAAAGTGGCTCAATGAAACAATTATCACCCATTTATGGTTCACCACTACCCATTTTTTGATCCAAGGGATCAAAAAATGCTAAAAAATCAAAGTGCTCAAAATTGCTTGAAAATGGATTCATTGTGTAGATCTAGTCCTCATGGTCCCAACGCAACTTTAATGGGCTCAAATGGAGTTCGTATGGCTGAGATATCAAGTTTTGTCCACTTTCCAAAACAGGGAAAAAACATGATGACCGTGTAGTATGTACAGTCTGTACATTCGTGTCATCTCACCGTATGATTGTACGATTGACTTGGCAGGTGATGATGTGGTAGGTGATTTGGTAGTTTGGTTGGCAGGGGCATGGAACAACCAGTGCTCGACATGTGTCAGGTACGAGGCAAATGGAAAGGTGCCACATGGCCCATCCAGGGGTGGCCACGTGGCACCCCATCGTTGGTTTGTTGGTGTAAAATTTTATAGAGTCCACAAGGATCGAACCTGGGATATTTGTGTATGGAAAGGCCTTGGAAAAGGCTGAGCTACCCACCCGCCCGCGTATGTTACTTAACAACTATAGTTTAAAACTATTATTTAAAGTTGCATTAAAGTCTAGTCAGGCAGAAAAGGGTCAGGGCTTAGACAGAGCCCTTGATCATACATGACCTTGCCACATGACCACAGTGCGGTAAAACTAATAGTCAAGTGACAGGTGTGTAAATATAGGTCATCACCCAGCCACATCGGGGGGCACGCGACCACAACCTCCACCCTTTAAGGCGCTTATTCCACTAATGGTGCAACAGTTTTTCCCTAATTTCATAAACGTGTGTAGTGCTTGGTTTTGGGCATAGAAAAATGCTTCGAGCAAAGTTCAGTCACATAGAGGAGTGTTTTGGCAAGCAAGTACAGCAAGCTATTGGGGAAAAACTTCCAGGAAGTGTATTTTCTCCATTTTTTTACCAAACTAGGTGCAAGAAGAGCCTAGCTAGGGGTTTTTGGACATTCAAGAGCCATTGAAGACATATATTTTGAATTATGAGCATTGTAAAGCATTGATTTTGACACTTTGAGCATATAATGAAAATGATCCATTGGAAGCTAGACGAGGAGAAGTATCCCAAGAGAGGGGTGAACTCCTTTATCATTTTGTTGTGTTATGTGCTTACTTTTGATGGTTGTTTATGCATGTTTATGATGCTCGTGTTAAGTAAAAAACTCACTAAGTTTATGTTCTTGAAAACTTGATCCAATTTCCTAAGTCACATAACTGTTTCACTTGCAAATTTGTACACACAAACCTTTTTCATTTTCAGATCAAGACCTTGTTTATTTTCTGATACCAACTTGATCTGAAAATGAAAAAGGTTTCTGTGTACAAATTTGCAAGTGAAATAGTTATGCGACTTAGGCAATTGGATTAAGTTTTCAAGCACATAAACTTAGTGAGGTTTTTACTTTACATGAGTAGCATAAATAGGCATAAACATCCATCAAAAGTAAGCACATAACACAGTGAAATGATAAAGGAGTTCACCCCTCTCTTCGGCTACATCTCCTGGTCCAGCTTCGAATGGATCATTTTCATTATATGCTCAAATTGTCAAAATAAGTGCTTTACAATGCTCAAAATTCAAAATAGATGGCTTCAATGGCTCCAAAATGTCCAAAAACCCCTAGATGAGCTCTTCCTACACCTAGTTTGGCCAAAAAATGGAGAAAATACACGTCTTCAAAGTTTTTTCCCAATAGCTTATTGTACCTACTCGCCAAAACACACCTTTGTGTGACTGAACCTGGCTTCGAGCATTTTTTCGTGCCCAAAACCCTACACCATGTGTGTTTCTAAAATTAGGGAGAAATTGTCACACCGTTAGCGGGATAGACTCCTTAAACGGTGGAGGTTGTGGTCGTGTGGGCCCCCATGTGGCTAGGCGTCGAACTATATTTACGTACTTGTTGCTTGACCGTTAGTTTTACCATGTTGTGGTCATGTGGTAAGGTTGTGTATGATCAAGGGTTGGGGATAAGCCCTAACCCTTTTCCACCCGACCAGACTTTAATGAAACTTTAAATAATAGTTTTAAACTATAGTTTTTAAGTAACATACATGGGCAGGCTGGTAGCTTGGCCTTTGCCGAGACTTTTCTATACAAAGAGGTCTCATTTGACCCCCGTGGACTCTATAAAATTTTACACCAACAAACCAACGACGGGGTGCCATGTGGCACCTTTCCATTCACCCCGTACCTGACACGTGTTGACCACTAGTTGGTCCACATCCCTGCCAACCAAGCTTCCAAATCACCTACCATGACAGCACTTGCCACGTTAGTTGTACAGTCAGCTGATATGTCGATTGTACGGACTACATAGTTAGCATATATTTTACTTGTTTGAGCACATTCAAGTTGTGTTGGGATCGTGAGGATGAGATCAACGCAATGAATCTATTTTTAGGCAATTTCGAGCACTTTGATTTTTGAGCATTTTTTGATCCACTGGATCACTCCTCGATTATAAGGATGTTGAATGTAGTGTAGGTGTTCATCCCAAAGCTTAGGATGTTTGCTGCAATAACCACGAAGAAGATGTACTACTATTCTATTCACCACTTATGTTTGACCATCAGTCCGTGGATGCAATGTTGTGCTCTTTTTCATCTTGGTGTCCATGAGTGTCCATAAGCTTTACCAAAATTTCCCAATAAATCGAGAATCTCAATTAGAAATAATGAATTTGGGCAACCCAAAATGTACCCAAACATGTTGAAAGAACATTTGTGTCATTTGTTCAGTTGTAACCTGCTTCTTACAATGCATCAAGATACACATTTTATTGATTGTTTTTAGACATAGGTAATCCTCCAATAAAGTCCATGGAAATGATTTCCCAACGACGAGAAGGAACCGGAAGTGGAGTATACAAACCCAACTTTCTATTGCTAGGCTTACTTGTAGCACATAAAGAACATCCTCTTACATATCTTGAAACACTTTCATTCATTTTAGGCCAATAGCAATACCTTTGCAAATTAGCCATTGTCTTGCCTACACTAAAGTGGCCAGCAATAAGAGTAGAATGTGTTTCCCTTATGATGTTGACTCTTTCACCCTATGGAATACATATATTTTCAAGATGATACAAAAGCTTATCATGCACATGGTAATCCAATTCCTCAACTTGGTTAGAATGACACAAAGTTGCATAAACCTCTTTAAAATCAGCATAATGTTCAACATACTTGTCATGCATGGTAGAACTATCCTTAATAATAACTGAAGCACTAACAATAGGCCTAGAAAGCATATAAGCAAATTTGTTATAAATGCCTTTCTTATACCTGATAACTAAGTGGAAATGTTGTAGGAAACCCATCCATATGAGGTGCCTTGCTTGTTGTAGCTTTGTTTATGATTGTAAGTATTGCAATGGTTTATTATCTGTGTGAATAATAGTTTATTTTCCCAACAAATAATGTTTCCATTGTTTCACACGTTGCACCAATGCATACAACTCCTTATCATATGTAAGATAATTAATCACAGCACCATTAAAAGTTTCAGAATGAAAACAAATGGTCTTACCATGTTGCAACAAGACTGATCCCATTGCATAGTTACTTGCATCTATTTGTATCTCAAATGGTTGTCTCAAATTAGGAAGTGCAAGAACTAGAGATGAACTAATCTTCTCCTTCAATACATCAAAAGATTTTCATTGCTTTCCTCCCCATTGGAAAACTTGCTTGATGCTTGTCACTGCATGTAATGGAGCTGCAATTGAAGAGATGTTAGCAATAAACTTTCTCCAATATTGGGTTCCTCCAAAAAATCTTCTTACCTCTGTCACATTTTTGGGCTTGGGCCAATCCAAAATGACTTTTACCTTTGAAGAATCTATTTTTAGTTCTCCTCCTCCAACAATATGTCCCAAGTAAACAAGTGAGGTCTTTCCAAACTCACATTTAGACATCTTTAAAAACAACCTTTCTTTCTTCAAGACATCTAAAACTTGTTTTACATGCATAACATGATCTTCATGAGATTTTATAAATATCAATATGTCATCCAAGTAGAAAATCACACAACCATCAAGAAAAGGCCTTAAAACATCATTCATAACTCTCATGAATGTAGCAGGAGCATTACAAAGCCCAAATGGCATAACCATCCTTTCAAACAAACCTTGCTTTGTTTTGAAAGTTGTCTTCCATGTGTCTCCTTCAGCAATCCTAATATGATGATATCCACTTCTCAAGTCCAACTTAGTAAAATACTTATCATATTTCAATTGATCAAGCAAAACGTCAATTCTAGGAAGAGGGTAACGATTCTTTACCATAATCTTGTTCAAGGCTCTAAAATCTACACACATGCGCCATGTACCATCTTTTTTTGGTACTAATACAATTGGTGACCCGCATGGTGATGTGCTTGGCATGATAACCCCTTTGTCAAGCAACTCTTGTATTTGTTTTCTAATTTCAGCATTCTCCATGACTAACATCTTGTACATACCAATGTTTGGAAGAGGACAATCTTGTTGCAATTGAATCTCATGTTGGATACCTCTTTTAGGAGGAAATCCTTTTGGTTCCTAAAACATATCATCATATTGGTTAACAACCTCATATAAATCATATTTTAACTTTGCATCACAACCTTGGAAAGCTTCTTTTTCAACATTTTCTTTGGGTTTGATCATCAAGAGTACAAAGTTCTTACTAGCATTGACTAATCTCTTCGTTTGTCCAGAATTTACAAGTGACAAATCCATCTTCGTATGTGCTCTAACAATATACTCAACTCCATTTTTAAACAGATTATATTTGTTCTCATGACGATGAAAGATGGATCTCCTATCACATAAATATGGGCTTCCCAACACAATACCACAAATATCCAATGGAATAACATCAAGCTCTACCTCATCTATAGTGATGGCAAATCTAAGTTTACATCTTCTTGTCACATGCAATTTGGCATTGTCACATATCCAACCTAGAGGATATGGTTTAGGATGAGGAGTAGTTTCCAAATGCAACTTCTTAATTGTATCTTCATAAATGAGGTTTGCTTGAGATCCAGTATCAAATAGAGTATCTATCTTGGTATGCTTTGAAATAACCCTTATGTGGAAAATATATATTCCTTCTTTTTCATGTTGAGTTTCATTGAGGCTACTACTTGAAGAACTAGTACTTGCAATAAAATCCTTACCTTGAAAACCCATGGCTGTAATTTTTGTTTCATCTCCTGAATCATAACCTAAATCATCTTGTGTAGTTGCAGCAGTCTTTGGTTTCCCCTTGTGGCTGAACTTTTTGGGTCTCATTTCAAGATGAATTTTCCAACAATGGTCTTCATCATGGCCATATTTTGAAGAGTGTTTACATGTGAGTTTTCTTCCCTCTTTCTTGATTGAAGCATTTTTTTTTTTCCATTTCCCTTGAATTTCCTCTTTCCCTTTTCTCAATTAAAAAATGGATTCTTGTTGCCCTCTTGAGGAGTATTCTTCTCTCTTTCTTCCAAATGAGTTGTATGTACACTAAATTCATGTAGATTTGAAGGGTTAAACATGAGGATTGTGTGTCTCAAATAACTATGCAATCCTCCAATGTATTTAAGTAAAATTTCTTGAGAAGATAAATCTATACCCAAAATCAAAGATCTTCTTCTAAATTCATGATTTTATCTTTGCACACTTTTCACTTTAGCTTGTCTAAAAAAATTCCAATCCATGATAGTTTTCTGCATGTATGCTAATGGATAAAATTTCCTTTTAAGTGCAACAATAAAATCATTCCAAGAGGATAAAACTTTACCATGTTTTTTCAAGTCCTCTTGAGTTTTGGCTTCCCACCAAATGAGTGTTGCACTGTCAAATCTAAGAGAAGCAAGCTTAATCTTAGTTTCATCATCTTTGATTCCTTGTATCCTAAAATACACTTCAATTTGACAAATCCAGTTATCCAATTTCTCAGCATTTACCTCTCCATTGTACATAGGAAATTCAAACTTAATATCAAGCTTAAGCAAAGGAGTTTGTGGAGGAATGTTACCATGTTATTTGGAAGAATTTGGATGTGGTTGTGAAATGGTAGAAGAAGTGGAAGATGGAGATTAAGGAGGTGGAGTATCACCATTCCCACCATTTCCTTTTGGAGTTTTATCACCACTATCTTCATTAACTCTTGGAGGATTTGAGATTTCACCTTGAAACCTTGCATTCCTTTCTTCAAATAAAAATTTCACCATTTATGTCATATCATAAAAAGCTTTTCTGAAAGTTTCATCTTCTGAAGTAGTGATTTCATGACTCTCCTCATGAGCCATGCTTGGTGAATGCCTCCTTGAAGCTTGAGGTGAATGTATAGTTATCCTTCTTGAAAGTTGTGAACTTGGATCTACAATTTGACCTTCTCCTATTGTGAGCTTCAACCTTGTAAGCATTAGAAAACAAAACACTTGCAAACAATCAAAACTTCAAAAACCTTTTCTCTGATACCAACTTGATATGAAAATGAAAAAGGTTTGTGTGTACGAATTTGCAAGTGAAATAGTTATGTGACTTAGGCAATTGGATCAAGTTTACAAGCACATAAACTTAGTGAGTTTTTTACGTAACATGAGCAGCATAAATAGACATAAACAACCATCAAACATAAGCACATAACACAAAAAAATGATAAAGGAGTTAAACCCCCTCTTGGGATACATCTCCTGGTCCAACTTCCAATGGATCATTTTCATTATATGATCAAAGTGTCAAAATCAGTGCTTTACAATCCTCAGAATGCAAAATATATGGCTTCAATGGCTCCAAAATTTCCAAAAACCCCTAGTTGGGCTCTTCCTGCACCTGGTTTGGACCAAAAAACATCCAGGAAGTGTATTTTATCCATTTTTTGGACAAACCAACTGCAGGAAGAGCCCAACTAGGGGTTTTGGGACATTTTGGAGCCATTGAAGCCATATATTTTGCATTATGAGCATTGTAAATCATTTATTTTGACACTTTGAGCATATAATGAAAATGATCCATTGGAAGTTGGACTAGGAGACTAGCCCAAGAGAGGGGTGAACTCCTTTATCATTATGTTCTGTTATGTGCTTACTTTTGATGGTTGTTTATGTTTGTTTATGCTGCTCATGTTAAGTAAAAAACTCACTAAGTTTATGTGATTGCAAACTTGATCCAATTGCATAAGTCACATAACTATTTCAATTGAAAATGTGTACACACAAACAATTTTAATTTTCAGATTATTTTCCCAAACATATCATTCCAAATTTCCAATCAAGTGTGGAAGGTGGTGTGAAATCACAATGTATTAGTCATAATGGTCACCATTGAATAAATGAGGTTCTATAGTTTTTGGGTGAGTGTAGGGATGGGTTGTACTTGTTCGTTAATTGTCAAATACTAGTCTTCTAGTTGGGTGATCCTTGTATCCATGATCATATTTTGAGTGGCATGCATGGGACCACTTGGGTCCACCATAAGAGTTAAATGAACTACACCAATGAAATCAACATTGTGTGAGGATTGTTTTGAGCTATATCACCCATAATGGTCCATATTGGTTTGGGACCATGTCCATACTTTTTTTTTACTTCTAAAAGCTTATTGTAGACCATAGAAATTTTTGAATTTCAGATATTCCAGGTTTTATAGGAATTAATTTCTCTACCTACATTTCAAAGGTTCAATAAAGTCTTAAGAGAAAAGGAATGCCAAGCACTATAGCTATCTAACATACCTTTAGGTTTCAACAATATTACTCAATTGATCTTTCTTGATCCTAACTAAGGAGGATTAACCATACTACTTAATTCCTAGGTGCACAAGATGGATCTCCTCATGTGATGTGCTCACTGCACTATAGTGGCAAATAACTAAAAATATTTTGTAGGGGTGTTTTCAAGTATGCCTAGGGGGATTCTAATATACCAGAGGGTATGTGGATGATCAAATCCATGAAAAAAAAAATTCTAATGCGGAACTACTCACCAAGTATCTACATAGGTGTATAAGGGTGTCCAACTAGGTGACACCACTTGCATTTCATATGTATAGGCTTCCCAATTGGAGTTTAACACATTGGATGAAAAATCTTATGTTTAAATATGAATTTTTAAAAATATTTAAAATTAGGGTGCATGTTGGTATAGGAAAGTGATATGACACCACTTGTAATGTAATTATATAGCAAATATAGAGAATTTAAGAGAAATATATGAAAAAAAAACATAATGTGGGAAATAAAAGAGACAAACTAGAATATAAAACCTATAAAAGTAGACCCATTTATTGATATTTTGAAAGGAGATAAATATTCACTAGCCCCTTTGAGGGGGAAACCTCCAAATTAATTTCTCTTTAATACAATGATAATCCTTGACAAGACATTAAAACAACTTCCTACCTCTATAAATAGTTTCTCACTACCCAAACCCTAACCACTAGTTGTCCCAACATCAAGGTAAATCATCTTCACTATAAATTTCATTCATTTAATATAGATCTTCATTACTCCGCTCCAAAAAAAAAAATTATGTTCATTGATCTATATTGTATCTTGAATTAGATTTTGTTGATTAAAGTTAACTTGAGATACTATATTAGAGATTAATTCATGAAAGAGTTCACTTGTTATGTTATCAAGGAATGAGGAAGGTTGTTCTTCTTTGATGATTGTGCAACTAACCAAGTGAAGCATCATCATTGGAGTTGGATCTAGCAAGGAGTTGTGGAAACATTGGAAAACCATCAAAATTCAAGTAAGTTTATCCTTCCCCATCTCATTTCCTTATGAAATTGAATGATTAGATCTAGGTGAAACAGGTGTGTTATCTATCCTTTTATTTATCATTTTTTTTTATCCAACCAATGAGGGGATTTTCTTATCCACGGGCGAATTTCCCTTCAACGGAATTTGAGACTCCACTGGGAAATAACTTATATTGTTTTCCTAGTTTTTATAGGGGTTTTCTTACTCTTTTTCATCCCCGAAATTTTATGTACACTATGTTCTATGTGAATATTATTCATGAGTGCATGTAAGATATTTTCATTTCTATATAGGTAGCTATTTTGATATTTTTTTCTCAATTTCCCCTTCACTAACGACTATTTTTTAGAATTTTCATGGCCAACCGTGAGTTTTCCTTATACAACCCATGACCAAATCCTTCAGTTGCTTGTTTCTCAATAGAAACCCATAGCTACACAAACATGGTTTCTTGATACTACTTAAAAAGTCATGACCAAGTCCTATAGGTGAGATTCTATGATTTTCTGAACCTATTGAATATCGGATTGAATGTATATTGGCTTGGAAAGGTTGTTGGCACAATAATTAGCTTGTGCATCTTAGGTCCTACATTCTTTGGCTCACTTAGATCATGAGAGGGTTAAAGAAATTTGCATCACATTTCTATCATTTTTATATTTTCATTATTTTTCTTGTTTGAATTGTGAATAGGTCAAAAATGAATTACATCTCATCTTCAAGATTAGTTTATGTTTTGCATTCCTTGTTTCATTTGAATTGAAAGTTGAATTGCATCTCATCATCATTTTTTAGGCATTTGTGATTTCTTGTGAAAGTTGCATTATGAGATCAATTGGTTTGATTGGAATCTAAAATTTTCTTGTGAGATTTGTTTTGGTAGTTCCATGGTAAATTGATTGCTTCATGTTTGTTTCAAATTGTGAAAAAGGAACCTCTTGATCCCTTCCATAGATAGATTCCATCGATAATAAATGAAATTGCATTATCTTGAATTCTAGTACCTTTCTTAATTCTTTGAATTGGAAGAGTCAAGAACATCACTAAAGTCCATTCTGTATTTTTGGCATATTTATGTCAAAAAACCACCACTAATATCTCCAATCATATCCATGAATGGAGAAAGTGATGTTGGCTCATCAAAGCTAAAATTCTAGATCAATTTCTTATGGATTGGTTTGTGAAGTCATTGTTGCCTCCAATTGCTAAGGATATATATATGTCAAGTTCCTTAACCGAGGAGTAGGTTATTTTATTCTTAGCAACTAGACTTGAATTTATTCTCGATCTACAATTTTATATGAGTTAATACATCATGTTCCTAGTCCATCAGAAGATCCTTCCAAACCTACCCACATGAATGGTGTGATCAGTCTTATTTCCCATGATTTTGTTAGCTATTTGATGGGTCATATGGGTCATATGACCATATCTTCTAACCCTCCCACAATTGCATTGACATCACAAAATGTCAAAATTCTTGTCCAAACCTTCGACATTCATTTGGTACAATCCACAAATATGAAGAATGCTTAGAAACCTAAAGCTGAAAAGAAGAATTATGACTATGGGAAAGGGATTTCCCCTAATCAAAATGTTGATGTGGGAGGAACCAGAGAGAAGAAGAAGATGAATTTTCCATGCAATATTTTTAATGGAGACCATCCTACTCATTTGTGTCCTTAGATAGATGATATTCACCGATACTTATCCTAGAGAGGAACCCAACAACAATATTCCATCCTAATGAATCCTTTCCCACTATAGTAATGAAAAAAGGTTGCAACAAACCCTCCACCTATGCAATGGGGAAAGCAGAGAAACCCCCAACAATGGGGTAATATCTTGAATGTGAATGTATACATGTGTGACCAAGGAATCAATATTCATACTAGAGCTCGTAATTATGATAACTATGAAAGTGGTCCTACTAATAAGGATTTATCTTCATCTTATCCTAGTGGCCCTCTGCACATAGAGAGGCCATACATTGATACATCTATTTTCCACTCGAAAGGGTGTTTTACAAAGGTCTATGCACAACCCCAATGCCTAACCACTCATAATTATAGTATTTTTGAGGATTTATCCCAAGAACCTTGTGCTATGTCTTCCCTAGAGGTCCTTCACATATTCACCATTCAATGTAAAGAATTATTGACTGTAATTGATGGATTTGATCCCAAGTATATTTGTCTTATTACATATGACATTAACCAGACTTTTCCTAGGCTTCTCCACTAAATATATTCCCAAATCCAAGTATCTTTGTGTGGGAAAAACATATTTTGATGAATTGTTCATGAAGGAGTCTCCACTTTCATTATGTCTCTATCATGTTGGAGAGACTTAGGTTCTACAGATATTTTATGGTCAAACACCATGTTGAAAGTAGTCAATAGTCATACCTTTAAGCCCCATCCAATCATTGTTGTTTTTCATGTTGAGCTAGGTAGAAATATTGTTTCAATTGAGGTTGAAGTAGTCGATGCCCCTCTTGTTGGCAAATATTGAACAAGCAGTGAATGCGTGTTGATGGTTGTTGTCATTGATGGCAAGTTTACAGACAGCGAATGGTTGTTGACATTGATGGATTTGTATCAGTCAGATTGCAACAAGATCACGGTTCAATCGTAACCATTGAATCCAAAACAGATCTGGACCGTAATTTACAGTCCTTGTTGGAGAGAGGATCTGACCCATCAGATCGGAAGCTAATACCCGTCAACCGTCATATCTACAGAAGCTGCAAGGGAGATAAGTCATCGAGGATCGGGACTTTGAAATGTCCAATTCACTCGACAACAAAAACCCCGAAATTGCGATATGCGATTTCACGATTTGATTGCAGCCGTTAAAGCAAGCTTGAGAGATGGACCGTTGATTTTGCTCATTGGAGAATCAGGAATCGGAGTTTCACGAGNTTTGAAATGTCCAATTCACTCGACAACAAAAACCCCGAAATTGTGATATGCGATTTCACGATTTGATTGCAGCCGTTAAAGCAAGCTTGAGAGATGGACCGTTGATTTTGCTCATTGGAGAATCGGGAATCGGAGTTTCACGAGTCTCGTAAACAATGACAATGAAAACCCCAAAATCACGATATGCAATTTCATGATGTAATCACAACCGTTGGATAAGAAGTGCTCTGGACCGTTGATCACAGCCCGTATCGGAGTATCGGGGATCGGGACTTTGTAATGCCAAAATCTCTTGACATCAAGAACTCCGAAATCGTGAAACGCGATATTGCGATTCAATCGTAGCTATTGAGCTAAGATTGCATCTGAACCATTGATCCAACTCACGACAGCAGACCACGTCAGCAAGGGACATGTGGCACAACTAGGGAATGACAGGTGGCAGGTAGATTCAACACTTCAGGCACATGTAAGTCACGAATCAGAGTGACATGTGGAAAGATCTAACACGTGTAAAACCACGCGTGATGTCAGCAGAGGCTTCAGCGATTGGGACTTTGAAATGACAAAGTCACTTGATATCAAAAGTCTCAAAATCTCGAAGGGATCGGGACCGTCCATCTGAGGGACAGGTGTCGAAGATCAAGGCGCCGTTGGCATTTTGTTCATCGGGAAATCGGGGATCCCGTTGACAAGATTTTTGTGCAAGTCAGAATCGTGATCCGCGAAACCCCGATGAGTGGGGGCCAGATGTCAGCACAACAGCGAAGGAGGACGGTGGCGTAGTGGAGGCCAGCTGTCAGAGATAAGGATGTGTTCACAGAGTGATGGTCACGTTGACCGGGAGATAATCTCAGGAGGGATAGCGTATGAAAGGAGCCATCGGGAATCGGAGAATCACGAGTCCGGAGGACTTGTGAATTTTGACATCGCAAATGTCGAAATCGCGATGAGTGAAATCCCGATTAGATCTGGACCGTTGGGTCAAGTATTGATCGGAGGGATGTTGTTCCTCTTCACACATTAACGCTTCAGTTATGAATCAGTTAAGAGAAACGGACTGATGATGACAAATCGGTTAGAGTTTCAGTTGCCAAGACAGATGTCCTTGTATTACCGACTGGAAGGGGAAGTGGAATCATCAAGGTAGCTTGTATAAAAGAATATGAACGAGACTGAATTAGGTTGGTTGTTCTGAAGAAAAAAAAAATTAGTAAACAGTAAGAAAAAGAAAGAGAGCAGAGGCATAGCAAGAAATGAAGCAAATGCATAGAGCAAGATGAAATGCATATCAAAAGGACAGACAGAACAGAAGCAGAGTAGAATGACAGAAGAAAGTGATGCAGAGCTGACCTGTTGAGGAAGAAGAATTGCAGAACAATTTGTTGAAGATCAGATTTACAGAACAGAGTAAAAATGGTAAGAAGTGATGTATCTGCATAAGTTGTCTGTGTATTCATTATTTAATATTATAGGGAGTTTGGGAGGTGCTCGGGAGGACTGTTGTCCTCAGAGGTTCAAGTGGAAGCTTGAACACAGGAAGTTGTTGCTTCCATCTGGTTGCAACCAGAGAAACTAGGGTGGCAGGGTGGTGCTAGGGAGAACAAGTGTTCTCTGTTATATAGGTTGGAGCC
>JASDQU010099952.1:0-12105 GCA_032191745.1 Picea mariana
TGGCTTCAATGGGTTCCATGGTCTCAACATCCCCTTTTGGATTCTCATTCTCTTAACGTCTTGTCATCAGATATGACATTTTTTTATGCTTCTTCAACAGATTTCATTCACTCAGTCGCATCCTGTTCCAACAGACAACATAACCATTTGTTGTTTTCTAGTCTACTTTATTAGTTATATACTATGATCTTACCTTACTTTCATAAGTTGACCCAGGTTCAAATTTAGCAAGCTTCCAACAAAATCCCTCTAAAACTAACACCCCCCTGGTAAACTAGAAGGCAACGCAACACACAAGGTGTACTGTGCAGTCTCACCCAAGATATCTCTATGGGTGGATGCAATAATTAGATGCTTGCAGCTTGGGAATGAGTGGAGATCTGTGGTTGTACCTTGTGATATTTATTTATTTAGTCTAACCTCTTGATTAAAACAATCATTCTTATTCATGCATGTGGAGTATCATATCTAACTAGTTCCTTCATTCATTCATCTAGCATTTAATCCTTAACAATAATGGAGATGCATACATTCAATCACATAACACAAGATTTACCATGGCTCACCCCCTCCTGGGATACGCCCACAAATATCTGGCTCTCAAGCTCTTTATTATGTCTCAACAATATGTCGCACTATGTGTGTTTACAGTCTTGGATCTTACAATCTCAACCAGCCTCCCGATCCCTGTGAGGTTCACTAGATCACACCATGCTCCTCAACCCATGATCTAACCCTCAGGATCGAGTTGCTTAATTCTTCTCTTAGCTCACTAGTTAATGAAATGTTTCAGTTCTTACAAACCTTACAACTTCCGAACTCTCTCTACCTACTAGGTACTACTGATGTCTTTCTGTATCTATCCAACTCATATTCTCTCTTCTTAGAACTCCTAAGTAGTACTTATATCTATTCTTGGCTCATCTGCCATTAAATATTTTGGAAAAACAATAACCCTAACATAGTTAAGTCTCTCTTGCATGCATGCCTTGCATGCTTCCCTTGCATGTGATGCTTTTCCTTCCAGCTGTCCTTTCTTCCCTTTGTGCTTCTCTCCCCAAAAATAGCCTTTTCCCCAGAATGGGTCTGCGTCCAACAAAAAGCATTGAAAGTTGTAATTTCTATGTAAAATATTGAATGATATCATGTAATTAGTATAAAGTATAGTCAGAATAATACATTGAACTTGTAGTGAATTTGGAATATAAGGAAAATTAAGAAAATCGGGTTTCGACAACAAATTTTGTTTGTTTGTTTTCAAAACAATTAAAATAATTATTAAAAATTGTATGCCACATTGAAATTAAAAATTTCTGGGTAAAATATTGAATGGTGCCATGTAATTAGTATAAAGTATTCTCACATGAATGAATTGCAATTGTATTGACTTTCTCACAAGGGAAAATAACTAAGTATTGGGTTTCAACATCACATTGTATTTGTTTGGTTTTTAAAATAAATAAAAATTATTATGCCAAATTAGAGGAACCAAAATTTACATATCTATACTAAATAATTTAAAAGTCCTCAAAATATAATATGAAGATAAGGGGAAAAAGCATGTACATTTCTAACAAGATGAAATAAATATACATTTTGCATATGCTTTACTCTTTGTCAATCAAGACTTTGAGATTTCTCATCTCATGAAGATAAACAAAATGCCACCTTTCAATTAGAGCTAAAATCACAAAAAAATTGTTTACACATTTAAAGAAAAGAGTGTCTTACCTACTTTCATTATCCAAAAAAATAAGCGCAGAAACACAACTTACACAAATTGAGGAAAATATGAATCTAAAAGTTTTTGTAAACTTAGTCTCCTCTAGAAGTTCATCTCCATTAATTATTCAAGTATACTCTTCATCAAAAGTCTAGCTGTCTAAAAGGTCATCAAGTGAATATGGGAAAAATCCGTTCTTGTAACAATATTTCATCCTCGAATTCTGTTCAACGCCCTGTAACAATAGAGTGCTACAATCACTCTTTAAACAAAGAATCTACTTCCCTATTCAATTATTTGTAAACATCTTCAAAGAAGATAGAGTTAAAAACTAATAATGATGCTTTTACTTCATCAAATATCAGGCTTAAAAATAGACTTGTCATTTTGATTTTGCTATTCATCCAATTGATTATTGTCATCTAGTCACCAAAAACCTATATTTTTTATTTTCCTTGTTGAATGACCAATCTTAAGATAATTTTTAGAGCAAGTAGTTTTATAAAGTTGTTCATGCCATCTCCTAGATTGGCCTTGAATTTGTTTTTGTGAGTATCATTAAGAAAAATAGTACCACAAGATCCTCCTTTTGGGGGGTACCTTGAATTGCACCATCAAAGTATCCCCAAGCCCTATATTTTTCAATAGTATCATAAGAGAATTGTAATATCAAAGGGGTTTGTATCCCAAATTTGAAATATGAGAAAATGGATTTAGTTAGATAGGCACAATGGATCGAAGGGATATACATGTTCTCAAGTATCCCTGCATTTGTAGCTAACCAAATTTCCCATGAAGTGATGAAATACAATCCTTTGAATATTATAAGTTCTTTCTTTTTCACCCAATGTGTAAGACATTCTTCAACAAATTTCCCTTGCCAACAATCCTTTATCCCTATGAAGATAATACACGATATACAATAAACATTGAAAATTGTTTCTTAATAAATATTAATTGATCTTTCAAAGGACAAATTGTTTCCACCAAATCTCATGGAATCCTCAATTAGATGAAATACACTGTCTACACCACATTTATTTATCTTGACCCTTTTTCAATATTTTCTCTTTTCCCTCCATGCCCAATCTATGGTATCAATTGGAAGAGACATAAGTTTTGTGTCGTGGGGACTTAGTACCCAATATTGGTTTAATATTTTTGTTGTGTATTTCTTTGAACTAGGTTTCCACCAATCAACCTTAATATGAAGAGTCCCACTTACATCATTCTAGAAGATATTTGAGATGTCTATTGACATCCAAACTATCTTCCCTCCATCCTCATTTCTTTGTCTAACAAGAAACATATTTCTTTTCTCACTGTCATCACGAGGATTGAATGTTATCTTTGGCCTATTGCACCCGGGTCCAAGATATATTTCTTTACATGTCACATTTTATAAATCCTCCTCCACAATACTCAATATTACATGAAACACATTAGAATAATCATTGAGGTTTTGTCTTGTCTTGAGTCATAATTCCTTCAAATATGAATCAGTTCTATCCACTATTATATGATCATTATAAACTTCATCAAAACTATTAATAAATCTTTTCCAATATACCTTATTTTTCCATTCCTCTGTAACAATTGGAGAATCCTCACCACCAATAGTCTCTTCACACATTCTTATGTATGATGTAATTCCTTCCTTTGGTTATTTTAAACAAACCTTATTCTCTTTTAGATGTAAGACATATGGCATCCCTATCATAAATTTAGGTCAACTTTCATCATCTGTAGCCCACAACTCAACTGGTTCTGACCGCTCAATATCTTTAATGGATTCCTTGTATCTTAATATTGGAACATTATTGAGTACTAAAAATTCAAATTATTGGACAATAAAATGTCAAACAAGTGCATTTTTCCCTTGATGTATCCATTGAGGAAAGTTTTCAAGTCATACACATTATCAATCATTTTAGGTGGAAACACCCATTTTTCTTCATTTGTGTGATATGTATTCATCATCTCAACTAAAGAATATATTTATTTACTTTTCAAGTTGGAAAATATCCTTCTATTTGTTCCATATATGTCTTCATGGGTGTGTCCCACAAGTCAGAACCCGGCCTCGGTAGTGATGAAGGAACCAAGCATTGTTAGAAGTTATAGAAACATGAAAAGATGATCCTTATTATCACTTGTTGCATTGCCTAGTTGTAACAACAAATGTGGAGGAAGAGATTTAAAATCAACTCCTCAATTTTCTAGTCTTCCATGAGATAGAACATCATTCTTGTATGTTCTGCATTTTGAATAAATCAAGCTATCAAGTAATGCATATGAAAGTGGATTTCTTGAACTTCCACTCTCATAAAGGAGATCACCATACATATCAACGTGTGGATATTCAAGGTCCCTCATGTACTTAGCAAGGGATGTAATGGTGAATTGTGATCCCATATGTACAAATGATAGGGATAAATGACCAAAAGTTCTTGTCTTGTGCCCATGTTTTATCATACCTATCAATTACAAACCTAGGTTTGTTCCTACAACATATTTTGATTTGACACATAGCCTAGGAATTGAAGTCTCTGTTTTGTCCATTTTATCATGGATAGTTCTCAAATACTCCTTTGGAAACTGCTCTAACATAATCAATAGGGCATAGCAAAAATATCTTCTAGCAATAATGGTCTTGTTATGTTTGTTCAATCTAAATTGTGTTGAAACCCAAACCTCAAAATTTCACTGATTTTTGGGCATTGAGGAAGTGCATATGTGGGGTTGGGATGTCAAGGTTCTATATCAAAAGGCCGAGACTAACAAAATATAAGACATGACAAAGGGATGGAAAATATTTTGTACATGAAAATTATTTTGTATACCCCCACTGAATGAATGTGTGGGTATGCCACATCTATCATTTATGCATAGAGAATCAATTTAAACTTGTTTACTACTTTATGAGACAATGAAACATTACTGTTTGAAAGTTTTCTTCTTTTTTCATGCAAAAGATCCTATTTTGTTTTACAGAAAATTCCATTCTATCTCCCTCTGTGTTTCCAACGTTGCCTCATTTCTTCTTGTTTCCTAACGATGTATACCTTAAGTTTCCTACCCATGGTAGATGCCATGTGCTCCCTCATTTCTTCTTGTTTCCTAACTATGTCTACCTTAAGTTTCCTACACATGGTAGACCCATGCATGGTCTCCCTCATTTCTTCTTGTTTCCTAACTATGTATACCTTAAGTTTCCTACTCATGGTAGACACATGTGCTCCCTCATTTCTACTTGTTTCCTAACAATGTCTACCTCAAGTTTCTTACCCATGGTAGAGCCCATCTGCTCCCATTTCCAAAAGTCCATTTCCCATTTTTTATTAATGGAGACACACAGGTATCAACATACTGTCCACACAACCCACACACATGTAATTCCTTTGAAAAATACATGGACATGCATACAATGAGGGAAACATAAGTCACATATAGACAGATAATTCATCAATAGTATAGACAAATAATTCATCAATAGTATAGATAGACAATTGGAAACCAAGAACCAAGAAGCCAATTTCAAGAGAATACAAATTAGTAGGTAGTTAGAGCAGAGTACTCCTAATTTAGACAAATTCAGAAAATAGTTCTTACTTCTTTAAAGGAAAGCGTTGAAATACACCAGAAGTTGGACTAGGGCCCATTCAAGTTATTGCATGAAAAATCCCTTAAAAAATAAGATGAATGAAAGAGAAACTACTAATAACTGTGGACCAGGGTTACTTAGAAATCCTATCAAGTTTGACACAAATTAAAACCAACAATAAACAAATAACTTGACACTTACGCAAACTTGAAGGTTTGGAAGTGATTTTATCTCTTGTGGAACTTGTCCATTCATCTTATTATTGTTGAGACGACTGTTCAATGAATGAATCAATTATGTAATTGACATGAAGCATTATTAACAGACCTGAGGGTAATGAGAAAGATATGCAGGACTCTAATATAAATATGTGAGGACTTCAGAACATAAAAGTGTATTTAAAGTGGTTACTGGAAATGTCAATGCTTACAGGAATTGAAGAGACTTCAAACTCCCCAGTGATTGAGGAATTTCACCGGTTAATTGATTGTTATAAAAATACAAGATAATAAGATTCTTTAGATTTCCAAGATCCTCTGGAATGTTATACACTCTCCAATACACACAAACACACACACACACACACACACACATGTATGTATGTATGTATTTGAGAGTGTAAGTTTCCACAACTCGTCATAATGGCAGTAGATTTTTCTGCATATAATTGTGTGAGGGTTTTTCAAATGTCCAACATTTTGGGTGGACACTCCACCCATCATTAGGAACAATAGAAGATGATATGATCGAAAAACAATGTTGAGGGTAGTTTATATAGAAGTCGGAAGACCATTAGACGTTTAGTGAAAGAGAAAGATAAACATATAGAATGAATACGCTTCGTCACCAATTCGTTGGAAGAATGACTAATGTATGATGAACTTGGAGCACAATCAACCACGATTCATAGTCATTGTCGTCATATGTCCATCGTAAGATCGACTATTCTTTGTTGTAGATTTGTAGTAGGCTCGTTGTACGCTAAAATAACAACCAACATAATTTCACCCAAGTTTGTCACAAGCGCGAAAAGGTACCGACATACTTGTTGTATTGCCGACAAATTTCTAGTTCTACTATCGATGAACACCTAGTCATACAATCAATGAACTCCTAGAAGTTTTTCAACGTTCCAATGTGATTTTCATTAATTAAAAAATAAATCAATACTCTTGATGTCATATGGTCGAATTTTCATCACTACTCTTGACATCAAATGGTCTCTCACACGAAGCTAGTATGAAGGTAATAGGTTGTTGTTTAAGTTTTATTATGGTTTTATATATTATATATCATATATAGAAATAAGAGAAACTTTCAAACCTGTAAAAAAAAAAAAAACAAATTGTGACTTTTAAGGAGAAGTCACCACATGTTGTTATTTTAGAAATCTAGTTGTTGCAACATATCATGATACTACAACATGATCAATATTGAATTCTTGTTGATCAATACCATAAGAAAACTCAACAAACAACCTATTTCCTTCATACTAGCTGCGCATGAGAGACCATTTGACGCCGAGATTAGAGAGGAAAAATCGACCATATGACATTGAGATTATTAATTGTTTTTTTAATTGATAAAAATCACATTGGAACATTGACAAACTTCTAGGAGTTCAATTATCATACGAATAGGTGTTTGTCGATAGTAGGACTATAAATTTGTCGACTTTTTTTCTCTTCTGACAAACCTGGGTGAAATTACGTCATTTGTTCTTTTAGCATACAACGAGCCTACAACAAATCTACGATGAAGAATAGTCGATCTTATGATGGATGTACGACGACAATGACTATGAAATGTGGTTGATTGTGCTCCAAGTTTGTCATACATTAGTCATTCTTCCAACGATCTGGCGACGAAGCATAGTCGCTCATATGACGGACCTACGATGACAATAACTTTGGATAATGTTTGATTGTTCTACAAGTTCATTGCACGTGGGCCGTTAATCTGATGACATGGAAATGTATATTGGTCGCTCGTACAACAAACATACAATGACAATGGTTATGAAAATTGGTTGACTATGGTCTACGTTCGTCATAGCTTGGTCTCCCTTATGACTAACTTGTGATGGAAAGAACTATATTTGCGATGAAAGTCTATCGATTGTATGGAGGAATTTTTTGTTTGTCATGCGATGGCAGAGAGTTTTTTCAAATGTATGATGAAACCATGGTTCGTCACAAGTACTATGGCTATGACACAACGAAGATTCAATAAATTGAATTGTTTCCAAATCAAGTTATGAAACATGGCTCTAGGCTCAAAAGAACAAATTTATGCATTGGCTAACATTTCAATTTAATATGTAAACCAATTTAAATCACACCATGGAATTATGCATTGGATAACATTTCGATTTAATATGTAAACCAATTTAAATCACACCATGGAATTATGCATTGGATATAACATTTTGTATTGGATAATATTTCAGTTTAATATGTAAACCAATTTAAATTACACTATGGAACAATGCATTGGCTAACTTCAATTTAAAGTTTAAACAAATTTAAATCACACCATAGAATTATGCATCGACTAAGGCTAGTATTTTGATTTAATGCATAAACCAATTTAAATCAGACCATGGAATTATTAACCAAATTGAGACACTTTCCAAAGTTGTTAAGTACCTAAACAAATCTTCAAGTTTTGAGAAGAAAGTTTCAGAACTGAGTCTGAAGTGCACCAACCCCTTTTTTCCTTTGAAAAAATCTGCAAAATGATCCATTCTGGTTGGCATCTATGCAATTCATATCTGATAACTTACTAGGACTAAGAAGTAAAACACTACACACACATATTCAAATAACATGTGATAAACACATAGTTGTTCAAAATTGTCACCACTTTATTATTCCTTCAATTCCATCACACACAATATACATTAAATAGATTGTATTAGGCATCAACAAAGCTTCATATCTTCTTTTATGTAATTTCCCAGAAATACAACACATTGCACATTCTATCAAGACTTCATACACATGATAAACTCATAACTATATTCAGAAGAATTACAATATTACAACAGGCTTATAGTGAGCTTGATACCAGTGAGTCAATGGATCTCATCTAACCATCAACCATCTAGCTAAATCTATTTCCAATGGTGTGAGTAATTGAAAATCATTTGTGCAGTCTATAATTGCAACTCGACTCAAGGCTGTAAATGAGTCAAGTAGGCTCCATTGTGAAAGATGGAGTTGGATTGCATGCGACCCGCTGCTCGACCCAGAACCTTTGGTGTCTGTGGAGGGGAATGATGGATATGTTTAAACCCCACCAACACACACCAACCCCTGAACACAAGTGAGGGTCCATCAAGAGAGAGTATCATTCTCTACTTTCCTTTTTGTGTTGAGAAGATGAGAGTGAGATAGTAACCTTGGCCTTTATATTGGAGGGTTGGGGATCCATGACAAGATATGAGAGTAGGGATCATGACGAGTAAGATAGATTAATTGGTTTGGCTCAGGTGCTCTGTTGCTGGAAGAGGGGGATCCATGAAAAGAGATGGAGGAAGGGATTTAGGCTAACAAGAGAGTAGGGTCCCTCCATATCAACAAAGGTTATGATGCATGGCGATTGTTTAACCAGCTTGGGGTTGAGAGAGCTAGTGAACAACTGCAAGTAAAAAAACACAATTTAGGGAATTGTGGGGCACTAAGTTGATTCATGATAGGAAAGACGGGGGAGGGATCTCTACCAAGCAGTTGGTCACATACTAAAAATATTCGTGAAAAATGAAGTGTAGGTTGTTGAGCTGATTGACCGAACTAGAAAGAACATAGTATTGATAGTTTATTAAGCCACACCATGAGTGGGAAGGTGAAAATAAAACTAGGAAAAGTTGCTAAAGATGAGGGAATCAGGGAAAATACCAATGAGATGATGAATGAAATCATAGATGAAGGTGGGAGTGAACGTGGCATGGAGAGTTACTCTATCAAGAATGTAGGGGGTGGTCTTTATAGAGTGAAGGTTGGGGGAGAGATGATGATGGGGAAATAGAACAATTTTATGGAGGGGATGGATTGGAGGATAAGTAGAAAATGGTGGTGAAATGTGACTCATGGGGAGATCAATATGTCGGATCCACCATAGTAGTGATGCTAGTGTGGGATTATGGAAACATGACTAACTATGTACCTATGGCATGTGAAGACTGCCCAATTGGGATTTCTTTCCCATTCAGTGAAATAAATCGCTAGGAATTGGCCCATGTGACTTGGTAGTTAGGGTTGAGATCTTGTACTTATATCAAATTGTCATTCTGATTTGGAAATTTGGGGACTCTGCAAAAACTGTCAGTCTATCAAGTCTTCCTACATGACTGATGTGAATGTTGTGTTGTAAAACGATTAAATTATGTCGACTATGAGATGTGCTACCTACTGTACATCCTACACCAAACCTACTCTACTAACATTCAAAGCTAATAGGGAGAGCTAAATGATGGTTGACCTTTGCGGTCCATAGTACACCTTCAACCTGCTTCCATTAATGAGTCCATTGAGTGATTTTCGTTGTAAGGTTTTCAACTTGGAGGCACTTGCTTCACTGATGTATACTAGCCAGAAAGGACCCAACCATCACATGCATAGCTTCCATAGATGTTGCAAATATTTGTTTTCATATAACAAGACTAAAGATCTCGACTGGAGGATATTTTGGCAGATGATGTGATCATTTCATGCTTTCTATCTTTCCTTCTCGACCACTTGGATAAATCCTGCTATCATTCATTCCTCCTCTAGTTCCATGATTTCATGTTACCTATGTTGAAGGGACCGATCATCTGTCATTTGGGTTGCAAGGGTGACCTGGAGGCTAGGAGCAACAAATTCTAGTGGCATGATTGCTTCTTTTCCATACAACAATCTGAATGGTGTGTAACTTCTCATCCTTTTGCACATTTTTCAATAAGACCATAATATTGCTGAGATGCACTAATCCCAGTTATCACATTGCACATTACAAACTTTGGTTAAAGTGTGCTCTAAATTTTTATTAAAATATTCAACTGTACCATTAGATCGAGGTTGATATGGAGTTCTCTTCTAGTGATGGATAATGAACTTTTGAGTGAGTTGTTGAATGTTCTCATTCAAAAAATGTGACCCCTGGTCACTCATAGACACCCTTGGACAATCAAATCTAGTGATGACATTCTAAAAAATGAAGCATGCCATTGTTTATGTTGTACAATATTTGATTGGCGCAACTTTGACCCATTTAGTGAGGTATTCAGTCACTATAATAATGTAGTGCTCTCCTTTGTGATGCGTCAAGGGATTGATGGGACCCACAAAATCTATATCCCATTTTTCGAATGGCTCTAGCACAGTCACTAGAAATAAATTAATCTCATCTACCTGGCAGGGATTTTCAATCCGTTGACATATGTCACAACATTTTCAGTAGTATTTAGCATTTGCAAAGAGGGAGGGACACCGAAGCCCTACATGTAGAACCTTATGTGTTGTATCCTTGCTGACATTGTGTCCTCCAACAATACCTTCATGTGCTTTATACATGATGGAGTTTTTTTGTATTCTATTGCACGGTGATGAAAGATTCCATCTTCACCCAACTTATACAACTATCTGACATTAACTGATAGTCGACACTATGGGTCACTAGTTGATAATGCTACATTGAAGTATACCTTGGGGGAGGCTGGCCAATCATGAGAAATTCCACAGTTTTGGCCAATTGATCAGGCATAACTTTGATAAGGCTGGAAGAGTTATGCATTGGGGAGTTCATCATCGAGACTCGTCACATATTCCCTAGTCTCAATCTATGACAAATTATTTTGTCCAACATTATGCTTCCCTAGATTAACCACAACTTCAAAATAAAACTCTTGGAATAGAAGCAACCAACTAAAAATTATTTTTCCTAACATTGGTTTGTTGAATAAATACTTGAGTGTGGAGTGGTTAGTGAAGAATTTAAAAGCAGACCCCAACAAGTAGTGGAATTTCTTTTGTAATGCATATACCATGGCAAGGCCCTCATGCTCGATTGTTGTATAATTATTTTCGACATCAGACAACTTGCGACTGGAAAAGTAGACTAGATGGTCAATATTTCTTTCGCTTGGTTGCACAAGAACCATAGTGAATGCAATAGAAAAAACATCGACATGGACATGGAAGAGCTTCGACCAATCAGGAAAAACCAAAATTGGCATAATAACCAATTTTTGTTTGAGGGTATCCAAGTATTTCTGGCATTCTGGCGTCCATTCATACTTAGTATCTTTACACAATAGTTTTTCCAATGGGGAAACAATCTAAGCATAATTTTGGATGAACTGTCACTAATATCCTTTATGAACCAACATGGCTCTCATATCCTGAATCGAAGTTGGGGCCACCATATTCAAGATGGCATCAATATTATCTCGGTCCACCAACAATCTATCTTTGCACACAACGTGGCCCAATAATGTGTCAAAGGGTGTACAAAAAATGCATTTCTTCAAATTCAAGGATATATGTAGCTAGCAGCATCGATCTAGCATCAATTGAAGAGATTGCATGTGTTCCTTCAATAAACTGAACATAATCCAATCGTCGAAGTATACCTCAAGAAACTTGTGGATGAATTCTTTAAAGGCCACGACTATTATCTAGGAAAATACTACAGGGGCATTATTCAAACCGAAGGGCATTGCTGTGTATGCAAAGGACCCCCATTCTATCACAAAGGTGATTTTTTTTATTAATCCTCATCTGCAATCTAAACTTGA
>JASDQU010099952.1:13472-27993 GCA_032191745.1 Picea mariana
ACAAATGTGCTTGGGCTACCAGTTGTGTCTCCGAATTAACGGAAACTGGAACAACTGGCAGCCTATGGAATCCATGTCAAAAAAGCGGGGTCCACCATCTGTCCTGCCCGTAGGAAACCAAGGCAGATGGTAGCCCAGAGTCTGAAAATGAAACAGAGGTATGGAAAATAAAACATGTTTAAATGATAACAGTTATAGAGCCATAGCTCTAACTAAAAATATAATTCTAACCAGAAACATGACCAAAAGAAGTTACCCGATGGCCTCTAAGGTGGCCATGTCGACATATTCTTCCCGCGTTCTCAGCCTAGCTGGAAACATGAAAGGTTGTGCACATGTTGGGCATATCTGCCCTACTGGTGCATTAGAGTAGGTGTCGTATAACATATCGATGTGTTGGCTGATGAGGATGGCACAGTGGACTTGGTCCGCCACCTAGCTCCTCAAGTCGAACATCGGATCCAAGTGCTCCGGGTGGAAGAATGGCGGTTGGACACTCCATGATTCATGCAAGGTGGATATGGGAGGTGTTGTAGGGGCCATGCCACCCTCCCTTAACTTACCACCCGACATGGTATCCTCGGCCTCGCCTATCGCTTCCCCGCTCTGTTGTTCCATGTATGCTTCCAGACCCTATGACCCTACCTGTTCCTTCTTATCACTTTTGTTGGCAATGACCGATATGTGTTCGGCTACAGGTGTAGCCTCCTGAGAATCCAACGCCTCTAGAATCTCCTCTTCGATGTAGCAGGTGGGAAACTCCTCTAGTTGGGCTTCCCCTCTGTGGCGGTCTTGCTTCTCCCTAGTGGCATCCATTGTGTTCGCCCCTAGGAGGTTTCTTGGAGGCTACCAATTATCAGGTACAGTAAAGAGGAGATGTTCTGGAGGAGACTAAATTGGATCTTCTGGAAATACCTCCTCCACATATGCCATGGGAGGTTTCTTGAGTCTTCTTGCCCTGCGTATGAGTTGCATTCGATCCATAGATAGCACACATTCAAGTCGATGTTGTCTCTTCTGACATGAAACAAAGGTATACCAGGTGGAGCCACGACGTGGCTTCCCTCTTTCTCTCGACATGGGGCTGTGAAATTCTATGGCCAAAATGATGGTGGTGTTCCTATAATTACACCAAAGCTCAATGTATCCTACCTAGTGTGGTCCAAGATCGAAATGAGTGAGGCCATAGCAAATCTTTTTGATATCCGAGAGGATGGAAGGGATAGGCTCCTCCATTAAAACTCCCTCCTTAACTGTCTATGCATCCAGACAACTCACGCGAGGGAGAAGTCCCATGGCATGAGGTTGGTTGTTGGGGATTTCTCCCATCCTTAATGGTGAGGGGATGGGAGTCGGCTGGCCTTATTTATGGCCAGGCCAGGCTCCAGTCCGTGTGGCCTTGCTGCGTAACGTGTCACCCCATCTGGGGTTATAATAAAATATTATATATATATATATATATATATATATATATATATATATATATATATATTGAGAGTGTAAGTTTCCACAACTCATCATAGTGGCAATACATTTTTCTGCAGATAACTATGTGAGGGTTTTTGAACGTTTCGGGTGGAAACTCCACCCATCATCAGGGACAACAAAAGTTGATATGATCGAAAAAGAGTGTTGAGGTTAGTTTATATAGAAGGCACCAGACCATTAGACGTTTAGTGAGAGAGAAAGATAAATGAATGGAATGACTACGCTTCATCCCTAGATCGTTTGAAGAATGACTAACGTACGACGGACTTGGAGAAAAATCGACCACAGTTCATAGTCATTGTCGTCATATTTCCATCATAATATCGACTATTATTCATCATAGATTTGTAGTAGGCTCATTGCACACTAAAATAATAACCAAAGTAATTTCACCCAGGTTTGCCACAAGAGTGACAAGGTACCGACGGACTTGTTGTATTGCCAACAAATTTCTAGTCCTACTATCGATGATCACCTAGTCGTACGATCAATGAACTCCTATAAGTTTTTCAATGTTCCAATGTGATTTTCATTAATTAAAAAAGAAATTAATACTCTCGATGTCATATGGTCGAATTTTCCTCACTACTCTCAACGTCAAATGGTTGAATTTTCCTCGCTACTCTCAATGTCAAATGGTCGAATTTTCCTGTCTACTCTCAACGTCAAATGGTCTCTCACACGCAGCTAGTATGAAGGTAATAGATTGTTGGTTAAGTTTTCTTATGGTTTTATATATTATATATTATATATTATATCTAATATATAAAACCATAAGAAAAATTAACCAACAATCTATTACCTTCATATTATATATAATATATAGAAAGAAGAGAAACTTTCAAACCTGTCAGAAGATAAAAAATAAAATAAAAAACTATTTCATTTTGTAACTTTTAAGGAGAAGTCACCACATGTTGTTATTTTAGAAATCCAGTTGTTGCAACATATCTTGATACTACAACATGATCAATACTGAATTCTTGTTGATCAATACCATAATAAAACTTAACCAACAACCTATTACCTTCATACTAGCTGCACCTGAGAGACCATTTGATGCCGAGAGTAGTGAGTAAAATTCGACCATATGACATCGAGAGTATTAATTTTTTTTTTAATTGATAAAAATCATGGTGGAACATTGAAAAACTTTGAAGATTTCATTTATCGTACAACTATGTGTTCGTCGATAGTAGGACGATAAATTTTTCGGCAATACAACAAGTACGTCGGTAACTTTTTTCTCTTGTGACAAACCTGGGTGAAATTACGTCGGTTGTTATTTTAGCGTACGACGAGCCTACAAAAAATCTATGATGAAGAATAGTCGATATTACGATGGACATACGACGACAATGAATATGAACTATGGTCGATTGTTCTCCAATTTCATCATATGTTATTCATTCTTCCAATGATTTGGCGACGAAGCGTAGTCGATCATACAACGAACCTATGACGACAATAACTTTGGATAGTGTTTGATTGTGCTCCAAGTTCATTGCACGTGGGTCGTCAATCCGATAAAATGGAAATGGAGATTTATCCCTCGTACAACAAACATATGATGACAATGGTTATGAAAATTGGTCGATTGTGGTCCACATATGTCATATCTTGGTCGTTCTTATGACTAACTTGTGATGGAAAAGAACTAGAGTTGCGACAAAAGTTTGTCTATTGTATGGAGGAATTTTTCATCTGTCATGCGATGGTAGAGATTTTTTTCAAACGTATGATGAAACCATGGTTCATTGCAAGTACTATGGCTATGACACAACGAAAATTCAATAAACTGAATCGTTTCCAAATCAAGTTATGAAACTTGTCTCTAGGCTCTAAATATCAAATTTATGCATTGGCTAACATTTCAATTTAATATGTAAACCAATTTAAATCACACCATGGAACTATGCATTGGCTATAACATTATGCATTGGATAATATTACAGTTTAATATGTAAACCAATTTAAATTACACTATGGAATAATGCATTGGCTAACTTCAATTTAAAGTGTAAACCAATTTAAATCACACCATAGAATTATGCATCAGCTAAGGCTAGTATTTTGATTTAATACGTAAACCAATTTAAATCAGACCATGGAATTATTAACCAAATTGAGACACTTTCCAAAGTTGTTAAGTACCTAAACAAATATTCAAGTTTTGAGTAGAAAATTTCAGAACTGAGTTTGAAGTGCACCACCCCCTTTTTTCCTTTGAAAAAATGTGCAAAATGACCCATTCGGGTCGACATCTATGCAACTCATATCTGGAAAATTACTAGGACTAAGAAGTAAAATAATACACACACATATTCAAATAACATGTGATAAACACATAGTAGATCAAAATTGTTATAACTTTATTATTCCTTCAATTCCATCACACACATTATACATTAAATAGATTGTATTAGGCATAAACAAAGCTTCATATCTCCTTTTATATAATTTCCGAGAAATACAACACATTGCACATTATCTCAAGACTTCATACATATGATAGACTCATAATTATATTAAGAAGAATTACAATATTACAAAATACTTAGAGTGAGATCGATACCAATGACTCAACGGATCTCATCTAACCTTCAACCATCTAGATAAATAGATTTTCGATATCGTTGCTTCCTTTTATATCTTTCTTTGCTCGAGATTTTTGTCTCTTTCTTCTCTGCTCCACTCATTCTTCTGACAAACTTCCTCGCATGCTTATGGCCCCTACCTGTATTCCACATATCCTTTTGGAATCAGGGCAATTTTAACCACCTCACCATCTCATCTTTTGTCAGTTACATGATCCCTTGTGCTACTGAAAGTAATCATCCAAGATGATTTATCGATGATTCCTTTCTTGATTACATCATGCATTTTCTTGATTTTCGATGCACATAAAAACTGGGACCAACATGCACTTCTTTCCCTTCTCTGTGCTTTTCACTTGGGTGTGTGAAAAACTTGGAATGAGTGCATACAACACTTGGAAGGAATGCAAACAAAAATTGGAATGAGCAGGCACAACTTCATTTATTCACACATGCAAAATGAACCCAAAACTTTGGGTGCCAATAGGCCCCCACCACTATTACTGCTCTTCCTCAAGCCAACAATTTCATGGATTAATGATTGGAATTTGAGTAAGAGAAAATCATCCTCATTGACTCCCCAAAGCATCAAACCAAGTTGTGGTGATAGTTGGGTGTGAGTAATTGAAAAGCATTTGTGTAGTCTAGAATTGCAACCCGAATCAAGGCTACAAATGAGTCAAGTAGGATCCATGGTGAAATATGGAGGTGGAGTGCATGCGACCCACTGCTCGACCCAAAACCTTTGGTGTATGTGGAGGGGAATGAGGGATCTGTTTAAACCCCACCAAAAAACATCAAACCCTGAACACAAGTGAGGGTCCATAAAGAGAGAGTATCATTCTCTACCTGCCTTTTTGTGTTGGGAATATGAGATTGAGCTAGTAGCCTTGGCCTTTCTATTGTAGGGTTGGGGATCCATGACAACATATGAGAGTAGGGATCACGACGAGTAATCTAGATTAATCGGTTTGTATCAGGCCCTCTGTTGTTGGAGGAGGGGGATCCATGAAAAGAGATGGAGGAAGGGATTTGGGATAACAAGAGAGTAGGATCCCTCCCTATCAACAAAGGTGATGATGCATGGAGACTGTTTAACTAGCTTGGGGTTGAGAGACCTAGTGAAAAACTGCAAGTACAAAACACAGTTTAGGGGAGGGATCTCTACCAAGAAGTTGGTCACATACTGAAAATATTCATGAAAAATGAAGTGTAGGTTGTTGAGTTCCTCGACCGAAGCAGAAAGAACATAGTATTGACAGTATATTAAGCCACAACATGACTAGGAAAGTGAAAAGTAAACTGGGAAAAGTTACTAAAGATGAGGGAATCAGGTAAAATACCAAAGAGAAGATGAATGAAGTCATAGATGAGGGTGGGAGTGAACGCGATGTGGAGCGTTACTCTATCGAGAACGTAGAGGGGTGGTCTTTATAGAGTAACGATTGGGGGAGAGATGATGATGGATAAATAGAACAATTTGATGGAGGGTATGGATTGGAGGATAAGTAGAAGATGGTGGTGAAACATGACTCATGGGGAGATCAATATGTTAGGTCCACCATACTAGTGATGGTTGTGTGGGATTGTGGCAACTTGAATGACTATGTACCTATGGCATGTGTAGACTTCCCAAATGGTATTTATTTCCCATTCAGTGAACTAAATCACTAGGAATTGGCCCACGTGACTTGGCAATTAGGGTCGGGATCTTGTACTTATATCAAATTATTAGCCTGATATGGAAATTTGGGGACTCTACAAAAATTGTCAATCTATCAAGTCTGCCTACATGAATGATGTGAATTTTGTGATGTAAAACAGTTAAATTATGCCCACAATGAGATGTGATATCTACTATACATCGTACACTAAACCTACTCTACCAACATTCAAAGCTAATAGGGAGAGCTAAATGGCGGTTGACCTTTGTGGGCCATAGTACACCTTCGACCTGCTTCCATTAATGAGTCTGTTGAGAAATTTTCCTTGTAAGGTTTTTAACTTGGAGGCACTTGCTTCACTAATGTAGACTAGCCAAAAAGGATTCAACCATCGCATGCATAGCTTCCTTAGATGTTGTAAATATTTTTTGTCATACAACAAAACTAAAGATCTCGACTGTAGGATATTCTGGTGGATGTTGTGATCCTTTCATGCTTTATGTCTTTCCTTCTCGACCACTTGGATAAATCCTTCTATCATTCATTCCTCCTCTAGTTCCATGATTTCATCTAACCTGTGTTAAAGGGATTGATCATCTGTCATTTGGGTTGCAAGGGTGACCCAGAGGTTAGGAACAACAAATTTTAGTTGCATGACCACTTCTTTTCCATAGACCAATCTGAATGGTGTGTGATTTATCATCCTTTTGCACATTTTTGATAATCCCATAATATTTTTGGGATGCACTAATCCCAGTCATCACATTGCACATTATAAAATTTGGTTAAAGCGTGCTCTAAAATTTTATTAAAATTTTCAACTGTACCATTAGCTTGAGGTTGATAGGGAGTGCACTTCTAGTGATGGATCATGAACTCCTGAGTGAGTTGTTAAATGGTTTGATTCAGAAAATGTGACCCCTGGTCACTCATAAACACCCTTGGACAATAGAATGTAGTACTGACATTCTAAAAAATGAAGCATGTCATTGTTTCTGTTGTAGAATGTTTGATTGGGACGACTTTGACCCATATAGTGAGGTATTTGGTCACTGTAATAATGTATTTCTCTTCTGTGTGATGCATCAAGGGATTGATGGGACCCAAAAAATCTATATCCCATTTTTCAAATGGCTCTAGAATAGTCACTAGAAATAAAGGCATCTCATCTATCTATCAGGGCTTTTCAATTTGTTGACATATGTCACAACGTTTGCAGTGGTCCTTGGAATTTTCAAAGAGGGAGGAGCACCAAAGCCCTACATGTAGAACCTTATGCGTTGTATCCTTCCTGACATTATGGCCGCCAACAATACCTTCATGTTCTTCATACATGATGGAATTTTATTTGTGTTCTATTTCACAGTGATGCAAGTTGACATATTCACCGAACTTATATAAATGTCTGACAATTAACTGATAGTCGACACTATGGGTCACTAGTTGATGACGCTACATTGGAGTATACCTTGGGGGAGGCTAGCCAATCATGAGAAATTACACAATTTTGGCCAATTGATAAGGCATGAATTCGACCTGGAAGAGTTATGCATCAGGGAGTTCATCATTGAGACTCATCACATCTTCCCTAGTCTCGATCTATGACAAATGATTTTGTCCAACATTATGATTCTCTAGCTTAACCACAAATTCAAAATCAAACTCCTGAAATAGAAGTAACCCACTAATTGTTTTTTTCCCAACACTCACTTGTTGACTAAATACTTGAGTGTGGAGTGGTTAGTGAATATTTGAAATCAGACCCGAACAAGTAGTGGATTTTTTTTTTTAACGCATATACCATGGAAAGGCCCTCGCACTCGATTGTTGTATAATTATTTTTGGCATCAGACAACTCGCGACTGGAAAAGTACACTAGATGGTCAATATTTCCTTCGCTTGGTTGCACAAGAACCACACCCAACACAATAGAAAAAGCATCTACGTGGACATGGAAGAGCTTCGACCAATCAGGAAAAAATAGAATTGGCACAGTAACCATTTTTTGTTTGAGGGTATCCAAGGATTTCTGGCATTCTGGTGTCCATTCATACTTAGTATCTTTACGCAATATTTTTTCTAATGGGGCAACAATCTGGGCATATTTTTGGATGAATTGTCGGTATTATCCTTTATGAACCAACATTGCTCGCATATCCTGAACCAAATTTTGGGCCACCATATTAAAGATGGCATCAATCTTAGCTTGATCCACCAACAATCTATCTTTGCACACAATGTGGCTCAATAGTGTGCCAAAGGGTGTACAAAAAATGCATTTATTCAAATTCAAGGATATATGTAGCTAGCAGAATCAATCCAACATCAGTCGAAGAGATTGCATGTGTTCCTTCAATAAACTAAACATAATCCATTCATCCAAGTATACCTCAAGAACCTTGTGCATAAATTCCTTAAAGGCCGCGACTATTATCTAGGAAAATATTGTAGGGGCATTCTTCAAACCAAAGGGAATTATTGTGTATGCAAAGGACCCCCATTCTATCACAGAGGTAATTTTATATTAATCTTTCTCTGTGATCTGAACTTGGTGACATCCTAAGAAGCCATTTGTGAAAGAGTAGGCTTCCCGACTGCCAACATTTTTAGCACCTCATCTGTGAAGGGTGTTGAGAAAGGGTCGTCGACGCAGGATGTGTTGAGACTCCTTATATATACACAAATTTTAATATCACCGGTCTTCTTGGGTTATAAAACCATAGGACTAATCCAATCAAACTCCTCTATCAAGACAATGGTTGCGACCACTATCCGGGAAAATACTGCAAGGGAATTCTTCAAACCAAAGGGCATTACCGAGTATGAAAAGGACCCACATTCTATCACAAAGGTGATTTTATATTATTCCTCCTCCGCGATATGAACTTGATGATAGCCTAAGAAGCCATCTATGAAAGAGTAGGCTTGTGGATGCAAGCTGTGTTGAGACTCCTTAGATCTACACATATTTGAATATCACCAGTCTTCTTGGGTTTCACAATCATAGGACTAATCAATTCAGACTCTTCTTTCGAGACAATGATCCCAGCATCCAACATGTGATCCAATTCTTTGTGCACCTTTTCTTTGGACACTCCACCCATAATCAGGGACAACAGAAGCTGATATGAAACGAGTGTTGAGGGTAGTTTATATAGAATGCACCAGACCATTAGAATTTTAGTGAGAGAGAAAGATAAACAAATAGAATGACTATGCTTCATCCCCAGATAGTTGGAATAATGACTAACGTACAACGAACTTGGAGCATAATCGACCATGGTTCATACTCATTGTCGTCATATGTTCATCGTAACATCGAATATTCTTCATCGTAGATTTGTAGTAGGATCTGTGTATGCTAAAAGAGCAACCAACGTAATTTCACCTAGGTTTGTCACAAGAGTGACAAGGTACTAATGTACTTGTTGTATTGCCGACAAATTTATAGTCCTACTATCGATGAACACCTAGTCATATGATCAATGAACTCCTAGAAGTTTCTCAATGTTCCAATGCGATTTTCATTAATTAAAAAAGAAATTAATACTCTCGATGTCATATGGTAGAATTTTCCTTGCTACTCTCAATGTCAAATGGTCTCTCACACACAGCTAGTATGAAGGTAATAGGTTGGTGGTTAAGTTCTTTTATGGTTTTATATATTATATATTACATATTATATATAATATATAGAAATAAGAGAAACTTTTAAACCTGTAAGAACATTAAAAAAAAAAAAAACTATTTCATTTTGTAATTTTTAAGGAGAAGTCACCACATGTTGTTATTTTAGAAATCGAGTTGTTGCAACATATCCTGATACTACAACATGATCAATATTGAATTCTTGTTCATCAATACCTTAAGAAAACTTAACCAACAACCTATTACCTTCATACTAGTTGCGCATGAGAGACCATTTGACGTCGAGAGTAGTGAGGAAAATTCGACCATATGACATCGAGAGTATTAATTGTTTTTTAATTAATGAAAATCACGTTGGAAAGTTGACAAAACTATAGGATTTCATTGATCGTACGACTAGGTGTTCTTCGATAGTAGGACTAGAAATTTGTTGGCAATACAACAAATACCTCGGTACCTTTTTCTCTTGTGACAAACCTAGGTGAAATTACGTCGGTTGTTCTTTTAGCATATGAAGAGACTTCAACAAATATATGATGAAGAATAATCTATCTTACGATGGATGTACAACGACAATGACTATGAATTGTGGTCAATTGTGCTCCAAGTTCATCGTACATTAGTCATTCTTCCAACAATCTGGCGACGAAGCGTAGTCGCTCATACGACAAACCTACAACGACAATAAATTTGGATAGTGTTTGATTTTGCTCCAAGTTCATTGCACGTGGGTCGTTAATCCGATGAAATGGAAATGGATATTGGTCACCCATACAAAAAATAGATGATGACAATGGTTATGAAAATTGGTCTATTATGGTCCAGGTCATCATAGCTTGGTCGCTCTTATGACTAACATGTGACGGAAAATAACTAGATTTGCAATGAAAGTCTGTCGATTGTATGGAGGAATTTTTCATCTGTCATGCGATGGTAGAGAGTTTTTTCAAATGTATGATGAAGCCATGGTTCATTGCAAGTACTATGGCTATGACATGATGAAAAAATTGGTTGTAGGATTCATCGTACTTGTGACATTTTGGTGACAAACCCTTGTCAGAAAATTATTTGAAATCTTTACAGTAACCCTTAGATGTTACATTTTTAAGAGTGTTTGATTGCAAGTAATTTAACTATAACCATTGATATGTTATTATGGTTGTATTAAAGTTTGTAGTTATTTGTAGTTAATACCAAAATTATTTTTATAATTTTGGAGAAAATAAATGAATTATGTGTAGAGATTTACATATAAAAATATGATATATCATTGTAGGTTGAAGTTGCTTGATGGCTATGACACGACGAAAAAATGGGTTGTAGGATTCATCGTACTTGTGACATTTTGGTGACAAACCCTTGTCAGAAAATTGTTTGAAATCTTTACAGTAACCCTTGGATATGACATTTTTAAGAGTATTTGATTGCAAGTAATTTAACTATAACCATTGATATGTTAATATGGTTGTATTAAAGTTTGTAGTTATTTGTGGTTAATATCAAATCTTTTTTTATAATTTTGGAGAAAATAAATGAATTATTGTAGATATTTACATATAAAAATATGATATATCATTGTAGGTTGAAGTTGTTTGATTAATAATCGTAGAAATAAATTGATTTCTATGCACAACTTATATTGCAAATTTAGAAATATGTTCAACTATTTTTTATGAAGAACGGTAGAAACATATATGGAAATAGTCCATTGTTTAATTTCTTATATAAATCTTGTGATATCAATTATGGTCTGCATAATTAATAAAATCGCATGAATAGATGGTTAACAAATTATAAAAGGAAGTTAATAGTTTGCATACGTATAGATAGATTTGAAATATTAATAACATTATATAGGGAAAAAAATGGTACAATTATGATGAAAGCGTGCAATTAAGTGTTCTAGCCAACCTACACATATAACACTAGCAATGTAATAATTCGATATCTAAGGCTTTATAAGGGGTTTTATACATACCCTGAGGCTTTTTCTATGGCTTAACATGCTATTATTACAAGTTTGTCAATAACTATGGTCAAATAGCAGCACCTCTAACAACATTATTAAAGAAGGAAGTATTTTATTGGATTGAAGTAGCAACCAAAGATTTTGAAAAACTTAAGGAGGCTATGTGTACAACTCTCATACTGGCCGCACCTAACTTTAAAAAAACATTTATTGTGGAATGTGATTCCCTAGGACATGGAATTTGTGCATTTCTAATTCAAGAACTTAGGAAGGTCCCTTTCCTTTGAAAGCAACCAACTTAAAGGGAAAAACTTACTCAACCCCATTTATGAAAAAGAAATGTTGTCCATGCTACATGCATTTGAGAAATGATGCCCTTACCTAATAGGAAGACACTTCAAAGTAAAAAAATATCATGATATTTTGAAGTACTTCTTGGATCAATGATTGTCTTTAGAAGAGAAACAAAAATGGGTTACAAATATGCTAGGTTATAACTTTGAAATTATCAACAACAAAAAAGAAAACATAATGTTGTGGAAGATTCCATTTCAAGGAAGGAAGAATAAATAGAAGGTTCACTATGTGCTATTTATATTCCACAATCTGACTGTGTAGAAGAAGCAAGGATATAATGGAAGCAAGATCAAGAGGTGAGAAAGATCATTCAACAACTGCAAGGGAAACCCAGTTCATTAGATAATTTTGTTTGGAAGAATGATTTGTTATGGTACCATGATCACCTATATTTATGTAAGAATTACCAACTCAAATAGAAGGTCCTTCTAGAATTGCACACTTATCATATAGGAGGACATTCTGGATTCTTGAAAACATACCACAAGATCAAGAAAGATTTTTTCTAGGAAGGTCTTAAAACTGAAGTTCAAAATATTTTGTATGAATGTTTGGTCTGCCAATAGAATAAGGGATAGACAATCAAGATGTCAGGTCTCATACAACCATTATCTATACCAATTTAATGTTGGGAAGAAGTTTCAATGGATTTTATTATAGTTTTTCCCAAATCTGAAGGAAAGATCATCATCATGACAGTATTGGATCAACTAACAAAGTAAGCTCATTTTTCTCTCTTTCTCATCCTTTTATAGAAAGTACAGTAGCCACAAAATTCATGGAAACATTTCAAAATCTACATGGAGTCCCCAAGATTATTGTAAGTGATAAATGTTGAGGAAAAGATATGAAATGATCTTACTCAAGCATTTTTAGATTCTTCTTAGCTAAATCCAAATAGACGAGAATATCACCCTGTGTTTATAGCCATAAAAAATAAAATCCTAACTCACAAGTATTGATTACAAGTGCTTAGGCTAGTCTTTTCACAATTAAAAGCTTGCTAGAAAATTCATTTAAATATGATTTTCTGAATATAATAGTTGCTGAAATAAATGTAGAGACAGAAGTAAAGACACCAAGATGATAATTAAGACAGATGAGACATAAAGAAATCCTTTATTTCATTCCAATTCACCAAAGAGTCATTCCTTTTACAAAATTTCTTGCAGAAATTTCAGACCAAAGTCAAACTTAGACATCCCCGATGGAACATACAAAATGACCTCTGACAAAAAATAAAAAAACTAAACTCTAAAATATGGATCAACATGCCATAGATTGCTTCCCACTCGACTCTACACAATAGCCTTTGTTAGTCATGAAAACTAATTCACAAATAGACAAGTCTACACAGACTATCAAAGATAGATCAACACCTCTGAAAAACAAGTGTTTGAATGATGTAATTCAGCCCTGAATCTTGTTGTCTACAATAAGACCCCGCTATCATAAAAAATAATTAGGCTTGTGATAAATTAAGGAATGAATGAAAACTGAACTATCTCAGCATAAAATCAAAGAGAAAACCTTAGTATGCTTCTCCTTCTATCCTCCTCTTGTTCCTACCTTTCATTTTGCCTTTAAGAAAATTAGAATTGGTTGAGGTAGTTGAACCACCTCATTAGTTAAGTTAACTAAAGACTCAACCAACTTTTTAGCTAGGGGGGAAATTAATAATGATAATAAGGGTTATAAATAAATAATAACTAGTAGGTGGGACCCCTTGTGACTCCATTTATCTCATAAAAATCATAACATAACTAGTTAGTTAAGCAAAACACCCCTCCTTGTGACTCCCATCATCACATTAACATTTGACAATTTAGCTCATTGATATTTGAAATTATTTTAAAAAAATATATTACTCATATATCCAAAGAAAACATGTTGTCCAAAACTTCTGAAGTCAATTGTCATCAACAATAAATAACATAAAAACTTAAAAACCATATTTTACCACTTTGAGATGCAATCTTTCCTTGATTACTATTGCCACCCTTTAATTTTACTGAATTTTCCTTTGGCTGCACTGAGCCTTTAGGCCTAATCTCGCTAATCACGTGAGAACAATCATCCCTCAAATGCATCCGGGAAGACACTGATTTATCAGAGCCATTAGAGGGTGAGGAAGGGGTAGCAATGGCTTTTCCTTTTTCAAGGGCATGGTGGGCCTCGGTTTTCAACCTTTATCTAGCATGAGAGGACTGAACTGGCTAGTGGAAAGGTGCAGCTTGGTCAATATGATTAATAGGAGGGGGAGCAGGTAAGGAAAAATTGGGCCAGCCACAATGTTGGGAGACTGTTGGGTGGACAATCTCTTGCCATCTGTCATTTTCAAGAACCTCGGGTTTCAATGAGACATGAGGGGACACCGGAATACCAGGGACTTGTGGAGAAGGCTTTTTAGGCCTAGGTTGGACCATTCCTTGCCCAATCCAATTGAAAAATCCAGCCTGAAACAACTAGCCTAGCTCTTGTGAGTCATCATCAAAGTGTATGGAGAACCTTGTCCTTCTTGGGCCTCTGTTCCAATTACCTCTCCCCCGATTGCCTCTTACATGGATACGTCGACTGAAAAAACTCATTCCTTCATGCATGATTGATTAGCAAATAGTCCTTTAAACAACCATACATGATGACTCTTTAAAAAAATATGAAATAGATTTTGGCTTAGCAATGTATCAGGCTCATGCAATCCAATCCATATAAATTTTTTAACTGTTGTCAATGAGCAGGGGGTGAACACAAGGTCCTGGGATATGTGAGGGGCTTGTATTTAGCAAAAAATGATAAAA
>JASDQU010099952.1:28043-38523 GCA_032191745.1 Picea mariana
TAACCCTTGGATATGACATTTTTAAGAGTATTTGATTGCAAGTAATTTAACTATAACCATTGATATGTTAATATGGTTGTATTAAAGTTTGTAGTTATTTGTGGTTAATACCAAATCTTTTTTTATAATTTTGGAGAAAATAAATGAATTATGTGTAGAGATTTACATATTAAAATATGATATATCATTGTAGGTTGAAGTTTTTTGATTAATAATCGTAGAAATAAATTGATTTTTATGCACAACTTATATTGCAAATTTAGAAATATGAAACTATTTTTTATGAAGAACGGTAGAAACATATATGGAAATAGTCCATTGTTTAATTTCTTATATAAATCTTGTGATATCAATTATGGTCTGCATAATTAATAAAATCGCATGAATAGATGGTTAAAAAATTATAAAAGGAAGATAATAGTTTGCATACGTATAGATAGATTTGAAATATTAATAACATTATATAGGGAAAAAAAGGGTACAATTATGATGAAAGCGTGCAATGAAGTGTTCTAGCCAACCTACACATATAACACTAGCAATGTAATAATTCGATATCTAAGGCTTTATAAGGGGTTTTATACATAACCTGGGGCTTTTTCTATGGCTTAACATGCTATTATTGCAAGTTTGTCAATAACTATGGTCAAATAGCAGCACCTCTAACAACATTATTAAAGAAGGAAGTATTTTATTGGATTGAAGTAGCAACCAAAGCTTTTGAAAAACTTAAGGAGGCTATGTGTACAACTCTCATACTGGCCACACCTAACTTTAAAAAAACATTTATTGTGGAGTGTGATTCCCTAGGACATGGAATTTGTGCATTTCTAATGCAAGAACTTAGGAAGGCCCCTTGCCTTTGAAAGCAACCAACTTAAAGGGAAAAACTTACTCAACCCCATTTATGAAAAAGAAATGTTGGCCATGCTACATGCATTTGAGAAATGATGCCCTTACCTAATAGGAAGACACTTCAAAGTAAAAAAATGTCATGATATTTTGAAGTACTTCTTGGAGAAATGATTGTCTTTAGAAGAGAAACAAAAATGGGTTACAAATATGCTAGGTTATAACTTTGAAATTATCAACAAAAAAAAGAAAACATAATGTTGTGGAAGATTCCATTTCAAGGAAAGAAGAATAAATAGAAGGTTCACTATGTGCTATTTATATTCCACAATCTGACTATGTAGAAGAAGCAAGGATATAATGGAAGCAAGATCAAGAGGTAAGAAAGATCATTCAACAACTGCAAGGGAAACCCAGTTCATTAGATAATTTTGTTTGGAAGAATGATTTGTTATGGTACCATGATCACCTATATTTATGTAAGAATTCCCAACTCAAATAGAAGGTCCTTCTAGAATTGCACACTTATCATATAGGAGGACATTCTGGATTCTTGAAAACATACCACAAGATCAAGAAAGATTTTTTCTAGGAAGGTCTTAAAACTGAAGTTCAAAATCTTTTGTATGAATGTTTAGTCTGCCAACAGAATAAGGGATAGACAATCAAGATGTCAGGTCTCATACAACCATTATCTATACCAATTTAATGTTGGGAAGAAGTTTCAATGGATTTTATTACATTTTTTCCCAAATCTGCAGGAAAGACCATCATCATGGCAGTATTGGATCAACTAACAAAGAAAGCTCATTTTTCTCTCTTTCTCATCCTTTTATAGAAATTACAGTAGCCACAAAATTCATGGAAACATTTCAAAATCTACATGGAGTCCCCAAGATTATTGTAAGTGATAAATGTTGAGGAAAATATATGAAATGATCTTACTCAAGCATTTTGAGATTCTTCTTAGCTAAAGCCAAATAGATGGGAATATCACCCTATGTTTACAGCCATAAAAAATAAAATCCTAACTCACAAGTATTGATTACAAGTGCTTAGGATAGTCTTTTCACAATTAAAAGCTTGCTAGAAAATTCATTTAAATATGATTTTCTGAATATAATAGTTGCTGAAATAAATGTAGAGATAGAAGTACAGACACCAAGATGATAATTAAGACAGATGAGACATAAAGAAATCCTTTGTTTCATTCCAATTCACCAAAGAGTCATTCCTTTTACAATTTTTCTTGCAGAAATTTTGGACCAAAGTGAAACTTAGACATCCCCGATGGAACATACAAAATGACCTCTGACAGAAAATAAAAAAACTAAACTCTAAAATATGGATCAGCATGCCACAGATTGCTTCCCACTCGACTTTGCACAATAGCCTTTGTCAGTCATGAAAACTAATTCACAAACAGACAAGTCTACACAGACTATCAAAGATAGATCAACACCTCTGAAAAACAAGTGTTTGAATGATGTAATTCATCCCTGAATCTTGTTGTCTACAATAAGACCCTGCTATCATAAAAAATAATTAGGCTTGTGATAAATTAATGAATGAATGAAAACTGAACTATATCAGCATAAAATCAAAGAGAAAACCTTAGTATGCTTCTCCTTCTATCCTCCTCTTGTTCCTACCTTTCATTTTGCCTTTAAGAAAATCAGAATTGGTTGAGGTAGTTGAACCACCTCATTAGTTAAGTTAACTAAAGACTCAACCAACTTTTTAGTTAGGGGGGGGATTAATAATGATAATAAGGGTTATAAATAAATAATAACTAGTAGGTGGGACCCCTTGTGACTCCATTTATCTCATAAAAATCATAACATAACTAGTTAGTTAAGCAAAACACCCCTCCTTGTGACTCCCATCATCACATTAACATTTGACAATTTAGCTCATTGATATTTGAAATTATTTTAAAAAAATATATTACTCATATATCCAAAGAAAACATGTTGTCCAAAACTTCTGAAGTCAATTGTCATCAACAATAAATAACATAAAAACTTAAAAACCATATTTCCCACTTTGAGATGCAATCTTTTCTTGACTACTGTTGTCACCCTTTAATTTTACTGAATTTTCCTTTGGCTGCACTGAGCCTTTAGGCCTAATCTCGCTAATCATGTGAGAATAATCATCCCTCAAATGCATCCGGGAAGACACAGATTTATCAGAGCCATTAGAGGGTGAGGAAGGGGTAGCAATGGCTTTTCCTTTTTCAAGGGCATGGTGGGCCTCGGTTTTCAACCTTTATCTAGCATGAGAGGACTGAACTGGCTAATGGAAAGGTGCAGCTTGGTCAATATGATTAATAGGAGAGGGAGCAGGTAAGGACAAATTGGGCCAGCCACAATGTTGCGAGACTGTTGGGTGGACAATCTCTTGCCATCCATCATTTTCCAGAACCTTGGGTTTAAATGAGACATGAGGGGACGTCGGAATACCAGAGACTTGTGGAGCTTGGAAAGGAGGCCTTTTAGGCCTAGGTTGGACCATTCCTTGCCCAATCCAATTGAAAAATCTCGCCTGAAACAACTAGCCTAGCTCTTGTGAGTCATCATCAAAGTGTATGGAGAACCTTGGCCTTCTTGGGCCTCTGTTCCAATTACCTCTCCCCCGGTTGCCTCTTACATGGATACCTCGGCTGAAAAAACTCATTCCTTCATGCATGATTTATTAGAAAATAGTCCTTTAAACAACCATACATGATAACTCTTTAAAAAAATATGGAATAGATTTTGGCTTAGCAACGTATCAGGCTCATGCAATCCAATCCATATAAATTGTTTAACTGTTGTCAATGAGTAGGGGGTGAACACAAGGTCCTAGGATATGCGAGGGGCTTGTATTTAGTGAAAAATGATAAAATGGGGAGGGGGGGGAAGAAACCTGGTTACTTCTCAAAGACCACAACAATCAACTGTAATGTGAACCAAAGAAAACCTCACTGTAATCCAACCAAGAAAATGAGACTCTAAACTACTTCAATACAAAATTATTCTTGACTATAATTAAATTTTAGAACAGGGAGTGAAAAATGAATGTGGGAAGGCAAGGGGGTTGTAATTAGCGGAAATTGAAATAATGGTAGGAAAGAGAGTGATTATTGTTCATAAAATTAATTAAGTGATCCATCAAACCATTTTGTAAAACGACACACACCAACCAAATGACCACTGAGACCCAAAAAAATTAATGTGCATAGTTCAAGAAATCTTGTGCATTAACTTGCTCCCAGCTTGTAATCAAATATCAAACATAGTGTCATCAAACAAGACAATATGCATTCCACAACAATTTGTAGGGGAGCTTTGTTCCTCTCATTTATCCATTTAATATTTTAAAACAATTCCCAAATGCATAAACAATCACCTATTTCCTCTCTGTTCAGCATCAAAATCAACCACTGCCCACGAATTATTTCAATCATCAAATACAAACTCAAAGGCCATGCTCGATTCTATCTTTTAATTCATTTAATAATTGAATTGCAATGAGGTTATACTGTCACAGAACCTGTGTTTGTTTCTTCTATGAAACATGATATTCATCAATACACATAATAGACAGCCACATACAACCATCAATATTTTAAATGCAAGATCTTGACTTTCCCTTTAACCTCACAGACAACCATCACCATTCAACACACACTATGTTGTGGAATACATAGACATCTGAAAAAATGCAAGAGTATTTCCATGAATGTACAGGTTCAATCACTATGAATCTAAACATCCACAGTGTTGGGCTATCAATCCAATACAACGAGACAACAACAACATGCCTGATATCATAACACAAGTTGATCAAATTGAAACAAAGCCATGTTTAAAAACCCGTGACCTTCTCTAATGGTGCAATCAAATAATATCGATAACAAGTAAAGTGGATAACCATGCCATAATTCCCATGATGCAACATTCCCATTTGACAATTTTAAAACACACAGTCACAGTATCATTAACTCAACATATCGTGTCGAGCTATCAATCCAATACAAGGAGGCAGCAACAATATTGCTCAAATTAGTCAAACTGCAACAAAAACATGTTGTGAAAAACTTGTGCCCATCTTTGATGATGCAATCAAATAACCATAACATATATAGTGGATGTAAATTCCATAGTCATCTCGATTGCAATAACCATTTGGCCATTAAAAACACATAGTCACAGTAATCATTGACTCATGTTGTAGGAATGCCACACATACCAATGCATCATGCTCGAATCATCATTAATCAATTGTAAACTAATGTTGATTTAACATTCCGATAACTTCAATGCAAAAGACAGTGACTATGTATCAACCCCATTATTCAATCAACCAATTTCAATGCTGAGTTTAACAATTACATTGTCATAATAACCAATTGTAGTGACTAAGTATTAATAAGAAAAACATTGTAAGGACAGTCAACAGAAACGAGTTAACAATAGAACATTATTGGCGTTGCGTTACCAATTCATAATCATCGACCAAGTATCCAACATGACATAATGGGTTTCTTTTATCAAAACCTAGATTGGAGTAATCAAGGATTGGCCATGTGGACCAACATAGGGAGACATGGAGGTGCCCCCCAACATTGGGAGTGATGATTAAGGTTGGTTGTCATTAATGTCAACCCTTGAAGAAATCCCCACAGCACAAAGGTTTGGGTAATGGACCCAATATTGTTTGATGTAAATATTACTCATTATTGTCTTTTCATGGTTGATAATAAGTAAAGATGTATGAACTCCAAAGTGGTCCCCTTATGGTGAAATCCCTCACGGGAAGACGCTTTGCGGAGTAAGTGAACCCATGATTAATTGTGGAATAATGAGATGAAGGAAAATTAATTTGTCAGGTAAACTATCCTATATGGATAGTTCTTGTCATTCCATTTCTGGTGGTATGTGGAACGTCACATAACTCCTCATGGTTAGAGAGTTATGGCCATGAGAAGTTGGAGACCCCAGGTTTGGGTAATGGACCCAAGTTTGTTTGATGGATAATGGTATGAGTTATGATAAATTTTTATATAATACTATTCTATATGGATAGTACATTTCATTCCATTTCTGGTGGTATGTGTAACGTCACATAACTCCTCACGGTTTGAGAGTTATGGCCTTACAAAGTTGGAGGACCCTCATATGTCATCTAGAAGCCCCAAAAGGTCAAAGTAGTCAAACTGGTTTAAGAGATTTTAAAAGGTAAATAATAAAGTGAATTAATGAGTGTATTATAATTCAAAGTGAACACAAAATAAATTATTTCAATAATAAATTTAATGGAGAAATTAGAAGTGGGTTAACCCTAAAATAAAGAAAGTGGGGCCAAGTGACCTAGAAGATGTTTTTAAGGAAGCTACTTGGAGAGTATAAATAAGAGGCAAGGATATCTAATTTTAATCACACTTGAGCATATTGAAAATCTATAGGTTTCTAAGGTAACCAAGGATATATAATCCGAAATTCTGAGGGAAGGTGAAGAAAAGAAGGCCAAAATTCAAGGAAGGATAAATTCTTTTGATGGTGCTTTCTAAGGTATGTTATTTATAGGTCATCTCACCATTTTCGCTATAAATTTTTTTCTATAATGATTCAGACCGCTAAATTTCTATTCCATTGACAAAACATATCCAAGTATCTATGGTAAAAAATTCATCTTGTGGTTCATTGTATTTATGGAGTTACACTCCGTTGAAAACAGGGTTTGTGGCTAGTCCTGAAGCTAGTCAAAAACAATTGTTTCAAGTAAAAACATCATAAATTCTTCATAACAGATCCAAATTAAGTGAAAAAAAATGTTTTGGTTAGGTTACAGTCTTTAGTATGTTGTGTAATAGTTTCAAATCAATTCAAGAAATATTCTGTGTGGAGCACGCTCTACAAGGTTTCTCTCTAGAATAAGCCAGAATTCAACAAGGTATGCCATTTTTTCTATAACTCCTTTTTTGAGAGGTTCCAAGTAGTGAAACCTGGAGGAATTGCATAAAACACATTGAAGAACATTTTGTATCATTTTCATATATTTATACATTACAGGTACAAAGTTATGATTACTTCAAGTTAGGGTTGTTGACTAATCCAAAACTAGGCATGTGAGACTAAAGAAAAGTTTGATGAAAATGCTAGTCTCTTGTTGTTGAAGTTAAGGAAAGTTTGTAGGAATGTGATCATATACACCAAGTCTATTATAGAGCTACAAAATAGATTTGGATGATGAAATTGATGAGGGCTTTTGGCTGAGGTACATGTTGAGTACATGGTTGAGACAAGTAGTTGATGAGTTGGCGCATACATGAGGTGTATAGTTGATGATGTTGGTACATATTGATGAGTCATAGTTGATGAGTAGTTGACACATGATTGGTACATACTTGGTACATGGTTGAATGCACTTGTTTATGGTACAGTTTGATTACAGGTTATTTGGCACATGTTGGTGCATGGTTGATGCACTTGTTTATGGTACAGGTTGATTACAGGTTGAGGTACATGTTGATGCATGGTTTATGCATGGTTTAGATTTATTGGTGCAGGCTTATAGTGGTATATCTCACAGTGATAGGTTGACAGTGGTTCCATCATTCTACTTCTACTTCAGGATGGTAGGACGGGGCAAGGACAGGTGGTTACAGCCACCTTCTAGTTGTAGCTGGAGAACATAGGGGGTTGTAGCCAGAGAATTGAGGAGTTGGAGATTCCCTCAGGTTGTAGCCTGAGAAACTAGGGGTTTGGAGCCTCCTTCCATTTGTAGCTGGAAAACAAAGGAAGTTGGTGCTTCCAATGATTATAATTCTTCAAGACAAATAAGAAAAAGCATTACGTGGTTTTCTCTCGATTTGGGTTTCCACGTAAAACACTGGTGTACTATATATGTGTATGTTTTTTCATTGCTTATTTACTCTAAATTTATTGTATGATAATGCTCCATTGATATAACACTTAGATTATATGGTTAAAAAGGATTAAATTTCTCTATTACTGATTCACCCCCCCTCTCAGTAATCCAACAATTGGTATCAGAGTAGGTTCCATCAGAAATCAGTTTAGCCACTGAAAGGTAGATCATGGAGAGTACCAACTCATATAAAGATGGAATACCACATTTTGATGGACAGAAGTATGCTTTTTGGAGCATAAGGATGAGAACATATATACAGGCATAGGGATTTCAAGTTTGGCATTCAATTGTAGATGGATACACAGCACCAGCAGTTCCACCAACAAATGAAAAAGCAGTAAAACTCAATGAGAATAATTCCAAAGCCACAAATGCACTTTTGAATGGCCTCAGTGATACAATATTCACCAAAGTTGCACACTGTAAAATCGCTAAAGATATTTGGGACAAGCTTCAAAATATTTATGAAGGAGATACAAAAGTCAAAGCAGCAAAGCTTCAGACTTACAGAGGTTAGTTTGAACAACTAAAAATGAAGGAAGATGAAGATATCGCAGCCTACTTCTTATGAGTCGATGAAATGGTGAATGCAATCATAGGATTGGGAGAAGAAATTGAAGAATTTGTAATTGTTCAAAAGATACTAAGATCTCTTCCTATGAGATTCAACCCTAAGATATCAACACTAGAAGAAAGATCGGATCTGGACTCAATAAGCATGGACGAGCTGCATGGAATATTCACAGCATATGAAATGAGAACTGAGTAGAAAAATCCAAATGTAAAAGAAGCAACCTTCAAGGCATCCAAAAGATCAAAGCAAAAGAAAAAGGAACAAGAAGAATATAGCAGTAGTAGTGACGCCTCAGAAGATGATGAATAAGTGGCCAACTTCATCAAAAGATTGAACAAGGGAACCAATGGTAGGTATAGATGTAAGCTCCCTTTAATTTGTTTTAATTGTGATGGTATTGGTCATTTTTCTAACAAATGTCCTCATAAGAAAAAGAGAAATGATGAAGGTTACTCAAAAGGAAAAAACACATATAAAGGAAAAAGAACTACAAAGAAAGTTTTCAAGAAAAGATTATACACCAAAGAAGACATCTCATCATCAGATGAAGATGAAGTCAATGACAATGAGACATGAAGAGTTCTATTCATGGTAGTAAAAGAATCTAACAAGGAAGACTCCGAAGAAGAATATGAAGAAGACAAAGAAGAATGTGAAGAAGTCGAAGAATAAATTGAAGAGGCAGAAGTTGACTATCGAGAAGAATTAATGTGTGCCATAAAAGTTATCAGAAGAGATAAGAAAAGAAGGTTCAGGGAAATTGGTTGGTATAGCTGCAAGAACTTCAAACAACATATATGTGTTAAGTAAAATTGGAAATGAAAAGTGTTGTATAGGAAAGGAAGATGAAAGTTGGCTATGGCATAGAAGAATGGGTCACATGCATTTTGATAACCTTGTCAAAGTCAACAAAAGAGAAGCAGTCAGAGAAATGCCCCAGATCACGAAACCAACCAACACTTTATGAAATCATTGTCAACAAGGAAAGAAAACAAATACCAAGTTCAAATCAAAGGAATATTCAACAACAAGACCACTGGAAATTGTGCACACTGATCTAGTTGGACCAACTACAACAAAGGGCTTAAAAGGCGAAAAATACTTTATGTTATTAGTTGATGATTATACAAGAATGACTGTAGTTTGATTTCTCAAGAACAAGTAAGAAGCTTTTGAAAACTTCAATATCTACAAGGAAATGGTTGAAAATGAGATGGATTCAAGAATCAAATGTTTGAGATCTGATAATCGAGGAGAGTTCACTTCAAAGGAATTTATGGACTACTATAGAAGTCATGGAATAAAAAGGCAATTCTCTGTTGCTAGGACACCTCAACGGAATGGAGTTGTTGAAAGAAAGAACATGAGTGTAAAAGAAATGGCTCGAAAAATGCTAATGGATTCCAAATTGACAGATATATTTTGGACACAGGCAGTGCATACAGTAGTTCACATTCAAAACAGAGTAATGCTCAGAAACAACACTGATAAAACTCCCTACAATCTATGGAAAGGAATACCAGCAAATATGAAGCACTTCAGAGTCTTTGGAAGAAAATGTTATATCAAAAGAGAAGATGGAAGAATGGGAAAGTTTGACTCTCGTGTGGACAAAGGAATACTTGTTGGTTACTCTATTACAAGGAAAGCATACAAGTGTTACAATCTAAGATTGAACAAAGTTGTGGAAAGCATCAACGTAACAATTGATGAAACATGCAGAACAAAATCAAAGGAAGAAGAAAACAAATCAATGGAACAACTTTTCGAAGAAGAAGATGAAAAAGAAGTAGAAGAGGAATATGAATATGAAGAGAATCCGACAGAAGTAGAAGAGAAAGTTCAGAAAGTATATCCAAATACACCTAGAAAACAAGTACAGAAGAATCATCCTTCAGATCATATTATTGGAAACAAAGATGTAGGACTTGAGACTAGAAGAAAAATATGTTCACCAGAACAAACACACCTAGCACTCTTATCTACAATTGAACCAAATTGTTTTGAAGAAGCCAGCAAGGATGAATTTTGGAATAAGGCCGTGGATGAAGAATTGGATCAAATAGAGAAAAATGACACTTGGGAATTGGTTCCAAGACCAAAGAATAAGAATGTGATCGGCACAAAATGGGT
>JASDQU010099952.1:42100-63869 GCA_032191745.1 Picea mariana
AATATTGTTGTTGCTACCTAATGTCGATTGCAATGAAATGCCATGAGGCCATTTTCAATTACAAGGCTATATATAAATAGAATGATGACTGGTATTTAATGACCATGAGTTTGGCTTTAAAAAAATGTGTCATGGATAATATAGCGCTATTTATGTGTTTCCTTTTAAATGGATACCTTTCATTATGATTTTTAATTTATGGTCCTTAATGGATACCTTTCATTAAGATTTTTAAATTAATTTAATTGACTTTAATTAGGATCATTTTTAAATTATGGTCATTTTTAAGTTATGGTCATTAAATGGATACCTTTCTTTGTGATTTTTAAATTATGGTCCTTTAATGGATACCCTTCACTATGATATTTAAATTATTATTAAATGACTTTAATGATAAGGTGAGGGTACCTTAAGATGTTGACAATTAGCATTGTCTTTGAGCCTGGTCATGTTATTAAGGATGTATCTCTATATTATATATGGTCCTTCTAAAAGTCGATACCTTTATATGTGACCTTTTGAATATCCTTATATAGGGTCCCTTTTAAAATTATTGTTATTCAAATAATGTCATTTAAAGATTGTAATTGTTATATCTTGTCATTTATAAATATGATGGGTTATTGATACATTCAACCATGATGCTACTTCCCTATAGTGAATTATTTAACTAATTGTTATCTTAAATATTGTTATTTTAAACATTGATGGTTGTCATATCCCAATAATGCCTTCTTAACTTTTCTCATTTAAATTTATTATTTGAGATTTCCATTTAAATTATGAGGCATGTTGTTATTTTCAACTGATATTTTCTATAAATATGATGTCAATTTTAGTGCATCACTATTGGACCTTAGTGAATGATTTTATCTTGTAAATTCCTTATGATCTTAGTGGTTGTAGCATATAAGAAGTATGGTAATTATATAATCATGGTCCGGATGGTGACATAAATGATAGATGGCTAACGTTTCGTGACAGTGTTAATGTAATTTTAATTATTGATTAATAACATGTGTGGTGCAATAACCTGGAATTACATACCATAAATTTCCCCAAGTTAGTATACTAGAATGGTTGTCGTAACGAGGTGGTTCGTTAGAGGTTGTCTGTTGATTTGGTTGTACTTGGTTGTCTTGCATTGCTTGGTCTACTTGTGTCGGGCAAGATGTAGACACCTCCATGTTCCTCAGAACAGTCGCCAGCCCTGAGACCTTAAATGGTTAAAATCGATGGGAACCTGGGCTTGAGCGTTGATTATGTGTCTTGGAGGTCCTAACCTTGCAGGGTAGGACGGGCGGGTGGTCAGTTTTACTTTTGTCGTGGTTGCATCTTGTTGGTCATCGAATGGTGACATAGAGTCAAGTGTGTTGTTACTTCTACACGCGCGCACACACCTTAAACACAAAAAAAAAAATTCACCTGTTATCAGAGTTGTTGTCTTAACGAGGAAGGACGTTACAATAATGTTGGATGATGACGAACAAAAACATAAACGTTTCAACACTTTTGTTGCACCAAACATGAATAATAAGCCTTGAACATTATAAAGATATCAACCAAAAAAAAATCTTATCAAAATTATAGATAAAGTTGAATTTCAAACCCATCAACTATATGATAATACACGGGGAAAATTCCAAAAGGAAAAATCATTGTGCAAGAAACTAATATATCATTGGAAGGAGATAATATTATTTTGTAGGAAATAATAATAATTCACCCATTGTCTTCTCTAGATTTGCATCTCCTTTTGTTTGCAATGTCTATGTATCATCACTAGTCACCTTCTTAGACTCTACAACAACAATTACTCACTCCATAAACCAAATTAATAGAATTGAATATGAGACCATGAATCAACCATACAAGAAATAAAATAAAATATAACTAAAATGATGTATTAACCATACATAGAACCACATCATTTCCCATCCCCCACTGATATGGAATCATCAAGCTTAAAAGGATTTAGACAAAAACACTACATATGGGATGTGATGATTTACCTTTATTTAAGCGCCAATAATCCTATCTCATATATTTGTTCTCTATGCAGACCACCTTCCTTTTCTGCCAATAAACCAAATTATAAAAGCTATAATATTAATAAAAATGGAATGAACAACTATACACTGATAGAAAGGAGTAGATAACTTGCAAATATACATGGGTGTCATTTGGAACCATCCAATATGATCAATCATGATATTTTTGTATTATTACGAACATCAACATAAACTTGCCAACACTTTGGTTGCACAAACCATGGAGAATAAGCCCCGAGCATTATAAAGATATCAACACAAACAAAATATTATCAAAAGTATTGATGGGCCCGAGATATGATCACTTTTATGACGGTTATTATACACTTTTTCCACATGTTCATATGTGTTTTTCATATTTTAAAGGAGCTTTTTGAAGAATTTTATGATAAAATGGTATGATCGAATGAAGGTACGTGTGATTCATGTTTAATGATTGTATTATGTATAATTCATCATGTTTTATGATTAACAAGATCTAATTCACACTTTTCTGGTGTTACGGGGCAAAAACGCACCACGTTTCTGCTTCCAACACTTGATCTGGCACTCCTTCCAGTACTCGTTTCGGCACTTGATTCCACACTCTGTCCAGCACTGTGTATTGTACAAAAATGTAGGGCGACTTGGAGGTTAGGGTATTGGCGGCCAGTGATGGGAAAATCAGGCACGTGGGTTTTGTTCATGCTTGCCCCTCCAGCTACTGAGCTCCCGACAACTTAGTTTCAGTTGCTCAAGAGGGCGATTATTGGCTCGCTTTGTTTTATCAGTTAGGGCATCATTTATTGTAATTTTCCGAAATTAGAAGTGGTTCGACCCTCTTGTGGTCGACCACTTGGTCTGTAAACGTTATAAATACCACTGAGGTGTTCAAAGGATTGTTAAGTAGAATAAGCATTAGAATTGTCAGTTTGATAGACAAAAAAATGATTTTACTCTATTTTGAGTTTTTACATTGCCAGATTATGCCAGAACTGTGTTTTTCAATTTTTATGGTGAATTGGTCTTGCTGAGAGCGTGGTGTACTTTTAGGAAGTGACCACGACTTGTTGGGGGGCCCACCAGCAGTCTAGTAGAATTGTCTTCGTGTTTATTTATGCATTTCATAATTTAATTGTTCTCTTTATTTTCTGCACATGCATATTTTTATTGTGTTAAATAGTTTGTTGTAGTTTAATAGTTTTGATTCTCTTTTGCAAGTTAGAATGATGAGATGTGTTAGCATGCATTGATCTTGTAGATTAGGAACAAACTTGCAAGTCTCTATACTAACCCCGTGTGAAATTAGATGTTAGATTATGCTTTCTTTTATGATTTTGTAGTCAATTTTAAAACAGAGTTTTAATTAGAATAGAATAGAGTTTTGATTTGGGTTTTCTTTGACAGGGATTTGATGGATGGATAGAATTAATTCTAGTTTTTAATTATAGCTTTCTTATTTCAGTTTTATATAGATCTTGTTTAATTAGTTGTTGGTTAATGTAGATTGTTAGTTTACTTTTCAATATCATAGTTTAATTTTTGTTTTTAATCATTTCCTTATTGCAGTTTGAATTGTTAGAATAGACATAGCATAGTTTCATTTTACGTAATTTCCTTTCCTAGAATTAAATTGCAATTATATTTCTTAGTTAATGGTTGAATCTAGCTTTGCTTACATAGTGTAGAAGTATAATGATGATCTCGTTATGTTGTTGATGGTTCATATATGAATATGCAGGGTATTTAACATTGTTTTTTCATGGCTAAACTCTCTTTGGATTGTTTAATCCATACCTTTCACTTTGCCATTGAGATTAGTGTTGAGCTTATACCACTAGAATTTTCCTTTGTTGTCAAGTGCCATCGAGATATTATCCGACACTGAAGACATTCACACAACCACCAACATTATATTTGAATTGTCATAAGTTAAAAGATAGTTTTTTTGTTTTCGTAGATTAAATATAGTTTCTTGCTTTCGTAGATTAGAAGAGATAGTTTTCTTGCTTTCGCAGGTCAGAAGATATAGTTTCTTGCTTTCATAGATTAGAATAAAGTTTTATTTTTGTTGTAGGATAGATAGACTTTGCTTTGATAGATTAGATAGTAGTTTTCTTATCATAGATTAAGCATTAGTTGGTAGTTCTTCTTGCTTTCAATAAAATAGATTTCCTTTCATGCATTAGAAATAGTTTCGCATTAAGCATTTAGTCCACTTGCCTCTTAGGCTAGATAGTTTTTCAATGAGAAGTTTTAATTTGATTGCTTGCAGTAGTTAGTTGTCTTTGCTTACTTGTCTATTTGCTTTAGTAGGTTAGTTAGTTGTCTTTGCTTACTTGTCTATTGCTTTAGTAGGTTAGATAGTTGTTTTTGCTTACTTGTCTATTTGCTTTAATAGGTTAGTTAGGTGTCTTTGCTTGCTTGTTTATTTATTTTCTTTCATAGGATAGTTGCTCATTGAATGTAGGTTGGCAAGTTAAAATAGTTTTCTTTTGTTAGTTTCTCATTATTATGCTTAGTAGTTTTCCTTTGCTTATTGTTGAACTAGTTTTCTTTGAATAGGGTTTTTGACTTGCTTTTCTTAGGACTATCCATCGATCCTTGGACCAAAAAGTACTTAGGTTACCTAGTTTCAATTTGCTTAGTAGGGTTTGCTCATTAGATAGCTTTGCTTGAGTAGATTAGTCTTAGATAGCTACCTTCATTAGTTAGACTATACTCCTACCAGCCCTTCTACCTTTGGCATATATTTTTCTACAACTCTAAGTTTACTTACCCCAGGTTGACAATTTAAATAAGGGTTTTTAGTGTCTTTTTAGTGCATATAGAACACCCATCATTTTTGGCGCCATTGTCGAGGAGTTGTCTCAAGGTAAGAAGTAGTTAGGAATTAGATCATTTCTAGACCTTAGCATTAGTTTGGTGGTGGGGGAACTTTAAGACGAGAGGTAAGAACCTATGCATCTTCTATAGCAGGATCCCCCAAACCCAATGGTAGTTTTTCTTTTTGTTTTTATTTTTCATGAATAGACCTAGGAATCAAATGGTAGTTTTTTCTTTTTGTTTTTGTTTTATTTCATGAATAGGCCTAGAGACCCATAAGGTAGATACATTAAATCAAAATCAGACATTTCAACCAAGGTTCCTTCTGATCTCTTTGGGGGAAGGAACGTTCCGCTTATAAAATCCGCACACCAATACCAAAAAACAAGAGCTAGCTCAACTCAAAGAGCTAAAATAGTCTATGAAGAGACTAATACAGGGAGCACTATAGAACACGAAATTGAAGCATCAATCATATTAGGATAGGAGGCAAGACCACTCGAGAATTCCACAAAACCAAACAATACAACCTTTTCTTTTACACCACCACCAGGGGACCCTAACTTTAAAGATATAATAGACCCTGAATAGGTGAATATTTGGTAGTTCAACCAATTTAATTATCTCTCAAATTGACACAGAAGCTTTGGCACCAATAGTCTCAACCGACTCGAGTAGAGTCCCAGATATCCAATCCATAGGAATACCTTTCCATCAAAGGAAAACCTTGTTTTCTTCAAAGGTAAAACCACCTAGGTATTCTCTTTTTGGAAACCAAGCCAATATGGATGAGCAGGAGGACCATAACAATGTAAGACACGGGGAGGAAGAAGAAACTGGAAACCAAACCGAAACTACCTCTGGGTTTCCAATTTTAGACACCACTCCAAATGTCAACATGAAGAATATTCCTCTCTCAGCACTGCCTACCTTTTATGGTAAAAAAAATGAAGATCCAGACACCTTCCTATTTGAATTTGACATCTTGTGTAGGAGCTACAACTACGTACAAGATGCCCAGAAATTAAAACTCTTTCCTGCCACCCTCAAAGACTCTGCACTAAGATGGTTCATGGGGTTGGGAGAATCCAGCATTAGGTCTTGGGAAGCCATGAAAGACATATTTCTCAAGAAGTACCAAGACTACTGCAAGACCAAAGAGTCTCGTAATGACAATTTTAAAATCCAACAATTAGAAGACGAGACCCTTGAACATTATATGGAAATATTTGGTTATATCTCCCAGAAGTCAAAATACCATGACCTCCCAGAGGATGCAATTAGGGATCTTTTCCTTAACGAAATTTCAGAAGAATATCTAGAAATGCTTAACCTAATGGCATCAGGTGACATCTCTCATAAACCATGTGCTGAAATATGTGAAATGTGTAAAAACCACTCAAAGAGTAGAGCCAAAACAAGGAAGAATGTTCAGGACCCTTATAATAGTAACTTAAAACCAGTTATTTCAGGTGGTATTATGAGAGCATAGATAGGGAACCTTTTAGAAAACTTTAAGACTGACATCTTAATTACAATAGGTTCCCAATTGGATACCCTTAAACTCAAAAAGAAATAGGAGGAGGAGAATGCATCTATGAGCATATATTGCCCAAGATGCAGGAGGAAGCATTCCTTAAGGGAGTGCCCATTAGATAACATTTCAGTTTGTGGCTTCTGTATAGAAGACCATGTGACTGAAAAATGTCCATCATTGCCCGGTTTATTAGCCATCTATAGGAGTGGAGATCTTGGGGAGTCTTCTTATGCACCTAGGAGGCCATGGCAGCATAGGAATCAACCCACATACCCGGATCTACAGTCTCACGTTCCACCCTATTATCAACAACAACAATGGAACCCACCCGGTGGGAAAACTTGGTCTACTCAGTACCAACACCCTTGGATTCAAGGATGGAGGGGAGGACACAACCAAGGAAACCTTCAATCTCCACCTATCCATATGTCCAAACATCATTATCCTCAATTCCCACCGAACACTCTGCAACTTTTGCCAGGTTTTGTTCCACCACCTTTACCTCCTATCCCATAACAACAACCGCTATAATTTCAAAATGCAAGCTCCTTGAGACCGACACTATTACCAGCACATCCAGTGTTGAATCCCAATAATAATTCCCCCTCAACCTCTTCACAATGTTGATATGCAGGCCTCCCCGACATATGTTATTACTCATGTTCCATTACAGGAAATTCAACTAAGATCGGGAAAAGTTCTGGAGAGGTAGAGACCCTCAATAGTCATCCAAGAAGAAGAAGAAGAAGAAATCACCAAACAACCCACGGATGACATTAGGTGGGAATATGTTATTATCCCAAAAAACCAAGAACCCAAGCTTCCCCAAAATGAACCTTTACAAATTACAAAGGTCCCTCCTTATCCAGACCGATTGGTAATCGAGAAACCTACCACACAACCAGAATTTGACATTTTGAATGAATTGAAAAATATTTGTGTCAAGATTCCCCTGCTTCAAGCTATTAAACACATTCCAATCTACAGTAAGGTAGTCAAATAATTGTGTATTAAGAATCTAGGTAGGAATCAAAAGGACCCTCCTACAATACATTTGGTAGGAGGACTTTCCGAATACATATCAGAGAAGCCAAAACTAGCAAAATATGGAAACCCAGGAAACCCCGTAGTGACCATAACTATTAATGAGGACTCCATTGAGAACACTCTCATAGATCTAGGGGAAGCCATCAATGTTATGACCACTACTACCTTGGAACAATTACAGTTACAACATGTTCTTCAGCCTACCCCAACCATTTTGGAATTAGCAAATAAAACTAGGGTTATACTTGAAGGAATTTTAGATGATATCATGGTTACTTTAGCCTCATGGGAGTACCCAGTAGATTTTATTTTCATTCACTCAAAGGATCTTACCAAGGGCCACCCCGTTATTTTGGGAAGACCTTGTCTAGCCACAACCAATGCATTTATTGGTTGTAGAGAAGGCGAAATGACCATCTCAAATGGTCTCTCTATCCAAAAGCTCACCATTTACTCTCGAGCTCAACCTATTATGGAGAATATATGGTGGCTTGAATGTCCATACAAGAATGAAGACTAGGAAGAACTCGTAGTGCCTAGTGACCATGCAAGGGCACTTCAGGAGCACACAACAGAGAATGTACTAAACTGGTTTATTTTTGCTATCACATGTGTGGATTTTCCACAGTCTTTTCCCCAATTTGAGTACATGTTTGGGCAAGAATTTCAAGAAAAATTAGACCCATCCATTTTTTCTTCAACATCTTTTATTTTTGAAATAGATGAGTCTGCCATGTATTATACTATGCCCTACGATATTATTCCAGGGAAATTTTTACATATAAACTCTGGGCTAGATATAGACCAACAGAAACAATTACTAGATATCCTTAAAGAAAAAATAGGAGCATTTGCCTGGGAATACACTGACATGAAGGGTATACACCCTAACACATGCATCCATCACATATATAACCAAGGGGAGGTAACACCTGTTAGGCAACCCCGGAGAAGGATGAACCCAACACTCAAGGATATAGTCAAGGAGGAGATTCAAAAGTTGCTAAATGTCGGATTTATCTATCCCATCTCCAATAGTAAGTGGGTATCCCTGATTGTAGTGGTTCCAAATAAAGTGATCGAAAAATGGAGAATTTGTGTTGATTTTCGGGAACTCAATAAGGCCACTCTGAAAGACTATTTTCATCTCCCTTTCATTGACCAGGTTCTAAATACCTTGTCTGGAAAGAAGTATTTCTCCTTTATAGATGGGTACAATGGGTACAACCAGATTTTTATAGCACCCAAGGACCAGGACAAGACTACCTTTACTTGTCCTTGGGGAACCTATGCCTATAGGGTCTTACCATTTGGATTGTGTAATGCTCCGACCACTTTTCAATGAGCAGTATTAGGGATATTTGTCGATATTATTCATGATTGTGTGGAGGTCTACATGGATGACTTCACAGTCTATGGAAACAATTACCAAGAATCCTTAGACAACTTAGAAAAAGTCCTCATCAGATGCCAGGAAATGAACCTATCTCTAAGTCATGAAAAATGCAAAATGTTTTCAACTGAAGGAGTGGTTCTAGGACATCATGTTTCATCTGAAAGGATAAAAGTCGATCCTACAAAGATTGAGTTCATTGTCATACTTCCACCCCCCAAGACTCAAAAAGAGGTGAAAATATTTCTTGGACATGCCGGATATTACCGATGGTTTATTGAAAATTTTACAAATATTGCTACACCTATGTTCGGATTATTGATAAAAGATGTTGACTTTGTTTGGACTGAGCAGTGTCAAACTGCCTTCAAAACCCTGAAAGCTAAGTTGTCTGTGGCACCAGTTCTTAGAGGGCCCAATTGGACTCTCCCATTTCATATATCCATTGATGCCTCTAACACCGCAATAGGAGGGGTATTAGGGAAGAAAGAGGACCAACAGTCCTATGCCATTTATTTTGTGAGAAAGAACTTGTTCCCTACTGAGTTGAACTACACAGTCACCGAGAAGGAATTTTTGGCAGTTGTTCATGCTATCAAAAAATTTCATCATTACGTTACAGGTTATGAAGTATTTGTACACACCGACCATTCCTCCATTAGATTCCTCATAAAAAAACCTATAACTAATGGCTGAGTGACTAGGTGGCTCTTGTTACTGCAAGAATTTAATATTATTGTGCTTGACCGACTTGGAAAGGATAATGTAGTAGCTGACTTTCTTTCCCGAATAAAAAATGAGTATGATGATATCCATGTAGATGATAGTTTCCCAGACGAGCACCTCTTTTCCCTTTATGTCAATACCCCATGGTTTGTAGATATGGCAAACTATCTGGCCACTAGGAAGTTACCGTCTCATTTGTCACCTCATGAAAAGCGGAAAATTATTACACAAAGTGCTAATTACTCTTGGGTTGGTCATGATATTTTTAGCACAGATCCTGATTTGATTATTCGTAGATGTGTCCGAGAGGACGAGGTACCTGATATACTACGAAGTTGTCATGATGGACCATGTGGTGGCCATTTTTCTAAAAAACATATAACATATAAGGTGTTACATTCAGGTTACTATTGGCCTAGCATTTTCAAAGATGCTGCCAAGTATGTGAGAAGTTGTGATAGTTTCCAAAGGATAGGAAGACCTACGTCATCTAACGAAATGCCTTTGCAGGCCCAATTTATGATAGAACCCTTCGAAAAATGGGCCCTCGACTTTGTAGGACCAATTTCACCCATGTCCCGTAAGAAGAACTATATTTTGGTTTGTATGGACTATGTCACCAAATGGGTAGAGGCAAAATCCCTATTCAAGGCTACAGAGAATTCTGTTGTCGAATTTATCTACAAAGACATATTTACCCTCTTCGGTGTCCCTCATGAAATTTTTACCAACCAAGGCACACAATTTACTTCCAAGATGATGAAAGAGATAACAGAGAAATATGAGATTAAACACTGTAAATCTTCTCCATACCACCCGCAAGCCAATGGTCAGGTAGAATTCACAAACAAAGTTATGGAATCCATCTTGACCAAGACTGTTCAGTTACATCACCAGGATTGGGTTGATAGGCTCCCAGAGGCTTTGTTGGCATATCCAACTACTTGGAGAAATACCACTAGGCATACCCCTTATGAGCTAGTGTACGGGAAACAAGTAATTTTACCTATAGAATTCCAAGTAAGGACCTTCTGTATTGCCACAGAATTAGGATTGAACCTGGATGAGGGTCATAAGCAACGAGCCCTACAACTAAATGATTTGGTTGAAATCAAGCAAGATGCCATCCAATGGACAATATTAGTCCAAAACCAGAGAAGCAAGTGACATGACACGTTTATTAAGAAGAAGCACTTCCAGCCTGGTGATTGGGCCCTATTTTTTGATTCCCGATTCAAAACCTTCAAAGGCAAGTTCACCACCCGGTGGTTGGGCCCTTACGAGGTAGACACTATATATGACAATGGAGTTGTAAAAATTAAAACAATTGATGATGGATAAGTCTCCTTTGTGGTAAATGGACACCGACTTAAATTTTATCATAAGCCCATTTCCAAAGAGGATTTTCTATAGGTCATGTCAGCTGGCAAGGCATTGGCCTTAGTAAATGGGGAAACCCCCCCTTGTTCTTGAAAAATTTTCTGAATTTCCTACTGTACATATGTAAATAGTTTTTGAATTTTGTTAATAAGGCAATTCTAGATATTTTTGTAAGTATTTATTTCACCAGGAGGACACAGTTTCAAGGATCTTTCTTCAAAACATTATTACACTTGAATTTTGTGTCTGTTAAAGCATCAAATGAATATTGACTTACTGTAACTAACCATATTTTTGCAAACATTCTTATTTTTTTAAGGCATTCTAAAGCAGTTTCTCTTGAAACTCTTCAACACTGTATAAGGAAGTGATACCATAACTATCAAGCCTAGACGTCTCTCATACATTTTTTCCAAGAAACCTAAGTAAGTGAGTCAAGTGTCTTTATCAAAGAGTAAGAAGGAAGTCTAATTAGCGGTTAGTCATGGAAACATCACAATAACTACAAAGGAAGAAAGTAAGTTGAGCCTAGAGATACCTTTCTGTTCTTTCTCAATGGTACCATCCACTACACACTAAATAGCTTGATTATATCATATCTTTAGATAGGCCACGTCCTCTTAAGTACCCCTTACATAAGGACAATCACTAATTAATATAACGGGAAGTCATCCTCTAACATAAATACCATCCCAATTAAAAAAAAGGAAAGAAAAAGTTGTTTTCAGAGTTGTTCCCCCATCTTTTTGCATAAGCAATCTTCTACTAAAATCTTAAAAGATGGAGGGCCAGTCTTTGAGGGTTTAAGAGGCTAACCCACTGAGATACTGAACAATACTGCTGGCAGTGGGTACCGGCCTATGGTATGACTAGGTAAACCCATCGGGGTATTGAACAAGCTTACTTGCAGTGGGACATTCTACTTAGCGAGGATGGTAATCTAACAAAAATAAATAATAAATTTAAACTTGACCTGATGTACAACATTACTTGTAGACAAAGCTGACATGAAGTATGTGTGGTTAAGCCAAGGTTAATGAATCTCATACGCTTTCCATTGGGTACTAACTCTAAGAATATCTTTAAACTCTCTTTCCTACCTCTTCTTATCTATATATAGGATCTCTTATCCTATAGGTGGGGCCATCTTCTAACTGTCTCGTCAGACCAAGCTGTGAAATTTTCTCTTTACACTTGACATACTATAAATCTTTGGCTATTGGGGGATATTGACTACTTTCCTATACTTTTGATTGTGAGGTGTCACAATACTTAGGTGTGGGGGAGGGGTTCATGAGCTAACAAATGATCATTGCCTAGAGAAATAAGTCTTTGCAAGAATTTTTGTATTATTACCATGATATAGGTTATTACATTGATAGTCATGTTATTTTTGAAATGCTTAACTCCTGTGTGCTATAAATTACTGAACAACTACTTAACAGACCACTCTTTATCGATTTATTTTTTCATTACAAGCTGCATATTGTAGGTTTGACAACACATTTTTATGCTTTCTATAACCTGTTCATTGTAGGTTTTTGACATTATATGTCATATGCAAGAAGATTGAGTGAGCATGGAGCATTTTGCCTCTGCTCATTTACCATTGTGATTGTCAAACACACTTCAAATTTGCAGGCTATCCATTATAAGAGGTGAAACTGCACTTAAAACAGAGGTACCAGATGAATTATTGTATGAGGTGTCGTATGAGATGTCATTTGAGGTGCCAAACGAAGTGCCATGTGAGTTACACACCAGTAACTGTCCTAAATTCCAGGTAACCAGAACTCAATTACATTTAATTGAATTGGTTTTAGATATTGATTGTAGATGCTTCACATGTTTATTATCAAATGCTGAAGTCAAAAGACTTGGACATTGATCTAACTACGCATCATTACATTACCCAAAAGCATGCCATCGAATTCGAATTTCGCACACATGGAAGCTCGCGTGCACATGTGTGCAACGTACTCCACCATGAGTGCATTCAAAATCAGGCTGGGCACTCTATTATCTCATTTTCCCTTACCATTTACTCTTCCCTGCGTTAAGGAATCACGCCCAACCTCTGCCAATTTGTCCCCTATTCAAATCGTGCTCAAACCGTGCCCAGTTCGTGCCATCTCTTGTCTTGATCACGCCCTTTCCTGGTAAAATTTGCCTCTATCACAATGCCCAGGAGATACGAACCCTCCTCCTATGCATAATTGTTTGCCATTCCTGAATTTGCACAGTGCAGAGAAGCGTTTTTGCACGCAGGCTGGGGGCCATTTTTGTCTAGCTTATAGGGCCATGATGACAGCCTCTCCATGCAATTCACCCTTGGTTTTGATTGTAAGACAGCACATGTAGGGTCTCTTACCTTTGAATTCACAGAAGAGTCCATTGTTGCAGCAAAAAAGCTCCCAAGAATGGGAGATAGATGGTTCAAAAACCACCAATTTCCACACTCAAGTTATAACAGGGTGTTTAAGCCCGAATTCAAGAGCATTTTAGGAGAAAAAGGGTATGCTAAGGAGTGGATAAAGGAATAATTGATTAATCCCCTCATTGAGGCAGCACCCCTCTACCCTCTACAGGTACAGTGTCGACCTCCAAATCTAAGGATCGTTCAATAACCTTCCCCGAGCTGAAGCGACTCTCTTGATTTCTTGTTGGAATCTCAAATTTCTGATCCACAAGTCCTTCTTCCCTGCTCACAGTATTCTACACACGACCATGAATTTCGAGTTTTGGAACCCTCAGTGTCCTGATGTCAAGAGCCTCTGTCCCCTTGACCTCCCGATCACCGAAATGCCAATTTGCTGAAAAGGCTTTTCTTGCATTAGCCCTTCTGGCTATGCCCCTAGTCCATGTGACCACTCCTCATAAGACCACATTCATATTTCCTTTCGGGACTTGTCAATATGAGAGCCTAACCTCTTGTCAATGAGACTTTCGAATTCCCAATTTTCTATTTATCAAAATGGCCTCCTTTCAGAAAATCTCCCGAAATCCTGGATTGCTACCATGCGTCTCCTCAAGATGGACGGTCCTCCTGCATTTCGCGATTTCGCAACTTGCGACCCATAGTGACACAAATCCTCTGTCAACTTGAATCCTCGATAGCCGGAATACCGATGGGTTCCTCGATCTCCGCCACGTGTCCCAACGAATGGACGACTGTGATCTTTTTGGGACTTCGCCAGGTGCGAAGTCGAAATGCTCACCTCTGTGAGTCTCGGTGTCTAAATCCCCGATGTGGGTGATCTCGTGACATGTGTCCTCCTCCAGATGGATAGCTGTGAATCCTTTCGCTATGTCGGGACTTTTTCCGTGGAGTGTCCCGACCTCTTGTCCTCAAGACCTCTGAAATCCCGAAGTCCAAAACCCTGATAGCTCAACTATTTCAAGAATTTCCTCCTCTATTGTTCACGAAGGCTTAACCCTCATGCATCTCCTGATAGGTCCAATGAATGCCGAGTGTTTTCTCAATATCTGACGGTTCAGACCTTGTCTTCCTATGCGCTCCTCCTACACTGCTTCCTGGACGTGGGAAACCAACGGTCCAGATTTCCTCGGCTAATTCGATGGTAGCTGTGCTCCTTCTGAGCATGCGCTTTCTTCCCAGACTTGGAAGAATTTCCAAAAGCCAAAGGCCTCAACCTTTTCTCTCTTTCCTCAATTAACTCTTTGATCTTGAGTCCCTCGCCTACGCGCATAAAAACGCTACTCCTCCTGAGCTTTACTTTCAAATCCTCAAGGGATTTTACGACCTCTGTGCCTTTGTAGAGTCTCTACGCACACGAAGGTACTATCCATCTTGAGCTTTCCTGTAGCTTCGACTTATAAGGAACTCAGTCCTTTCCCTCTCCTTCATATGGAGAATCTGATGCCCTCCTGGCACTCCTTAGCTTAAGCAACCTCTTGTTGAGTCTGCAGGGTGTTCAGAAACCCTGTGAAGATCCTTCTCCTTGGCCTCTTCTTCAAATCTAGAACTCAAAGAGTTCTTCCTGTGCTCTCTGGCACCTACTCAATGATTTCCTGGTAGAGTGTCTAGAATCCTCAGTGATTCTGACTTCTGTTGAACTCACAGTAGAGTTCTTCCTCAATGCACCACTGTGCATATGCTCAATGCCCACTTGGCAGAGCTATACAAAACTCCTCAGAGATCCTGTCTTCTTTTGAACTCACAACAGAGTTCTTTCTCTGTGCACTCCTTCTCTTGCTCAATGCCCACCCGACAGAGCTTTACAGAAACTCAAAAGAGTTTATGTCTGCAATTGTGTCTTCCTTACATAGCCCTACCTCCAAGGTGTTCAACAACCTTGAGGTCTTCTTCTGAGTTGATGATTTCAGCTACTGTGCCCTCCTGGCACACCTTTGTTTGAAACCGCAGAATTCAGAAATGCACTCTCTATTCATGACTATCAGAAACCCCAGCATTCTGTCACACCCTCCTGGTGTGAATCCTCAAAGACCTCTAGCCCTGAAATCAAACAATCCTTGCAAATGCATACCTACAACATACATTGAACACATAAAGACATTCATTCAACACAGAAATACTTGCAAGAAAAACTGCTTCTGTTTGTATTAATAAAAATGCCTCTTTACAATNAGCATTCTGTCACACCCTCCTGGTGTGAATCCTCAAAGACCTCTAGCCCTGAAATCAAACAATCCTTGCAAATGCATACCTACAACATACATTGAACACATAAAGACATTCATTCAACACAGAAATACTTGCAGGAAAAACTGCTTCTGTTTGTATTAATAAAAATGCCTCTTTACAATGTGTTTGAACTCGGACTTGTAACAGAGTCTCGGCTCTCCTTTCTTCTCTATTTACCAACTTCCTATCTCCTTTTCAAAATGAGATACCAAGATCTTTTTACATGAGGGGGCTCTTTGAGCTCTTCCCTCCAAACTCACCTACCCTATTCAATTACATTGAATGGGCTATATAGTCCAGAATCGAATCTATATCTCAGCCTTACAAACATTAAAGGCTATCTACTCTAATGTCTACGCAAAGGCACGGCTCCATGGCTCTAACAGCCTTACAACATTTATTGCCTTCACATTCAAATTCAAATTTTGAAATGAGGTTGCGCCTCTCTTCATTTAATGTGTGCACTGACGTGGGCTGGATGGCTGATCGACATGGAGAGATGCTCCTGTATCATACTCCTCAGCTACAAAATTCATGAGCTCCTGCTCATGAGCTTCCCATCTCAGCTGTGGAAATCCTCCTGGATCCCAAACAAATTTCTGGAGCTGTTCATCTGCTCCATTTCCTTGTTGTTGCTGCTTCTGCTACGCTGCTGCTGCTTTTCTGCCCAGCTTCTCCTTGATAGTAGTCTTTTCTGACTCTACCATCAGCCTCCTAATCTTCTCAATCACTTTTTCCAGCTGCTCCAGTGGCTGGCCCTGTTCATGCAGTCTCCTCAACTGCATTTTCTTTCTGCAGATGGGCAGATCATCATGATCTCCCATGTCATCTCCTTCATCTGCTTCCAACTTAACTTGTTGGATGTGCATGCCCTGCACTATCACCCTTCTCTCCAGGGCTTCAATTTGTTCACACAGATCAACAAAGCTCATGTCGTCTGCCTCTTCTTCTTCTGCTTCTGCAATCTCCAACGTTGCAGTCTTTTCAGCTTCCTGGCTGAAAATATTGAGCCACTTCTCAGAATGCTCATCTTCCTCTGTTTGGGCAGCCTCCAATGTCTACTCCAACTCTTCTTTCATGACAGTCAAAGCTAGTTTTCTTTCTCTTGCTATTGTTGCTTCATCTGCAACACAGATTTCTGCCTCCTCTGGGCTAAGTGGTAGGAATATTTCAATTCCCCCAATCATTAGAAGATTTCTCTGATCTTCCTCTTGGATGGTGCAAGTTTTGAACTTGTCATCATCTTCACTCACATGGTCAGCTAAACCATATGAATCTTCTTCTACTAGCATCCCTTGCTGATATGAACTCTCCTCTGAGTCCATGAGACTTTCAGATAGCCTCATCTTTGTTCCCATGCCCTCCTGGAAAATTGGGATTTTCCTGCTGCCCTCCTGGTAGTCCATGAGATCCCGCAGTGATCTTGATTCATTGCCCTCTTGGAAATTTGAAATTCCCCGGCTGTCCTCATGACAGTCTGTGAGATCCCACAATGACCTCAACTCTTTTCCCTCCTGGCAATTAGGAATTTCATGACTGTCTTCTTGACAATCCTTGAGATCTTCAGCTGATCCCAATTCATCCTCAGCATCACTGAGATTTCTCCTAGTCTCTAGTTCACATACCTGAACCATATCCTCAGGTTCGTCGAGGTTTTCAGCATGCCTCAACCATCCTCTTAACATCCTATGTTGTCTTCTAGCCATCAACTCCTTGACTGGCCATTTTGCCTTCGCCTTCCTCATCGGCCATTCATATACCCATCGTGACTTGGCATTCTGCTACATCTCAAATGCCATTTCATCCATCCTTGCCCTCATCTCGGCAAGTTCTTCATCCCATTCAGCTTTACTTATTAGCTCTGGGTCTTTCCTTCCAGCACTCGTATAGCATTTGGTAGCCATCTTGTTGTTCCTATCTGCTCTCCTAGAAAACCTGTTGTTGTCACTCTGCACCCTCGAGTGTTTCTAGCCTCTTCCACAGTCTTCCTGACTGTCTCCTTGATTTTTGCCTACCTGCAAACAATCATCATAGAGTCTCCAACACTCTGTCTTCCTTTGCCTNAAGTTCTGCATCCCATTCAGCTTTACTTATTAGCTCTGGGTCTTTCCTTCCAGCACTCGTATAGCATTTGGTAGCCATCTTGTTGTTCCTATCTGCTCTCCTGGAAAACCTGTTGTTGTCACTCTGCACCCTCGAGTGTTTCTAGCCTCTTCCACAGTCTTCCTGACTGTCTCCTTGATTTTTGCCTACCTGCAAACAATCATCATAGAGTCTCCAACACTCTGTCTTCCTTTACCTTCTCTCTGCTTGAAATATACAAACAGAGTTCTCGGTTTGATACCACAACTTGACGTGTACCAGAGTATTCTTCCTCCTCTCATTACCTCTATATGAAATATACAAATAGAGTCAGGATCTGATACCAAACTTGACATGTATCAGAGTGCTCTTTCGCCTCCAGCTTCCCTTGCCTGAAATCTACAGAAAAGATTCAAGGCTCTGATACCAAACTTGACATAGCACCCCTCTTCCCTCTACAGGTACAGCGTCGACCTCCCTATCTAAGGATCGTTCAATAACCTTCCCCAAGCCGAAGCGTCTCTCTTGATTCCCTGTTGGAATCTCAAATTTCCAATCCATAGGTCCTTCTTCCCTGCTCATAGTCTTCTGCACACAACCATGAATTTTGGGTTTCAGAACCCTCAGTGTCCTGATGTCAAGAGCCTCTGTCCCCTTGACCTCCTGATCACCGAAATGTCGATTTGTCGAAAAGGCTTTTCTTGCATTAGCCCTTCTTGCTATGCCCCTAGTCCATTTGACTACTCCTCATAAGACCACAGTCTTATTTCCTTTCGGGACTTGTCAATATGAGAGCTTGACCTCTTGTCAATGGGACTTCCAAATTCCCAATTTTCGATTTGCCGAAATGGCCTCCTTTCAAAAAATCTCCCGAAATCCTGGATTGTTGCCACGCATCTCCTCAAGATGGTCGGTCCTCCTGCATTTCGTGATTTCGTGACTTGCGAAACCCAGTGACACAAATCCTCTATCAACTTGAATCCTCGATAGCCGAAATACTGATGGGTTCCTCGATCTCTGCCACGTGTCCCAACGAATGGACGACTGTGATCTTTTCAGGACTTCACCAGGTGCGAAGTCGAAATGCTCACCTCTGTGAGTCCTGGTGTCTGAATCCCCAATGTGGGTGATCTCGCAACATGTGTCCTCCTCCAGATGGACGACTGCAAATACTTTTTCTATTTCGGGACTTTTGCCATGGAGTGTCCCGACCTCTTGTCCTCAAGACCTCCAAAATCCCGAAGTCTAAAATCTCGATAGCTCAACTATTTCAAGAATTTCCTCCTCTGTTGTTCACGAAGGCTTAACCCTCATGCATATCCTAATAGGTCCAATGGTTGTCGGGTGTTTTCTCAAGATCTGACGGTTCAGACCTTGTCTTCTTGTGCGCTCTTCCTACGCTGCTTCCTGGACATGGGAAACAAATGGTCCAAATTTCCTTGGCTAATTCGACGACAACTGTGCTCCTCCTGAGCATGCTCTTTCTTCCCAGACTTGGAAGAATTTCCAAAATCCAAAGGCCTCAACCTTTTCTCTCTTTCCTCATCGAACTCTTTGATCTTGAGTCCCTCGCCTACGTGAATAAAAACACTACTCCTCCTGAGCTTTACTCTCAAATCCTCAAGGGATTTTGCGACCTCTGTGCCTCTATAGAGTCTCTATGCACACGAAGGTACTATCCGTCCTGAGATTTCCTGTAGCTTCAACCTCTAAGGAACTCAGTCCTTTCCCTCTCCTTCAGATGGAGAATCTGATGCCCTCCTGGCACTCCTTAGCTCAAGCAACCTCTTGTTGAGTCTGCAGGGTGTTCAGTAATCCTGTGAAGATCCTTCTCCTTGGACTCTTCTTCAAATCTATAACTCAAAGAGTTCTTCCTATGCTCTCTATCACCTACTCAATGCTCTCCTAGTGGAGTGTCTAGAATCCTCAGTGATTCTGACTTCTGTTGAACTCACAGTAGAGTTCTTCCTCAATGCACCACTGTGCATATGCTCAATGCCCACTTGGCATAGCTATACAAAACTCCTCAGAGATCATGTTTTCTTTTGAACTCACAACATAGTTCTTTCTCTGTGCACTCCTTCTCTTGCTCAATGCCCACCCGACAGAGCTTTATAGAACTCAAAAGAGTTTATGTCTGCAATTATGTCTTCCTTACATAGCCCTGCCTCCAAGGTGTTCAACAACCTTGAGGTCTTGTTCTGAGTTTATGATTTCAGCTACTGTGCCCTCCTAGCATGCCTTTGTCTGAACCCACAAAGTTCAGAAAGGCACTCTCTGTGCATGGCTATCAGAACCCGTAGTGTTTTGTCACACCCTCCTGGTGTGAAGCTGTTATCCACATTTTTGGTTATCGAGATGATGACATGATAATGACAGGGTGATGGAAGATCTAACTCTTCATTTAGATCATTTTCATGAAGAAAGTTACACTTATCAATTTCTCAAAATTACACTTTTGGAAATAATACGCAGGCTGCATATATACTATACTGCGGAAATCCTTAATTTCCGCAGGCTGCATTCAGTCTGACTGCAGACTTTCCGCACTGTGTTAATGGTCAGGGTGCGGAAATGTTTCTAAAGGGAGAAAATGAATAAGTTCTCGATCCTTCTAGAAGGAATCTTCTAGAAGGATGAGTTGGAGTTCGAATGGTTGGCAAATTAATGAGTTTCCAGATATCTTGGGATTACATTCTATCCAAGTAACTAAACAATCTTCTTCTATATATTGAGGAGATTATTCATGGAAATGGTTGGTAGCAAATTAGCAAGAGTAAGATATTGGAGAATTAGTGCACTGTTGTATGGAGAATTGATGTTGCAGCAAATAGAGACAGCCACAAGGTTATCACAAGTAGTGGAAGTTCTTCATGCATGATGAGCAAATGTGTGTGTGTGTCAAAGCTAGAAGCCGTTGAAAGGAGATCTATGAAATCAAGGCTCAAGTTGTATATTTCTCTTTCAGTTAATATAATACATGAATATGTCCCTTTCCCATAATGATGATATCATCTTATTACATGATTCCTTGATCACATGTATAGTTTAGAGTTTTGAATATATTAATGTCTTTGCTGTGATTGGTTTGTGTTGTTGTGATTGCACGACGCAAGAGCATCGTAGCAGAGCGAGGATCAACAGAGATAAGGAGAGATTTCATAAATTAAGTACATCATCCTTCTTCTCTTGTCCATTCAATACTTTAGAACTAGGGAAAGAGTAGTATTCTGTCACAGTTTGTTCCAGATCCAGGTGGATCTGGGGAAATTGGTCTGTGTCCGCACTCACGAATTTATCCTTGAACAGAAGCCTCAAAGACCACAAGCCCAAAAATCAAACAATCCCTGCAAATGCATACCTACAACATACATTGAACACATAAAGACATTCATTGAACACATGTGAATGTAGGTACTCTACTTTCAAAGCTTGTCATTTTAGATTTCTGGCTCATTTTCTGTTCAACAAACCCTTGAACTTCCCCTTCTATTTTCTCAAAAGCTTGGAGAATATGTCCTCTCAAGTGAGGAAAAATGTGACTAACCCCCACAAAGTCTCTTCCACCATGGCTTGATCAAACTCCTCGTTCTTGCCGAACTAGAGAAACAGGGGCAAAATTGGGATACATTTATCTACCAATTTGCAAACCCTCACTTGACAGTTAAGACTGGAAAAAAGCCACTTAACCTAAAAACTATCTCTCCATCCAAGCCTCACTCTCCACGAACTCCAAACACCTTTGCACAAACTGTTCAAGGATAAATTCGTGAGTGCGGACACAGACCAATCTCCCCAGATCCACCTGGATCTGAAACAAACTGTGACAGAATACTACTCTTTCCCTAGTTCTAAAGTATTGAATGGACAAGAGAAGAAGAATGATGTACTTACTTTATGAAAGCTTTCCTTATCTCTGTTGATCCTCGCTCTGCTACGATGCTCTTGCGTCGTCCAATCACAACAACACAAACCAATCACAGCAAAGACATTAATATATTCAAAACTCTAGACTATACATGTGATCAAGGAATCATGTAATAAGATGATATCATCATTATGGGAAAGGGACATATTCATGT
>JASDQU010099952.1:73977-104294 GCA_032191745.1 Picea mariana
TGAGCCTTGATGTCGTAGATCCCCTTTCAACGGCTTCTAGCTTTGACACACACACATTTGCTCATCATGCATGAAGAACTTCCACTACTTGTGATAACTTTGTGGCTGTCTCTATTTGCTGCAGCATCAATTCTCCATACAACAATGCACTAATTCTTCAATATCTTACTCTTGCAAATTTGCTACTAACCATTTCCATGAATCATCTCTTCAATATATAGGAAAAGATTGTTTAGTTACTTGGATAGAATGTAATCCCAAGATATCTGGAGATTCATTAATTTGCCAACCATTCGAACTCCAACTCATCCTTCTAGAAGATTCCTTCTAGAAGGATCGAGAACTTATTCATTTTCTCCCTTTAGAAACATTTCCGCACCCTGACCATTAACACAGTGCGGAAAGTCTGCAGTCAGACTGAATGCAGCCTGCGGAAATCAAGTATTTCCGCAGGACAATATATATGCAGCCTGCGTACTATCTTCAAAAGTGTGATTTTGAGAAGCTGATAAGTGTAACTTTCTTCATGAAAATGATCTTAAAGAAGAGTTATATCTTCCATCATCATGTCATTATCATGTCATCATATCGATAACCAAAAATGTGGATAACACAAACCCTCTCTTTGCCAGAACAATACCAAAAGCTTGTTGATATTCCTACTTCTTCATCGGGTAAAAAGACCAAGAGCAAAGACCAAAAGAAGCTTATTGTTAACCCCCCAAATCCTTTACTCTCTCTTGATACTACACACTCTCTCTTGATCCTACACCTAAAAATATCCAAGAATTAATGCAACAAGACTTTCCCATCATTCCCACAAACAAGAGGGGAGCCAATCGATTTGGTAAAGGACCCTTTCAGAAGAGTACCTGGAGGACAAGAACCAAGCCTTATGAAAAACCTCCACCTGTTTCGGATCCTATCCAAGTATCCTCCGACCTTGAGAGCTCTCATAAGAAACCTAAGGAAGTTTCTGCAGATGGATTAGAGACACTAAGGAAAACAAACTCAGAACCTACCTCACCTTATCGATCTCCCATCACTCCTACTTCACCCATGCCCACTCTGGATCCTAAAACTGATAGATTGTCCACATCCCTCAAAGGATCTAAGCCTTCCTCAGAGATCACCGATTCTTCCCCAACCATAGAGGAGCTAAAAAATAAAAACCATCAGCTTCTCCAACAGTTGTAGGAAAGGAAGACAATAGATACACACCTTCATCATGACAATGTCGTCCTTCAAACAAAGGTTAACTCTCTTCAACGATTGGTCGATGAGATGACCAAATCTAACCGCAGCCTCAGAGCACAATTGAAGCAACACAAGAGGCACAAGGCTAAGTCTTCACAACAAGAAGGAGAGGCTTCCAAAGCTGATCCTCCTCAGCAAGCCTAGTTCCGAGGGGTAACTTCTTTTTGTTTGCAGTGGGACCTGAAAAATCGTAAGTGTGGGGGTAATGTTGGGCCCAATATATGATCACTTTTATGACAGTTATTATAAACTTTTGCCACATGTACATATGTGTTTTTCATATTTTAAAGGATCTTTTTGAAGAATTTTATGATAAAACGGTATGATCGACATAAGGTACGTGTGATTCATGTTTAATGATTGTATTACATATAATTCATCATGTTTTATGATTACCAAGATCTAATTCATGTTTTTCTAGTGTTACAGGGAAAAAACGCACCATGTTTCTGCTTTCGGTACTTGATCTGGCACTCCTTCTAGTACTCGTTCTAGCACTTGATCCGGCACTCTGTCCAGCACTACGTATTGCACAAAAATGTAGGGTGACTTGGCAGTTATGGTATTGGCGGCTAGTGATGGGAAAATCGGGCATCTGGGTTTTGTTCATGCTTGCCCCCTACAACTATTGAGCTCCTGAAAAATCAGTTTCAGTTGCTCAAGAGGACAATTATTGGCTCACTCTGTTTTATCAATTAGGGCATCATTTATTGTAATTTGTCAAAATTAGAAGTGGTTCGACCCTCCTGTGGTCGACCACTTGGTCTATAAACATTATAAATACCACTGAGGTGGTCAGATGATTGTTAAGTAGCATAAGCATTAGAATTGTCAGTGTGATAGACAGAAAAATGATTTTACTCTGTTTTGAGTTTTTACATTGTGAGATTATGCCAGAACTATGTTTTTCAATTTTTTTGGTGAATTCGTCTTGCTGAGAGCGTGGTGTACTTTTAGGAAGTTACCATGACTTGTTGGGGGGTCCACCAGTAGTCTGGTAACTGTCTTCGTGTTCATTTATGCATTTCATAATTTAATTGTTCTCTTTATTTTCTACACATGCATATTTTTATTGTGTTAACTAGTTTGTTGTAGTTTAATTGTTTTGATTCTCTTTTGCAGGTTAGAATGATGAGATGTGTTAGCATGCATTGATATTGTAGATTAGGAACAGACATGCAATTCTCTATACTAACCTCGTGTGCAATTAGATGTTAGATTATGCTTTCTTTTATGATTTTGTAGTCAAGTTTAAAACAGAGTTTTAATTAGAATAGAACAGAGTTTTGATTTGGGTTTTCTTTGACAGGGATTTGATGGATGGATAGAATTAATTCTAGTTTTTAATTATAGCTTGCTTATTTCAGTTTTATATAGATCTCATTTAATTAGTTGTTGGTTAATGTAGATTGTTAGTTTACTTTTCAATATCATAGTTTAATTTTTGTTTTTAATCATTTCCTTATTGCAGTTTGAATTGTTAGAATAGACATAGCATAGTTTCATTTTACGTAATTTCCTTTCCTAGAATCAAATTGCAATTATATTTCTTAGTTAATGGTTGAATCTAGCTTTGCTTACATAGTGTAGAAGTATAATGATGATCTCGTTATGTTGTTGATGGTTCATATATGAATATGCAGGGTATTTAACATTGTTTTGTCATGGCTAAACTTTCATTGGATTGTTTAATCCATACCTTTCACTTTGCCATTGAGATTAGTGTTGAGATTATACCACTGGAATTGTCCTTTGTTGTCAAGTGCCATCGAGATATTATCTGACACCGAAGACATTCACACAACCACCAACATTATATTTGAATTGTCATAGGTTAAAAGATAGTTTTCCTATTTTCATAGATTAAAGATAGTTTCTTGCTTTCATAGATTAGAAGAGATAGTTTTCTTGCTTTCGTAGGTCAGAAGATATAGTTTCTTGCTTTCATAGATTAGAATAAAGTTTTATTGTTGTTGTAGGATAGATAGACTTTGCTTTGATATATTAGATAGTAGTTTGTTTATCATAGATTAAGCATTAGTTGGTAGTTATTCTTGTTTTCAATAAAATAGATTTCCTTTCATGCATTAGAAATAGTTGTGCATTAAGAATTTAGTCCACTTGCCTCTTAGGATAGATAGTTGTTCAATGAGAAGTTTTAATTTGATTGGTTGCAGTAGTTAGTTGTCTTTTATTACTCATCTATTTCATTTAGTAGGTTAGTTAGTTGTCTTTGCTTACTTGTCTATTGCTTTAGTAGGTTAGATAGTTGTTTTTGCTTACTTGTCTATTTGCTTTAATAGGTTAGTTATGTGTCTTTGCTTGCTTGTTTATTTATTTTCTTTCATAGGATATTTTCTCATTGAATGTAGGTTGGCAAGTTAAAATAGTTTTATTTTGTTAGTTGCTCATTATTATGCTTAGTAGTTTTCCTTTGCTTATTGTTGAACTAGTTTGCTTTGAATAGGGTTTTTGACTTGCTTTTCTTAGGACTATCCATCGATCCTTGGCCCAAAAAGTACTAGGTTACCTAATTTCAATTAGATTAGTAGGGTTTTATCATTAGATAACTTTTCTTGAGTATATTAGCCTTAGATAGCTACATTCATTAGTTAGACTATACTCCTACCAACCCTTCTACCTTTGGCATATATTTTGCTACAACTCTAAGTTTACTTACCCCAGGTTGACAATTTAATTAAGGGTTTTTAGTGTCTTTTTAGTGCATATAGAACACCCATCAAGTATATATAAAGTTGAATTTCAAACCCATCAACTATATGATAATGCAAAGGAACAATTCCAAAAGGAAAAATCATTGTGCAAGAAACCAATATATCATTGGGTAAAACAATAAATATCATCGGAAAATGATAATATTATTTTGTAGGATAAAATAATGACTCACCCATTGTATTCTCTACATTTTCATCTCTTTATGTTTTCAATATTCATGTATCATCACCAATCACATTCCTAGACTCTACAACAACAATTAATCACTCCATAAACCAAATTAATAGAATTGAATAAGAGACCATGAATCAACCATACAAGAAATAAAATAAATTATAAATAAAATGATGCATTATCCATAAATAGCATCACGCCATTGGCCATCCCCACTGATATGAAATCATGAACCATAGAAGGATTTAAACAAAAATACTACGGATGGGATAAGATTATTTACCTTTATTCAAGGAAATAAATATTTCATTGAGTTATGGAATCAAATTATCTTGTAGGAAATAAACACATCTCACCCATCCTCTTCTTTGCATTTTGCATCTCTTGTTCTTTGTATTGTTCGATTTTTATTCATCAGTCAACCTTTGTATACTCTAAAGCTACAATGACTCGCTCCAAAGAGAAAATTAATAGAGATAGCAAAGAGATCTTCAATAAACCATATAACAATTTAAATAAAAAAACAAATAAAATGATGAATGAAACTTACATAGTTACTCGAACTTGACCATCCGGGATTATTCACCTTTATTCATGTAACAACAACCAATCTCATCTCCTTTATTCTCACTTCACATCACCTTCATTTTCTCTCCAACAAACTGAACGAGAACCAAAACACAAAAGATAATAAAAATAAAAAATAAAAATAGCTGAAAAAATATTAACAAAAAAATCAAATCAAAGCATGGCCACACTTAATGTCTATAAAACAAAGAAAAAACAAATAGATGAAAACAAAAACAAAAAAAATTATAAATGTCTTTTCTCACTTTCTGTATAATGCATTTCCTTGAATCCACATTCTTCACCTGAAACAATGAAAAAAATGAAGATTATTAGTTTAAATACAATAAAATGTATTAATAATGTTAATTTCATTCTAATGTTAAGCCTATTTTTATCAATGCTTATAAATAATAGAAACATACCTCCCATACAATTTGGTCTATAATAATGGAGAGACATCACTTTGTACCAGATACATAACTCTAATAATAATAGCAATGGAATGCCCAACAATATCCTGATATCAACGAATAGATCTCCTGCAAATATACATGGGTGACATTTGGCACCATCCAAAATTTTCAAACATGATAATGTTAGATGATGATGAACATCAACATAATCTTGCCAACACTTTTGTACCACCAACCATGAGGAATTAACCCCGAACATTATAAAGATATTAACCCAAACAAAATCTTATCAAAATTATAGATAAATTTGAATTTCAAACGCACCAATTATATGATAATACATGAGAACAATTCCAAAAGGAAAAATCATTGTGCAAGAAACCAATATATAATTGGGTAAAAGGATAATATATCATTGGAAGATTATAATATTATTTTGTAGAATAAAATAATGACTCACCCATTGTCTTCTCTAGATTTTCATCTCTTTATGTTTGCAATATATATGTATCATCACCAACTTCCTTCTTAGACTCTACGACAACAATGACTCACTCCATAAACCAAATTAATAGAATTGAATATGAGACCATGAATAAACCATACAAGAAATAAAATAAAACATAAATAAAATGATGCATTAACCATACATAGCACCATGGCATTGGTCCATCCCCCACTGATATGGAATCATCAACCATAGAAATATTTAAACCAAAAGACTGAGGATGGAATGTGATGATTTACCTTTATTTAGGGAACAATAATCCCATCTCATATCTTTGTTCTCTATCTATACCACCTTCCTTTTCTTCCAACAAACCAAATTACAAAAGATATAATAATAATAATAGCAATGGAATGAACAATAATATACTAATATCAAGGAATAGAGAACCTACAAATATACATGGGTGGCATTTGGAACCATCCAAAATGATCAATCATGATAATGTTGGATGATGATGAACATCAACATAAACTTGCCAACATTTTTATTGCACCAACCATGAAGAATAAGCCATGAAAATTATAAAGATATCAACCCAAACAAAATCTTATCAAAATTATGGATAAGTTGAATTTCAAAGCTATCAACCATATGATAATACATGGGAACAATTAAAAAAAAAAAACTCGTTGTGCAAGAATCCAATATATCATTGGGTAAAACAATAATATTATTTTGTAGGATAAAATAATGACTCACCCATTGTCTTCTCTATGTTTGCATCTCTTTATACTTCCAATATCTATGTATTATCACCAATCACCTTCTTAGACTCTACAATAACAATTAGTTGCTTTGTAAACCAAATTAATATAATTGAATATGAGACCATGAATAAACCATACAATAAATAAAATATAAATATAAATAAAATGATGCATTAACCATAAATAGAACCACGCCACTAGCCATCACCACTGATATGGAATCGTCAACCATAGAAGAATTTAAACCAAAATACTATGGATGGGATGTGATGATTTACCTTTATTTAAGGAAAGAAATATTTCATTGAGTTATGGAATCAAATTATCTTGCAAGAAATAAACACAACTCACTCATCCTCTTCTCCACATTTGCATCTCTTGTTGTTTGTATTGTTAAATGTTTCTTCATCACTCAACCTTTGTAGAGTCTAAAGTTGCAATGACTCACTACAAAGAGAAAATTCATAGAGCTAGCAAAGACATTATTAGTAAACCATATAACAATTTAAATAATAAACAAATAAAATGATTAATGAAACTTACATACTTACTCGTCATTGACCATCCCTAACTCCTTTGGGATTATTCACTCTTCTTCTTGTAATAACAACCAATCTCATATCCTTTCTACTCACTACACATCATCGTCCTTTTCTCTCCAAAAAATTGAACCAAAACCAAACAAAAATAGAAAATAAAAACAACTGAAAAAATATTAACACAAAAAACAAAACAAAGCATGGCCATGCTTAATGTCTATAAAACAAAGCAAAAACCAATAGATAAAAACAAAAATAAAAATAAAAATTATAAACGTATTTTCTCCTTTTCTATACAATGTCTCTCTTCCAATCTTCATTCTTCACCTTAAAGAAAGAAAAAAAATGAATATTATTAGTTTACATACAATAAAATGTATTAATAATGTTAATTCAATTCTAATTTTAATCCTATTTCTAATCAATACTTATAAATAATAGAAAGCATGTCTCCCATATAATATGTTATACAAGAATGGAGAGACATCACTTTTCACGAGATACATAGCTATAATAATAAAAACAATGGAATAACCACCAATATACTCATAGAAAGGAGTAGAGCACCTACAAATATAAATCAATGGCATTTGGAACCATCCAAAATAATCAATCATGATAATGTTGGATGATGACGAACATCAACATAATATTTCCAACACTTTTGTTGCACCAACCATGAAGAATAAGCCACATACATTATAAATATATCAACCCAAAAAATATCTTATCAAAATTATAGATAAAGTTGAATTTCAAACCCATTAACTATGTGATAATACATGAGAACAATTCCAAAAGGAAAAATCAATGTGTGCAAGAAACCAATATATCATTGGGTAAAAGGATAATATATCATTGGAAGATTATAATGTTATTTTATAAGATAAAATAATGACTCATATATTGTCTTCTCTATATTTGCTTCTCTTTATGTTTGCAATATCTAGGTATCATCACCAGTCTCCTTCTTAGACTCTATGACAACAATGACTCACTCCATAAACCAAACGAATAGAATTGAATATGAGCCAACGAATAAACCATACAAGAGATAAAATAAAATATAACTAAAATGATGCAATAACCATACATATCACCACACCATTGGACCATCCCCCACTGATATGGAATCATAGAACATAGAAAGATTTAAACCAAAAGACAACNTATCATCACCAGTCTCCTTCTTAGACTCTATGACAACAATGACTCACTCCATAAACCAAATGAATAGAATTGAATATGAGCCAACGAATAAACCATACAAGAGATAAAATAAAATATAACTAAAATGATGCAATAACCATACATATCACCACACCATTGGACCATCCCCCACTGATATGGAATCATAGAACATAGAAAGATTTAAACCAAAAGACAACGGATGGGATGTGATGATTACCTTTATTTCAAGAACAATAATCCTATCTCATATCCTTGTTCTCTATCTAGACCACATTCCTTTCCTTCCAACAAACTAAATTAAAAAAGCTATAATAATACTAACAATGGAATGTGTTATCCCCAATTTTTAGGGATAACTAAGGAAATGATGTCTCAAGGCCCTCATGTTGCAGACATGGAGTACCAAGAGATAGATGAATGGAAGCATCCACATGCACAGACAGAGACCCTCTTCACCACCACACATCCTAGGGTCATCATGATGGCATTCACCACATCACCTTGCTTCTAAAAGACAATGGGTCTTGCTCCATGAGGTACAAGTCATGTATTGTGGTAAGTGTCACTTTAATACTTGAGGCATTTGAGTATGTTTCATTTAAAGATGCTTTTGATTATAGAATGTATGCTTGGAAATTATGCTATTTTCCATGTTTCACCTTGGTGATTGACATTTTTCCCTAGTAAGTGGTCACCCTTTGGGATGGGTTTTCTACTAGGAGGTCCCCTTGACGAGTCATCGTGTCATTCCCGATCAAACTTATCATTTTTCACACTTCATTGTTTTCACCTCCTTATATTTTGGGATTTTCGAGTGTACTGACCCAAGAAGTGATTGCACCTCATTTCATGGGAACAAGGGGTTGAAGGCCCAGAGGGAATGTAGCTGGAAAAAGATAAAAGCGAAAACTATAACCTTCCAGATGCTTTCCCAAGGAGATATTGATAATGATGAAATGTTTCTCCTAAAAAAAAAGCAAATACTTGCAAGAAACAAGTTCATATTATATAGACACCCCACTTGTTGAGGGATTTACAAAAGCGCATTACAACCTTTGATTTACCCCTATGGCACTCTGTGTACCTCTCCTTTCAAGTGACATTTTGGCACTGCCTCCAAAGTATTATATTACCTTTTTGGAGTACCCAGTTGTTCTGGAATTTAATTAATTAATGGCAAATAAATGGTCTTGGAAAAAGGTTGCAATGAATTTAACGAAGGTGCAACACACCCTCTACAAAGGCACCTATAAATGAGACAATACGAACCCTTGTATGTCATGAACCCCATGCCCAAAAATATTACCTCCATCCATTTCATTTTCTCCACATGAATTAGAGAGGGGTCCACCTAGGAAACACTCCTTGACTTAAGGAATGACTCACCCAATAGGTCACCTTGACAACACTCCCATACCTAAACTTGGAAAATTGAATAGGGTCTTTGAGCACTTACTTAATTTGATGAAGTAGTTTTAATGCACATGTTTAGGTGGCTCTTGTATTAAATGTGATTTTACGTACCATGATACATTTGAATTGAGACCCTTGGAGGGCACACTCATTTGTCTTTGCAGGACCTTATTTGATCATGGATGGTTTGGAGGATCAAGCCCAGCTTGGGCCTTCATTGGGGCAAGAATCCCACGGGTTGGATTCCAAGACCCAGACTTTGGGGTCCAGACAAAGGTTGGACGTTGCCTTTGTAGGAAAGAGAGAAGACCTTGGAGCTGACACCTAACCCTATATAGCCCAACAGATTTCCTTTGTAGGCCTTACACCACATTTCTTTGGCTTAACGTCTTGACTAGGGCTAGGTTTTGTAGTGGTGATGATGATTTGATGGACACTTGGCACCTTAAGATGAGGAATACCCATTGCACCATGGAGAATACCCTAGCGCATTAAAGGAAATCCTTTGAAGGATAAATGACTTTCTCCTATTGCTCAACGACTTGCCAAAAGTACCAAGATGTGATCCCCTTAGGGCTTGACATCACTTTTTAGGGTTTCTTTATGTGTAAAATCAAATTAAAGTTGTAAAGGGGAAAAATTAAAGGGGATTTCCCCCTTATTTTGTGGTTTACCCTAACTAAATGTGGACAAACACTTTTTAGAGTTTTTGTATAATAAGGATCAAATCTGTTTCATTGTAACATAGCTCTCTCATTAGAGAAGACTACTTGGCTAAAGCTTGCGCTCTACTTGGGAATTTTGGACTATCTCTCTCTTGTGAAATATTTTTGGATGTTTTTTATGATATATTGTGGAGCTAAGGTGGTGCACACCTCTTGGAGGCTTGTTCTATTGCATGTTGATGGAAATATCTTGGTAAACTAGGGTTTGGTCTTTCTATCTTGTGAAATTGGTAAGAAACTTTCTGCACTTTGTTGATATTTTATTCTTGTTTCATGCTACACTTGTCTAAAACCCTTGGAGGAGTATAAGGGCATACACCCTCCACCAAGGTCCATTTTATTTGCAATGTGATAATTCATTTTTACAAGGTTGCTAGGAGGAGTAAAAGGGCTTACACCCTCCTAGACTTACCTTAGGTGGTTTTGCATTCTCTAGGGAGTGAAATGGATTACACCCCTAGAGGTATTGGGGATCTAAATATTATAACCAAGACTCCCATTACCCAATAAATTCAAAGCACTAGTCTAAAAATTGCACTAGAGAAACAAAATAGTTGCATTGGATAACGTGTTTTGTTGAGATATTTCAATTGTCTAAAGTGGAATCAAATTTGCATGCTTTAGGCTTTCTTAAGCCACTAGGGTGTCTAGCTTAGACAAGTACATATTATTGTTGTTATAAATTTATTATACATCAATTAGGGTTGCAACAAACTCATTTAAAACTCTTTATTTTACTCACTTTTCAACCGTCAAAATTTGATAGAAAGCTGCCATAATTATCTACTAATCAATGTGCATCATTTGGGTGGTTCACTTGTTATTTTTGTTGGTTGAATTTTTTTTCTGTAGCAATTGTTTGCTACAGAAATTTGGCTGCTCTGAAAAATATCTGAAAACATCCTTTTTGCAGCCCTAACTCACCATCAAATATTGTGCCAAAATATTGGGAATTTATCTACTTGTTTAATGCTTCATTACTCAATAAATATTTGATGCTTTTGATGGTTATTTATGTGGTAAAAAATTTATTTCGTTTCTGATATATACCTTTGTTTACTAATGTAATTTAGGACAGCCAGCTTCACTTACTTGTCACATTGATCTCAAGGCTTGTATCACTATTATTTGTCTTATCTCAGGTAGGTGTAACACTCTAGTGCAAGTACCCAATTCTTTGGAAACCATCCTCCATACACAAGACTCAACTTCAAGCCATCCTTATTCCATCATTGACCTAAGGGTTTCCTCTCATTATCTATCCACCCTCAATCTCAATCCCCCTAGGGTCACCGAGATTCCCCCCTTGTGTAGAATTTCTCCTTCACTAAAATGAGGGGAGTGCCTATCTAAGGTGATAGTGGGCAGGTATTCCCATAGTTTTCCCACCTTTGTAGATTGGGTTGGGATTTTCCCAACCTACAATCCATGCGATAATAGAATGAACAACAATATATCAAGATCAAGGAGCAGAGCACTTGCAAATATACATGTGTTGCATTTGGAACCATCCAAAATGATCAATCATGATAATGTTGGATGATGACGAACATCAACATAAGCCTTCCAACACTTTTGTTGCACAAACCATGAAGAAAAATCCTCGAACATTATAAATATGTCAACCCAAACAAAATCTTATCAAAATTGTAGATAAAGTTGAATTTCAAAACCATCAACTATATGATAATACATGGGAACAATTCCAAAATGAAAAAACGGTGTGCAAGAAACCAATATATCATTGGGTAAAACGATAATATATCATTGGAAAACAATAATACTATTTTGTAGGATAAAATAATGACTGACCCATTGTCTTCTTTATATTTGCATCTCTTTATGTTTTCAATATCTATGTATCATCACCAGTAACCTTCTTAGACTATAAAACAAAAATTACTCACTCTGTAAACCAAATTAATAGAATTGAATATGACACCATGAATAAACCATACAAGAGATAAAATGAAATAGAAATGAAATGATGTAATAACCATAAATAACACCACACCACTAGTTTTCCTCACTCAGCTCTAGTTTTCCTCACGTCTTGCTAACTATAAAAAATGTTCCTCCTTTCTACTCGAATTTCCTCTTCTCCCATGCTTGCTTGACTCTTACTCTTCCCCCAAGGATGATTACACTCAACCCATGATGTCATAACTGAATGGTACAACTTCCTCACCCAACCTCTTACATGAATTTAATGATTGACCGTTTAATAAGTCAAAAGGATAAATAGTTAAATGACAAAATGATTAATGAAGATGGCTTAAGACTCAAGGCATATGGAAACCCCTCAAAACCCCCATTAATCCCCCTCTCTTGAGGAATCATAGTGTTACAAAGGAAAAACTCTCTATGGCCAAGGGTTAACCACAACAGACAGGTATGACTGCAGAAATCAACTCAATTCCAACATGTGCTATATAAACTAATGTGCAATATGAGGAAGAATCCTACCTCGATCCAATCGTTTGATGTTGTTCCACTGTTGAGCACTTTGTCCCAAAGCTTTACACCTGCAAAAATTTCTCAACAAACAAGCGATGCAAGTATATAGTGACAATATATAAAATGAGTTAGCACATCAGATAGCACAATCCATTAATAAACATTACAAACATGCCCATGGATAATAATCATATATTTGCAAGATATCGATAGGATGGAAAAGGAGTATTTCTATTAATAATTGATCAACGAAAGTATCAACATTACAGACTTCTGTGTCGGCACGATTCGAAACCAAGAAACGAAGTTCTTTCCAACTGGGTCTCCACCACTTCAATCCTCCACCAAAGGCAAGCTCATAGAAAAGAGGTAATGAGGTCCTCTCGACAATAAGGAAAGAGCTTGGGGGTTGAACACTATGTTCAGACTTGAGGGACAAAGGGATGCAAACTCAATATGAAGTAATTTATCCAGAGTAACTTTGCTCTCAAAGTTGAATGCTTTCTCCTCTTTTCCATAGCTCGAAATTGTGCTCTTATAGCCTCCAGAATGCAACTGAAGGGTCAAGTCAGAATGTTTCCAATATATGGAAGGCCAAAGATCGTAGATCTTCTGTTGTGACATGGACACCCGACCTGATTTTTTATTTTCTGGCAAAAATCCTGATATACGTGAGCTATAGTGGAGCAACATGCGTATACACATCTCACAAAGAAGTTAGGGAGCGTATATGTGGAAAAATATATATTTTTGGCTCTGGATTTATCAAAAAGGGGGTTGATAAGTCTGCATAGGGAAATGGAAAAAGGCCCTCTATGAAAGATAGCAATGGTGAGGAAAATCTTGCTATAACAGATGCCCCCTAATGTGTGAGATCATAGGAGTATCTCCGATGGCCAAAATACTCAAAAGTGGAGTGGTAGAGAACCAGCTAGACAAACTCAATTACTCATTACATTATGTACTGACTTTGCATACATGGCTACCAAGAATACAATGCAGATCCATGTGGAAAATATACCAACAAGTGTTCATGGCCATGAGTAGGCAAGTATAAATGCAGTTACATGCCAATAGTTGTCATAGTCACGAACAAGGCCCAGTGAAACTAGTCTCAAAATTAATCTGAAGATATATGTATACCATGGAGTACAATCTAATATTCCATGATCGCTGAAGTCAAATAGGTACTGGTCCAATGAAATGGAAGCAACAGCTCAAGAAAGATGCATCCACAAAGTTATGTCTTCAAGTCTTCAATACAATCCGCCAATGGTGCAAGTCTACATCATGTGAATAAATGAGTTGAGGTCGAATACGATGAGACATCATTTGATTACCGGTCATTGAAGTATACTGTTAACAAATGCGAGACAACCTACCAATGATGAAAGTAGGTATAAAGGCACCGAGTACATCTCTACAAATGTGAATAAAGGAGCTGGTGTCAAACACTTGAGAGATCCATTGATCAGGAGACTTTGATGTATTCCCATGTGTCAATGGTGAGAGAGCCTGCCACTAATGACTGCAAGCCTCAAGGTACTCATAAAAATCTAGGTCTCGTATCCAGAATACATGAGCTAAAGTCGATGGAAAGAGACCCGCTGAAAGGAGAGAATTAAGGCATCTCTCATCAGTTAGCATGAGGAACAAAGAAGGAGCTTCATGATTTGGTGGAGATCGGATGAAGAACATGTTCATGAACCAATGACCCTGTGCATCTTTCACGTGTGCCAAATGAAAGTGGTACACAAAAAAGACCCTCTGAATAGTAGCCAATGATGAAAATTGCTGACAAAGACAAGGAAACCACCAATAAGGCTAATGGCATCCAATACACTACACGAATCCCAAAGTGTGAATAGATGTCTTGCTGTCGAACACAAGGGAAACCACCCAGTCAATGACCCATGATGAAATGTCGATTGCTGGGTTTAAGGTGACCTACCAATGATGAAAGTAGGGCCAGGGTGCATCATGAGACCAAAGTATCATGTGATTCTGAGACAAACTGAGGGTATGGCCGACATGCAAAGTAAATATTTATTAGGAGTGGCCAACACAGATTGATAGACTTCCTTTGAACAAGAGAATGAGACATACGATGGACTCCGACAACATAGACTTAATGATGTGACAACTAGATGCAGGAGGCATCCATAATGTTCTATATATTGACTGGAAGAATAACCAGTCGGTAGAGAGAATTCTGTAACGAAATTAGCTTCCTAAGGCCATGCTAAACCCAAAATTATGATGACGCAAGGACTCAATAACTTTTTTCTTTGTTCAAAGGTGACATGACTGCTACTAATTACAATATAGTACTCCCTTCCCGCCCATATTTTTTTGTTTTTTCATAACAAGTGAATGTTATGATACAGAGGAGGGAACGAGTGTTGCAAGTAAGAAAAACTAGTTCCAGCAGTGGAACGTACCTATGATCAATGCAAGGAAATGCATGTGGGAGATGTACACTCGGGGTGATGTTCCCTCCAGGGTATAGGGTGTCAAATTGCGAAGGATATAGACAAGGCTCTTCTTGGTTGAGGATGCAATCTGCTTGGGCCATGGTTTATAACGCAAAGTGAGAACTGGCTAAAGGTTCAATACTAAAAGCAAGGGAATGAGATGCAATCACAACTTAATGCCAAAAAAATTCCTTTTTTATATCTTTTAGTCTACTTGGTGTGAAAAAGGGGTAAACATGTGCCAAATAGACGTCTTTTCAAATCCAATTTACGAGTGTGAAAAAGACAATTTCACTCGGCGATCTTTTCCATTTTTGATAGCGAGTCGGAAAAGAGCTTAACTAAGACTCGTGATCTTTCAAATCCAATTTTAACGAGTCTGAAAGGGACAAATCACTCGGTGATCTTTTCAATTTTTAATAATGATTCGGAAAAGAGCTTAACTAAGACTCATTTTTTGGGAGTCTGCAGGTAATAAGGCCGCGTGTGCATGAATGAGAAATGAGGCTCATTGTAAAGTCATGTATCGAATTCTAATGGACTCCCGTTCCTAAGAAAAAATCTCGGCATGGGACCAAATGACAAAGAGGTTCTAACTAAGGTACCCATGTTTGGTAAGTCTCTACCATTTATTAACGATGTTATGATAGCAGATGGAGGTTAATGCATCGCAATAAATGGGTTCGTACCTAAGGCGTAAAAAGTGGTAATTGAAGGATAATGCAAAACTGCAAAATGTATTGAATACCTATCCTATATGATAGGATATGAATATACCTTCCTGAGGAGACGAACGACCAACCATGACGTTGAAATCTGTAAGAAAATTGAGTCGAAACTACAAAAACCAGCTTAAAACCATTTTTGAATTAGTCCATTAGACAAAATAATCGCATAAAACTATATCAAATGGGTAAAAATGTTTTATAAATAGTAATAAAATCAAATTTACTATGTCATTTTCATTTTCACCCAAAATAGTGCTATTTGGACTAACATACCTCCATAATTCAAACGGCGATCGAGGGAGCAATAGGCAATGGAATCGCAAACCATCTAGACTAGGTAACTCTTCATCCCATCCTCTTCAAATTCAATGGTTCACAATTTTGAATTAGGCTCCATTTGTTTAGTTTTTAAGGGTGCAAATTTAGTTTTTCGGTATACGCGGGTTTCTACTAATATGTTGTGTATACGACCAGATATACGCCCCTGTGTGAACTACAGGGAGCGTATATCAGGCCCTACCCGTGACTGTTCTTGGATAACCCGCATATACTTGTGCAAAATGGCAAAAAATAAGCTTCTAACTCAAAAGTTGATTTGGTTTTTGCAGGATGATGTTGGAGTGGAGGGAGAGAGAGCATGAGGAGGTAGATGCAGTGGTGGATCGGGATTCAGTGACTCAAGCGGCATAAAAAATATGTGGTCTATACAAGTTTTGGGCTCTCAAAGGAATGAGGGCCCAAGTGAGGTTATTGGAAATGTTGGTGGGATATTGGGATCCAAATAGCGAGAGCTTTATCCTTGATGGACAACCATTAAGGATCGAAGTAGAGGACATCTACTTCTTGAAAGGACTTTCACATTGAGGAGAGGTCATGGACCTCAAGTCACACGGGGTTGGGAGTGGGATGAAGGTCGAAGAATACATCGAGGCCCACTGTGTTGCAGGGACTCCAATGGTTGGAAGTCAAATCCCTATTCGGGCTATAGGTAGCCTCAGCCTGAAGATTATTGTGCTCGTGCTTACCAAGATCATAGGATCGGCCTCGCTGCATCAAGAATCGAGACCGCTTATGTTTTATGCACTGGAGTGTGCAAGACCTACTGTGTACGATTGGTGTACCTCACTGCTGACCAATATGAAAGGTCAGCTGACAGAGTGCAAGCAAGGGGCAAAGCGAAACTTTAGGTTTTCCTCTATCCTTTGTAGCTTCTTTTTCGAGTGGATCCCAAGCCTGGGACCTAGAGTGGAGATCATTCCTATAGGGCCACGTGATCCATCTATGGCGCGATGGATCAAGGTCATGAGATGGTAGGGGGGAGGTAGGGTGGCGACACCCTACAACGATGATTTTTTCTTCTAGCGGAGGAGACAAATCATAGCTCTGGACGACTATCCCTATGTGGGAATTGATTTCAGAGGTGATCCTAATATTCCGCTTCCATCAGGAGCCTCCTAAGGCGCCATAGGAAAACAATATTTTTTATATATTTCATTTTTTGTATTTAAAAGAAAACAAATATTTTTTGGATGGTGTTTTTAAATATTAACTCGATACTTGTGTGGTTGAAAACGTGGGTCCGCAATGGCCAGAGGGATTCCTACGACATAGGTAGAGGCACTAGGGAGATGAGGCAGTGGGAGGAGAGGCAGAGAGATTCCTTCAGAATGTCCAGGGCAACCTATCGTGTTTGACACAAAGGATTCCTATGGTTCAGGTGGAGGATCTACCTAAATCCATGCAGAGGCAGGTTGTCGGTGTACCTAGAGCATGGGTACAACTCTTCCAGCATCTCACCAACACCGTGGCTTGCTATCACGAGACTCATCCGACGCCACAGGCGTATATGTCATGGGACATGTATTTTTGAGGGTTTTAGCCCCAATTTTGTAATATAAAACACCATATTTTTTGGAAATTTATAAAGAAGGATCTTTAGCTGTACTTATATCTTACAATGTGTACATTGATTTAATGGTTTTCTTTGATTTATTAATGTGACAAATGCCAATTCAAAACATAATTAGTGTAGGCATCGGATATATGATTAGAACTTCTAGGAATGTGAAAGTATGTAATAAAATCAAATTGTCATTCTAAAAGACGTACGGATAGGAATCGATGGAGTAATGTCGTATCACGCACATGGTAACGATTATTCAACTGACATACGACTAACTCAGAGTCTAGGCACACCTCTATAGATCGAATACCATGTGAGATAGCATCGCGCAATAATTCTATGACGATGCTATATTCGACCACATTATTCATGGATGACCCTAGGCATACGCCACCTGAAGACACCAACAGACCCTTGGGCGAGTAAATCACCCAAGCAGTGAAAGCTAAGTTTCATGTATGACGAATGGCTCCGTCTGCAAATCGTATGTAGACCAAAGACTCCATTGCCATCTGCCAACAAAAGGGAAAACTCAATAAGCAAGCCAAAGACAAAAAGGGGGAAAATGTGTATATGCACTAAATTTACATTAGTATACAAAGGGTTTCACCCAAGCCCAGGGCTCAAGCATAATACCTTTTTAAGTAGAGCCCATTTCTGGGCTCAGCCAATTTATTCCCTTCATAATCTTCCAACTCGTAGGATCCTTTTTCTAGAACATGTCGCACGATATAAGGACCGTGCCACATGGGTTTAAACTTGCCTGCCCCTAGCGGTTCTTTGACTTGGTCATACAAGAGGACCAAGTCACCCTCAGCATAAAACTGGGGACAGACAAACTTATTGTACTAAACCTTGCCATGTTTCTTGTTTGCCTCGATATCCATAAAGGCATCCTAACACTGCTCGTCAAGACTCTCTAGGTGTACAAGGCGTCTCTCTAAATCTGAAGTGTCAGGTAGGATCTCAACTGCCAATTTGAGAGAAGGGATTTCGCATTCAACGGAAAGTATTGAATCCACACCATGTACTAACTGAAAAGGATAAAAACTGGTGGCAGTCTTAACTAAGGTTCGGTATGCCCAAAGTGCGGGATATAACATGATGTGCCAATTGGAATTGCTTCGACTGACATTTTTTTGCAAGATGGTCTTGAAAGACTTATTGACGGCCTCTATTTTCTCGTTTGCCTAGGGGTAATAACGAGATGAGTGATCATGTTTAAACCCCGGCTTAGACGTTAGTTCTATCATCATTTCATTTTGAAACTACCATGATCAGTGACAATCTCACTCGGGATATCGAACCGAGCGATAATTTGGTTGAATATGAAAAAAGATGCAGTCTTCCCATTGGATTTCACAGTAGGCGTGGCTTTAACCCACTTGGTGAAGTAGTCGACAGCCACGATAATGTGTTTATGCCCCCCAGCTAAATTTGGGTTGCAATCAACAAAATCTACTCCCCACTTGATGAAGGGACCGACGGTAATGACTGGGTGAAGAGGGGTTGGGTGAGAGCTCATTTTTCAAGTGAACACCTATTAGGGGTGACACTTCTTAACTACTTCAATACAATCTTTAAATATGGTGGGCCAAAAGTAACCGGCTTGCAATATTTTTTGGGTTGTCGCAAGATCGGATAGATGACCACCACAATCCCCTTTGTGGTAATCATTAAGGACTAACTCGACTTCCTCGTGAGTTAAGCAACGACATAAGATGCTATCTATTCCTCGACGATACAAAGTGTCACCGACGATTGTATACTTTTTGGCTTGGTATCTAACATGCCATCGATCATCTCGCAAGAGATGATGAGCTAACTTCAAGGTTTGAAGATATAAAACAATATCTCGATACCAGGGGTCGGATGATGAGACGAGGAAAATGTGTTCATCTACGAATGAATCGACATGAATAACATCTTCGTCTAATCCTGGGAAATCGGATATTAACTCTGCAAAAACTATTGATTTATTGGACTTGGTCGAAGGAAAGTTGAGATCAAATTCTTGTAAGATGAAAATCCATTTATTATATTTTCCACCTATGATACATCTAGTGAGGGCGTATTGAAATGGATTAACATTAGCAACTACAGTATTTTTTCAAAGCAATATTTAGTGTCGTAAATGTTGGACTGCGTGGACGGCAACCAAAGCTAGCTTTTCAACATGAGAGTAATTACGTTCAGGATCGGCTAAATTTCGAATGAGATAGTGGATGACGTGCTCATGGAGCTCATCATCCTCCTGAACTAGAACCATATCAATGGTCTCTTCAGACACAACGATATACAACAAGTAATCTCTACTGTAATCAGGAGATTTCAACAGAGGGGTCGATACCAAGGATTTCTTTAAAGCATCAAAATACTGTTGGGATCGCTCATCCCAGATAAACAGGGTGTCTTTATTCAATAGGCACATGAAACCCTTAGTGATATTGGCATAATTCACAATAAACCGACGCAAAAAGTTAGCTTTCCCTTGTAAACCTTGAAGTTGTCTAATCGTGCACGGGGGAAGCAACTGAAGAATTGCCTCAACCTTAAGTGGATCTACCATGATCCCTGTCTCAAAGACTAAGAATCCTAAGAGATGGCCAGATCTAACGCAAAATATGCATTTATGAGGATTGAGTCAAACTCTATAGTAGCAGAATCTTTCAAAAACCAGTCGAAGGTGCATAGCATGATCCACTCTCTTGCGAAAGTGAGTAGCAATATCATCGAGGTAATCTTCGACTATGTGTTTGAGATCATGAAAAGCAAAAGTCATGGCTCGTTGGAAGGTTGTTCCAGCATTTTCAAGCTGAAAGGCATTTTTCGATATGCAAATGTGCCCCAAGGAAATATGAATGTCGTCTTCTGTTGGTCTTTGGGTTTGATCTGGATTTGGTTATAGCCTGAAAATCCATCCATAAAAGAAAATATTTCGCTTCCTACACACTCATCAAGAATCTGATCAATGAAAGGTGTGGGGAAGTTATCTTTAGGACAGGCCTTTTTCAGGTTGTGAAATTCCATACACATGCGGATGGTTCCTTACTTTTTATTCACAGGAACGGGGTTGGATACCCATTCGGTCAAGGGAACTGGGTAGATAAATTCAACATTAAGTAGCTTCTCTACCTCTGCCTTAATAGTGGGGGCCTTCCTAGGATTAACAAATCTAAGATGTTGTTGAATGGGTTTAGCATCTAAGTAAGTCCTAATCTCATGTTCGACAATATGGGGGTCGATCCCTGGAATCTCTTCATATGACCAAGCAAATACGTCTCGAAATCATTTGAAGAGGTTGGTGTAGATCAAAATCTCTTCTGGCAAACAATCTGCACCTATATTTACATTTTCGATCTTTCTAGGGGTACGAGAGATATCGATCTGGATGGTAGGAGAAATACTCGCCATATTCCCTTCAGTGTAAATGCCATGTGTATCAACTAGAACTATGGCGTGACCAACTATCTCACTTAGGGTAGATCTAAAATCATCTTGCTCAATTATTTCAAGACTTGGGAGAAAATAAGATCGATGATGCATATCGTCCCAAGGTCTCTCGGAAACATTCATGGCTTCAAGGATGGCTTCATCCGAAGACAAAGTCTCATCCAAGAAATCACGTGAACAAGATAACGAAGTGGCCCATATGGGCCTAAGAACTGGATCCTCCTCAACCTTCTACGAGGGAACAGGATCGGGATCGACAGAAGAGTCAAGGATAGCTTGATATGCAATCTCTGTTGTCGATAGTGGCATAGCCATGCTAGCATGCGACTGACCTTCAATCGATGAAGTTGGAGAAGGTAGAGTCCAAGGGTCACTAAAATAAGAAGTGCAAAAAGGGATGGACCTCTCTACTGAAGCAGGCATACTAGACATGGTGTAAACATGGTGAGTCAGTGCTGAGAAGTCGAAAGTACCCATGAGGGAAGAACACATTCTGACACCGATATTCTTAGTTGTTGGCTGAGAATTGTCAACCATAGGGATCGACGGTCCAATAGATGCGTTCAGGCTAGAGTACACAAAGGATAACTGGTTGATCATCACAATCTCCCCCTGATGAGGAAAACAAAGCATGCTGAAAATGAACGATACAAAGATGACCATAGCATAAGTCCAATTGCGACCTAGTAACAAGTTATAATCGATAGGTGCATAAACTACCTCTACTTCCACCTCTACCATCTTCCCACCTAACTGGATTGGAAAGGCAAGGAGAATACCATGAGGGTGGAAGGAATGACCGTCGAATGAGGTCAACATGGTCGAAAACTTTGAAAGGGTTGGAGAACTGATAGCTTTCCAACAGACTAAGGACATCATGCAAGTGGTAGCACCTTCATCAACGACTACTTGTTTTATGGTATATTTAGAATACTCCATGTGGATTTGGAAATCCACATGGTAGGGTAAGTGAGGCTTCACATCCATGACATCAAACTTGATGACCTTCAAGCCACTAGGTTCTAGAGCTCCTAAGGCAGAGAGTAAGGCATTCCTCTATGATGGACATGTCTGGAGTACCTCCAAAGTAGACACCGCGCAAGGTGTTTGGCCCAGATCCTCAACAATAAAGTAGTTCTGGGCGACTCTAGCATTAGGGTTATGGGTAGAGTGCTTGAATACTACTTTCGAAATACGAGGCGGTGGCTCTGGTTTCTCAATCTGTAAATTCATCTCCAGGGGTGGAGGAGGAGCTTCTAGGCTAGTACTATCTTTTGAAGAGTTTTAATCTCGAGAGCGAGTGGCTATATCGATTTTTGCATCGAACATATTGATACAAACATGGTCACCATCTTGTAGTGGTGGGTTTTGACTCCCACCAGGCGCATTTTCGACGTTTGAAGAACTCGAGGCTAAGTGTTGGTTGTGAGGGAAAGGATTCATTAGAACAGTGGGAGAAAGATTTAAAAGCCTCGCAGCCTCCGCAAGTTTGGGGCATAAGTGTGTAAGGTGATCATCAGTATAAAGTTTACAAGGAAAATTAACCTTACGCTTTTATTTCTTGCCCTCTCCAGCATTATTGTTTTGTTTTCCATTATTACTATTGTCCTTGGGTTTATTCTTCCAACCTCTACGATTATTTTGACCTTTCCGTTTATTCCCATCTGGTTGCTGGTCACCATTTGGGTTTTTCAACAACTGCACAGAATGTACATCTGCCGATTGGGTGGGTTTGGAGGATCCAAATGAAGTTGGTCCTCTGACAGACTTCGCTGTCGGGTCTATGGACTTTACATTGGTGGACCCCACAATGCCATCGACATGGGGCCCAGGACTCTGTCTAGGATCATGAGTCGACCGCGGTGCAATGGGAAGAAGGTGGTATAACATCCCAGACTGAGCATAGATAAAATCGAATTGTCGGGCTCTAGAAATAGCCTCTTGCTCGTTAAAGACCCCAGAAGTAGAAACGTCCTTTGAAATAGGAGCGTGAAAAGACTTCAAAAACCATTCTAAATAAAGGATGGGGGTATGGGAGTCTTAAATAATAATTTTTGCCTATGACATTCCTGGATATGGTTCGAAATATGAGTGCCAGTACCTTGGCGTAAAGTTGACAAAAGTTCAAGGCCAACATCGTAACGAATGGGTAGTTTAAAATGGTTAAGAAAGGCTAGCACTAACCCATATGTCCCCCTAGGTAGCTCAATATACCATTGTGACGCAATCTCGATAAGAGTGCGCTAAAACAATTGTAATCTAATAGAATCATGATTCAAATAATTCGTTGAGCACCAGAGGTGAAAAGTAGTGACTTGATCACCCGGGTCCTCACCATTCTTACCCTCAAACTTTGGAATGTCTGACGGAAGTTTGGTGGGAACATGGGGCCATGTGGGATCATGACTCACCGGTTCATTCATTAGTTTAGACAAATCTGGCAGATTAAGCGTGGCCAGAAAGGGAGTATGGGGTTGTGACACCTAACCCCATCCTCCCACAAAAGATTGAGTATTAGGAGTTGCGTTCCATCTAGGATTCTGGTAAGGACCAGAACCTTGTCTGGAATTAAAATACCCTCCTCCGGGTGGATTCGTGAAAGATGGATTGGGCATCATTCCAGTAGGAATGTTCTGATAAGGGTTATGAAAATTGCCCCCAGTTGGATTAGCTCCAAACTAAGGGTTGTTAAAACTACCCCCAACTGGATCAGATCTAGTTTGGGGGGTGCCCAAGACATAAGACTGACCTCCTCTAGGTGGCAATCTGGAGGATTGAAGTGGATTTGTTATGCCAAAAGTATTGGTTGAATTCGACACCGAGAGGATAGGGATATAGGGCAGAACTTGTCTGCTAGCTTCATTGTTCCATCCAACCATAGAAGGATTAGACCTGAGGTTAAGGAAGGAGACACTTCCTACATTAGGATTATCTTGGGGAACATGAGAGCTACCAAACGAAAAAGGAGTGTAAGGAGGTGTAGTGCCTACAGGTCCAAGGCTAGCGTTATGGACAGCAGTTGGGATGGCAGTCGAAAACTGTGAAGTGAAACTTGGCATACCATAAGAAAATGGACTAGTATCCATGAGGATGGTTTGAAAATTGTAACTCAGTGAGTGTCCAAAACCCCCAAAAGGGCTAGAGGCAAGAGACAAAGCGTTGACTATGGGCCGAGCCATAGTACCGGTGTAGGCCTATGGCACTGCAACTGTAGTGGCTGCAGGTGTCAAAGGAGTGCAATTAACTATAGTGGGATTGGGAGTTGATGAACTCCTAGTGTTCTGAAGACTATACTCAGTACTCATCCTTGTGGGATCACAAGTCAGAAAAGTGGATGTGTGTGTACCACTCCCGATAACTCTACGCCTTTTAGAAGGAAATAGCTTGAAAATCGGTGGTAAATGTAACAACTGACGGGACCTGCGAGGAAGCTGGTCCAACTCCATGAAAACTTATGAATCTCAACAAATAAAAAGATATCCTAAGGCCAACTAGTAATCAAAGAGCATACCAAAAATTCAAATGGCCAATATGCATGCAAACGGGCTAAAGTGGTTGAGTGGCCTCCCTCTCTAAAGAAGGTATGCCTCGTCCAGGAGGGACTTGAGACTCCCTGCTAAAGTTTGGAGGTAACAAAATCAGCTATAAGGGCCCTCGTAGGCTTAATAACCAGTCGGTCAGATCCCCCTGGAGAGGTAATCTTCCATAAAGGTTGTGTGTTGTTCGACCCCTATCTGACTCAGGATACAAGAAGAATAACCCCTGCAAGTAGCCTATGAGAAACCTAAGTCAAGAAACTAATTAACTACTATATAACCAATGCACAGGCAAACAGTCATAAGTCTGGATTACCGTATGGGCAGGGTAGCAAAGCCCGAAACCTTGAAAGTATCGCCTCTCACAGAGGTATGGATACTAGCAAGATACTCAAATACGAATAAATCCACAGAAATATCTCTGATGCTAGGTGAGTATCCAGGGGTTATCCCTTCAACAAACTTCACGCGACCTCATGCTTAACTTTGGTGTGAGTGGAGCCTCCTGATATTACCAATTATACAATGGATTTCTCAACTCTCTATCTCAGACACATATGTTGATTTAATTTCCTTGGAGAAGTTTACTCACAAAATCCTATTCCAAGGCACTAAATCCTAGGCTAGTTTGTGCACCCTAAACAATAAAATTGTTACTAATCAATTTTAGTTTAAAGCGTAAATTTTATTGGCCGTGATTACTCAAAAAGGTATGGAAATGAAACTCATGGTGTTATGAATCTGCATGAAAATAAAAATAGATATAATGCAAAGCCTAACTTTAACTTTTCAGTGAATGATATGCTAAATAAAAACAATGCAATCTTCAATTTTAACTCTGTAACTCAGAAGTAAAATGCAATCTTTCGCTAAATGTGCTAAGCTAATGATAAAGGTTCCAAGACAAAAATACCAACCAATGCAAAATACCTATTTTTTTTGTATTTTCAATGTATTAAAAACAAAATGCATGGACTGATAAGTGACTTGATATATAACTTCTACTGTGTATAAAATCAATCACTCGAGCAGAATACCAAGTAGCTAAGAAGGCAACCCAACTACCAAGGACAAATAAAAAATGGAAAACAAAGAGAAAGACGCCACCTAAAAATTCAACTCCAAACAGGTTTCCTGTCATCCCATATAATCTCAACAGGCACCATAGAGACCTAAGAAGGCTCAATGATCCTCAAAACCTACCCAGCAGTGACTAAACCAAGCAAGCAAGCAAGGGGAAGTGGTATACGTGACTGTTCAAGAGAAAAAGGAATATATACGCCTCTTGCAGTGGGACAACAAGCGTGTATACGTAGCTGTCAGGGCAAAAAGGCCGTATATCTTTTAAAACAAGGCTAGGAAAGGGTAAAAGGCTAAAAAAATCAAACCCAGAGTGAACAGACTATGTCTAACTATGATATGACAAGAAACACAAAGAAAAAAGAGCAATGTAAGAAGAAAAAATACTTCAACCCTTAGAAGGAAGATCTATCCCTAGTGGAGTCGCCAATTCTGTTACAAGGGAAAAACTCTCTATGGCCAAGGGTAAACAACAACAGACAGGTATGACTGCAAAAATCAACTCAATTCAAACATGTTCTATATAAACTAATGTGCAATACGAGGAAGAAGCCTACCTCAATCCAATCGTTTGATGTCGTTCCATCTTTGACCACTTTGACCCAAAGCTTTACACCTACAAAAAGTTCTCAACAAACAAGCGATGCAAGTATATAGTGACAATATATAAAATGATTTAGCACATCAGATAGTACAATCCATTAATAAACATTACAAACATGCCCATGGATAATAATCATATATTTGCAAGATATCGATAGGACGGGAAAGGAATATTTCTATTAATAATTGATCAACAGAAGTATCAACATTACATACTTCCATGTCGGCACGATTCGAAACCAAGAAACCAAGTTCCTTCCAACTGGGTGTCCACTACTTCAATCCTCCACCAAAGTCAAGCTCATAGCAAAGAGGTAATGAGGTCCCCTTGATAATAAGGAAAGAGCTTGGGGGCTGCACACTATGTTCAGACTTGAGGGACAAAGGGATGCAAACTCAATATGAAGTAATTTCTCCAGAGTAACTTTGCTCTCAAAGTTGAATGCTTTCTCCTCGTTTCCATAGCTCGAAATTGTGCTCTTATGACCTCTAGAATGCAACTGAAGGGCTGAGTCAGAATGTTTCCGGTATATGGAAGGCCAAATATCAGAGATCTTCTGTTGTGACATGGAAACCCGACCTCATTTTGTATTTTCTGGCACAAATCTCGATATACGCGAGTTGTAGTGGAGTAGCAGGCGTATACGCATCTCACAAAGCAGTTAGGGAGCATATATGTGGAAAAATATATATTTTTGGCTCTGGATTTATCAAAAAGGGGGTTGATAAGTCTGCATATGGAAATGGAAAAAGGCCCTCTGTGCAAGATAGCAATGGTGAGGCAAATCTTGCTATAACACATATCTCCCCATTAATCTAGTCCTTACCCATCTATTGACAACAGTGTATTTCATTTTATTATTTTCAATATACAATGTTTACATATTACATCGCTTGGCCCTCGACCATTCATAATGTTCACAATTATACAATGCTACATTGGGGATCAAAACTGGGGTGTTACACAAAATCCATGAAGTATTCTTATCAACCCAAGCATACTAAGTCAACTATCCAACCTCCAAGGTGTATGTCATATGATCCCATGCTCTTAGGGCTAAGTTCCATCCTCCAAGTGCCTATAACTCATACTTCTAAGTAGCTACCTCTCCTAATCAAGCAACGACCACCCCATTGTGTGCACACATAGGACAACACCCTCTATCCAAGTTCAAGATTCCTCTCAATCTAAGCCATCCATATTTCCATCAAGCAACACCAAGATATTAAAAAACATCTAAGTCATAGGGTTCGTCGAACCTGAAGCTTGAGGTTTGAAATTCGGTGAACCTCAAAAAATAATTGGGGTTCATCTAGGTCTGTCGAATCTCAAAGGAAACCTAATGTTGAACCCAAATGAACTCGACCATGTACCCAAATTCGAACCTTAAGATGAATTTAAAGGTGAATATTATTGAGCTTAGAAATGAGGTTCGAGTAGGGTTAGTCATCATGCCACATAGGATAACAACCTCTATCCAAATTCAAGCCTCCTCTCAATATAAGACATCCATATTTCCATAAAGCCATAATAAGAGATTAACAAACATCCAAGTCATAGGGTTCATCTAACTTGAATCTTGAGGTTTGAAATTCCACAAACCTCAAAAATAAATTAGGGTTCGTCCAAGTTCGTCGAACCTCAAAGGAAAACCTAATGTTGAACCTGAATGAACTCGAACATGTGCCCAAATCTGAACCTTAAGACGAATTTAAAGGTGAATATTATTGAGGTTTGATTAGGGCTCAACCATCAATGTGAGGTAAATTTAATTAGTTTAATAAAAATTAAAAATGAGCAACATGAAAAATAGCCCGGTCGTGCATGTTTATTTTTCTCTCGCCTAACTATTAACCCTCATGATTTTCTATTGTCACAGGGGCAGACCCAGGGTTCAATGCTTCAACAGTGCACCAACAAAACCCTAACTATCGGCCCTTTCAACAACACCTGCGAAGCAGATGAAGTCTCACCCGAGGTAGAGGCAGGGGTGGTTGCAGGACTCAAGTGTCTACAACCTAGATGGGACATAGATCTGTGATTACAATACCTTAACAGAGAACTTAGCCAACAGTATGTCTTAAGGTCTGATTCGTATTCACATCGCAGATTAACCCTAAGTGTAGATCAATGCAGTAGTAATCAAGATTAAGCACATATAATCATTTAGAACATAACATCAAAGCAGATCTAGCATTTATTCATATATCAGGCACTAAGAATTAATGGATCTACCTATCACACATCAAGAATAGTGCACTAAGAAAATATAACATAAACATCATGAACGAATTGCCCAAAGCACAATAACACAGGATATACGTGGTTCACCCCAGTGTGGGGCTACATCCACCAAATCTTCTTCTTATTTATTATTCTCTTCCAATCTTTTTACATGCACCAAGCCACAGAGCCAACTCCACAAAGGAAAGAAGATCTGTGCACACGTTGCCAGATCCTCCTTCCCTGAATTAGATCAAAGCACAAAGCCTTACACAGTCTGTCACTTGCACTAAGTCGATTCTAGTAACTGTAACTACTTCTTACATCCTTATCTACTTATTTATACATTACAAAAAGGGGCCTAAGCATGGGTAAACGCATGGGCTGAAATCCCATACCCATTACATAAACCATAAAATCCCAAAAATCCCACAAAATGGGCGAGATCCCATAATATCTGCTTCACCTGAGCGTTCCGTTTTTTACTAGCCTATCGAAGTCGCAAAAATTGTTCAAACATGACCAACGTTTCCTCCAAACCTAGTCAAGGGACAACATGCCCCCAACACTCGCCTATGACTCATCCTGAGTCACTCCGATATGGGAAAAACTGCTTCGAAGGCCTCGAGCTTAGCTCGAGCTTCCTCAAATTATTGCTTCCCTAGAGCCTCCTGCTCGGTGAACTCCTGAATTACTTGCTCGGTGATAGGCCCTGTCAGGCGTTGTTCCACTGTCACAACCACATGTTCCAACTATGATCCTTGTCCCTCGATCTCTTCGAAAAGTGTGCAAGATTCATCCTACATTGGCTGGAGTCTCTGTGTCACCTCCATAAGTCTTCTCTAGATGGCAGTGACATGTTGTTGAACCGCGTGTTGCTCCTGCGACCTCTTCATCTTTTCCACGGTCGTAAGTAGCTTCAGTTGCGCTTGCACAGTCGACGCATGTTGCTTCACCTCTTGGAGTTGTGCCTCCAATATCCTCATCTATGGGTCTTTTTCAAGGAGCTCATAGATCTACACACTTCATTCACTTATTTTCTTACATTTTGTGGCCAACACCCTAATTCTTTCTACTACGCTCCTGGCAGTTTCTTCCCTCTGATCTCTTACTTCTTGCGAAGTGCTAGGAACTGCTTGAATTTCTAGCTCTGCTACTCTTGCTTGAATTTGTTGAATGGCCTCAGTGACCTCCACTTGGCTCTCGACTGTCTCTTCTTCCATCTGTGCCAAGCTTGGCATAGAGAGAAGTTCTCTAGTTATTGCTTCTCTGACAATAGTCTGCTCTGCAAGCAGCTGGTCTTTCTCTTTTTGAATTTTCTCTTTGTCCTCTTCGAACTTCGCTTGAAGGTCATATTTCTCTTGCTATTCAACCCAAATTTTCTCTAGGATCTCCTCCTTTTCTTGTTTCAAGTCCTCTGTGGATTGTTCATTTTCTTCTTGGACTCGACGAAGTCAAGTCTCTGTTGAATCTGCTAATATGCATAGTTGTTGATACTGAGAGGGGGGTGAATCAGTATCAAGTACAATTTAAAACCTTTTTCAACTTATACTTAAACCATTCAACTATATCCAATGAGCAATGAACAATAGTATAAGAGTTACACCAATACACCATAATACA
>JASDQU010099952.1:107503-164658 GCA_032191745.1 Picea mariana
TAGAACCTGATAATGCTTCCTGAGACTTCTTCAATTTCTGCAATTATTCAATTCTTGGAGTACTATGATCCTATAGATAATATTACTCAATGTATTCTCTGAAACTCCTCCAATGTTCACTCCTTGAATCCTCTCCAAAAAGAGGTTATAGAAAGAATGGTAGACTTTATTTAATTCTGGTATGTTCAGAAGACCCAACTTGTACAGCATGCCCCGCGCTCAATATTTAACATCCGATTCTAAAACTTGCACACAAGAAACTACAGTCTGTACTCTTTCCAATGGAAGTGGTCCCACTTCATTTGGATTTTGTATGAAAAAGTTATGACTATTTTACCCGGAACACCTATTTATTGACTAGCTTCAGGACTGGTCACAAACCCTATCTTCCATAGAGTGTATCTCCATAATTATAGCGAATCAAGAGCTGAAAATTTTACCAGAGGTACCTTGATATGTCTTCTCAATACCATATCGATTTAACCATCTGAATCATTCTAGAAAAAATTTTATAGAAAAAATGGTAAGATGACTTGAAAATAACATACCTTAGAACACATCACCAAAAGACTTCATCCTCCCTTGAAATCCGGCCTTCTTATCTTCTTATTACTTCTCAAATTAGACTTGTATCAAATGAATGTATAATGATGTTTATTTATACCATTTATGTCACTTCTTTTTAGCATTAGGGCCAACCTGACACTTTCTTATTTTGTAATTCTTTTCTTTAATTATTTTTCAGGGCCTACATGTACTTCCTTCTTCAATTCACTTTGTCATCTTCAAAAATTCATTTCTCCTCAACCATGAGGATCCACATGNCGTGCCACATACCACCAGAAATAGTATGATGTATACTATCCATTCATGGGTGTTGTATATGCATGTTCATTGTCCTTCATGTCCAAATACCTTTATCAATCCTAAGGTCCAAAACCCATGACTAGGGTTGACATCAATGACAACAACCGATCTTCCAACAATAGTTGGGTAGGCTCATCCCCCAATTCTACACTTTCTGTTGAGGGTGGCGCAGTAGACACTGCGTGGCTTGACTGGATGGCTTGTTGGATGTATTTCAGTTCCTTCTCAATCATGTCATACATTGTTTCTTTCTTGGCTTCATGTTTCTGCAGGATATCTTCTGAGGCATCTTCTACAACTGTGATGATGAGCTAGATATCATCTATTGTGAGCATTTTCTGTGACTGAGGCTTAGTGGCTCAGGATTTCTTCGGCTTGGAGGGTTTCTGCAAAGAATCCTTCCTTTTCTTGGATGTTTCAGCATCTCTAAGGGGATCCTTCGGCAGTGTTACTACACCCTTATCTTGCTTGTCTTGTTCCCCTTCCTCCTCTTGGTTTATTGCATCACCTCCTCCTCCTGCAGGTGAGTCAGACGCAGTTTCCTCTGATGCAGTGTTATTTTCCTCACTATCTATGTCTTGCACTTCCTCCTTTTTCTTCTTTCTCTTTGCGCTGCTTGGCCCATCATACTTGGTCTGGGTGACTAAAGGGATTTCGATGATGTCGGGGTCAGAGAGCTCGGTCTTCTCAACTAGTACAAGGAATTTGGTTGGCCATTCCTTGGTTATCTCCTCCATGTATTCGTCGTTCAATACTGCAACTCCTCCTTTCTTTCGTCCCTACGCACAGTGATGTAAATAAATTGTTTGTCTGCACGGAACTTCGCTAGCGTCCTGTATGTATGCAAGGTGTTCGAGGCCATTTAGGGGAATGATTCAATGGCATGCTTGAGATGTAGGTAGTATGTGTGGAACACCGCATTTAATTGCCCCTGCTTCTTCATGTCACTCATATACCACAAGGTGGTGAACCTCGCGGCCAGTGGTTCTGATGGCTCGAATTTTGGTAATTTCACTCCCTCCGACATCTCCCAAGCGAAAAATGAAATGAGAATCAGTAACCAACTGAAGTGAAATTCATAGCCTTGGTCCTGCGCTTCGCGACAGTCATTTTCTAATTCATTGACAAGGTATCTTTCCCAGTTCATCTGCATCCCTTTAACGCACTTCCCTGCAAGGTCGACTATGAATCATGTTACTTGCCTAGGGTGGTTCTTTCTGACGAGCTTACTCGTTATCAGCTGACAAGATAGGTGCACTGTGCCATCCTTGATGGAGGCTACCTTGTAGCCTCGCTCCCCTTTCTCCACATCACCATACACCCCCTTGATGCTCTAGGCCAAGGAAAGATCTGATGTCTTTCTTGGATAGAACTGGTGAGGGTCTGGTCCTTGCATGCTCAAGCGAGTGATCAGGTGGATCAATGTCGGATCCAGAGTGATGCGCCTATCCAACCAAAGATACCCACCATGGTAGCACGACATGCGAAGTTTAACGCACCCGTTAACCTCATGATGTCTTCCGAAGTGGGGGATCTTCATGACATTTAAGATCGTCGATCATGTGATCTCTTTAATCCATGGTTGGGGAACTATCTTGGGCTTCTTCCTAGTCATCTTCGTCAGGTAGCGATGTGGTTCTAGAATTGCATAATTCTTCCTATCGTCGAGGTTGAAATCGCTTATCTTAAGAGTTGGGATCAGTCCCAACTGCGGTCCGACTGCGCATATCCCTTTCGGGAGGTACACAGTGATGAGTGTGTACTTGAAATCCCATGGGATGTTGTCATGACTAACTATGCTAGCCAAGGGTGGGATGTAGTTAGGCAAGACTAATGGGATCTTCTTTGCATTCGCCATATCGTCGTGGTGCTTGCTTCTTTTCTTCATCGTGGTTTGGGATGGCACAGATCGACGTCTAGTCGAGGGGGATGCTTTCAATCCTCCTGTCGACGATGCCTATACTCCTGCATACATGACTTTCTCAGTCATAAGGTCGATCAAGATCTCTTCTACAGATTTCTCTACTGCACTAAGGTCATCTGACATGCATGCTCGTAATAAAATAACTCGGGTAGGTGAATGGACACACAAAGTAATCGAATCTATGGTGAGGTCTAGACAGTATAGTGCGATATGCAATCGCACCTTTGTTATCTCGGATATCTTGATTTGCAAAAAGTGGCCCCGATGCAGCATTAGATGGATTAAATAATCAACATCGTAACAGATTCCTCCAACGAGCAGGAATTCCTCAATCAATATGATTCCATCTGTTAGCGATATTTCTTGTCTCGAGATTAGGCATACCCAAGTTTGCAGTTTGCATGGGAAACACCTGAGCATAGCACGAGAGAATCCCATTTTGTAGCAGCAATTCAAGCGAGCGGGCGAAGTTTTTCCATCGGCGGCCGAGATCCATCCATAGAAGCGGATTGATGGCCATCGGGATTTCGGGGCTAACCAGTTGCCCGAGGTTTAGCAGCGGGAAGTGTCATGGGCTGAAACGAATATGGACCGTCCGATCTCATTGGGACAGGTGTCAAGCCTGTCGGCATATTGCATATCGGGGTTTCGAGGAGTAGGCACCCCTCATTTCATGCATTGTGAAACCCCGAACCATGAATTCCCAATAGTGCTCAGGACCGGGCCCATGGTTCTGGCGCCTGGTCATAAGAGAATAGGCATGGAGGAGGGGCGCTTGTGTTTGACATTTGTCCACTCGGGTCCCAAAGCACCGAAAATCCATTTCAGCCATTCTTTTTGGAGGGATGCGTGGCGGCTGTTACGCCCATCGCGACTTTGAAGGAAAAAGATTTTGATCCTTTCTCATCTGCGAACCCCGAAACACTGACAGCACTCTGGTAGATAGGCGTAGGGTCACAACCCGCGGTCACCCTGGGGAGTAGAAGGGGCTATACTGGGAGGCCAAAGGCATCGAATTCAGATTCAAAGAGAGGAAGCACTACATTCTCTGGGTGTCGATTCGACGTGAAATCCCAGTAGCTGCCAGGAATGAATGAAGAAAAGAGAGGGTGGTTGAGGCCTCGCCTCAATCATTAATTGCAAGGTATGGAGGGTCTGGCAAGCGGTCTACTCAAGGGGGTCCTGTGTGCCCATTTTTCCAGAGAAGCCATGCCCGAGTCCTCGACTAGCCGAAGGAAGTCTGAACACGCTAGCTTGGCACTTAATGGCTCAGCTACTCCCCTTGCTGGAGCCACGCGCAGTTAAGATGGCGTCTGACATAGGCGCACGATCGTCCAGTCTACATGCGCAGACTGTCAGAAGACATACAGACGCAATGTTATTAATGCAGTATCTCGTTTTCACTGTTGTGTTTTGTTTTGAGTATATGTAGGCGTTTTCACCATTTTTGTAAGGATGGATGGTAGAGCAGAGCTCCCTACTGTAATGTTTTAACAGTTATTCTAGCTTTCAGCTTATGCATCTGTATATGAGATTTCTTGTTTTATAACAGACAGTTCTTCTTACCCCGGCTATTTTCATCTCATGCTAAGAGAGTTCGTGATTGACTGAGTCGCGGGAGTTATTGCAGTTATGTTATGATAAAAGATTTATTGTTGCATTACTACATTCTCTGGTTTTGCGTTTGAATGTAAGATGATATTGCATTTGGACGTCTTCTTCCTCAGTCTGTTACAAACCTGCTGTTTATAATAGACCTCTGTGCTCCTCTCATATAAGTCTTCCGCCTGTTCACCCTTTACTACAGCTCACTGTCTGAAATTTACGCAAGACCTCACTTGCTCATGCATACCTGGCCTGGTTTCAGAGTTGGAACGCTATTGTTTTGAGTTTCCTTCCATTCGATCACCCATCTATGAACAATCGTGACATAAACTGATGGGCATCGGGCTTTGCTCCTGCTTGCAATCCAGGAGTGACTTTCGACGCTAACATTTCTGGCACCGTCGCCGAGGGTGAAGTTGAAGATTTTCCCTGGGCAGAACGACATTGAGCCTTCGATTCTGAAGGTGCATCAGACATCAGAGCCCTTAAAGATTGCTATTGTGCACCTGGCGAATCCACTGTGGCGACTCCATTGTTTCCACATCACTGTTTCAGCTGTGACTACTGTTAGCACACCTAAAAGCTGACCCTAAGGAGATTTCTCGAGAAGGTTTCAGCAGCTGCTTTCTCAGCTTGAGAAGCTTCCTGGGGTAATGACAATGTTAAGATCTGGCCTTTGATGGTGACCAAGTACCAAACACACTTGAAGCTGCGCATCTTTCACCTAGCGACTCCATGATTCAAGGATCGATTGGCGACTCCACTGGTTCGGTATGGAGAAAATTCTGGCTCAAAGGTTTGCTTTCTGTGACTTTTCTCAGATAGTTGGCTTTCCTAATGCACTTCCTGATAGAGACCAATGGGAAGATTTCCTCCTGGAATTGCATGCATCAGATTGGGAAGAACTAGCTGAGCATTTACTAGACTTCCATGAGGCTATCCACCGACACAATATCATGCATGAGGATGTCCAGATTAAGCTCTTCAGGTATTCATTAAAGGGAGATACTCTTGAATGGTGTCGGTCTCTTCCCGCCGCAAGCATCTGCTCTTTAGCAGGTTTTGATACAGCTTTCAATTCATTTTGTAAAGACTACTATCCAGCTGTTCGCTTGTTTGAAAACTGTTGTGAAGATTTTTCTTCGCTTCATGAAGCCTCTGTTGGCCCTGAAGACCATGTCCATGATGAAGCCCTTACTGTGGAGGAAAGCATCTGCTGTGAAAAAATTGAGGTGTTGAATGATATGAGTGGTGTTAGCTCGAGGATGGAAGCATCTGACATCATATCGGATGCGTCTTTTCTTTTAGATGTTCATAAAGATCAACACGCCTCCTGTGGAGATTATGAGTTGGTAGAGCAGATGTGGTCCATGGTAGATGGCTCACCTAAATGTCAGGTTGAAGCAGATATTCCTAGCAACCCTGTTTCTGTGAACGGAGACCTTCCCGTTTGTAAAGAAGACATTATTGTGGAAGAGGTTTCCTCTCTTTTTCTCCAGGGAGTTTCTCATGATATATTTTTACCTGAGATTAAAGATAAGAAGATTATGTATGAGCAACCAGAAGCAGCGGGTCCCACTGTCCCTGAAATGGATATTTTTTACGGGATCACCATTATGGAGGAGGATCATAGAGATAAGGGTCAGCCCCTTTTTGATGAATATTATAGTGATGATGAGAAGCACGCTTATCCTACATTCGATCACTATAAACATACTGAAGAGCCATTCAACAAGCAGAATCACCCCATGGTCCCTATTTATGATGAATATGAATCGGACCTAGAGGAGAGCCAACAAGAAGAGGAAAAAGAACCAGAGGGGCACTCTGCCCTTTGTTCAGAGTCAATCAGTGAGCATCCACCACCTGAGATCAGCAAGCCTACTTCATTTATTCACTCGCCTGTGGTTATCAGAGACATTTGGCCGCGTGTGAACAACTGTGTAGCAGAAGAGGTTGTATGTCGCCAATTCCTTGGAAATGGCCACTCATTCGATGACCATGTCAGCAAATACATGGAGTGGCATTTCCCCTATGCCTTGGAGCCGCCCTATTTCATCTCAACTCCATCCTGTAAGGAGGAGTTGAAGAGTGTAGCCGTTCTATTGTCATGGTTACACCATCTGCTAGTGATCATCGACAGAAGGAAGGAGCTTCTATCCAAGAAGCTGCTTGAATGGCTATGGTGGAAGTTCTCTTTCACCTAGCCCATGTAAAATATTTTATTAGCATTAGGACTGTATATAAATAAGCTATTTTGAGAACGTATCTTTATTTTGTTCCTTTTATTTTTTGGCATGTATTTTCAGCAGCGGGATGTTTTGAGCATGACTCCATAGCCCAACAGCAAGGCACTGAAGCTGCGGGTGAGTTCTTAGAGCATCACAGGGACGACTCTATCCCCCATGGAGCCTAATGTTAGCGATATTCCTTGTCTCGGGATTAGGCGTACCCAGGTCTGCAGTTTGCACGGGAAACACCTGAGCATAGCACGAGAGAATCCCATTTTGTAGCAGCAAGTCAAGCGAGCGGGCGAAGTTTTGCCATCGGCGGCCGAGACCCATCCATAGAAGCAGATCGATGGCCATCGGGATTTCGGGGCTAACCAGTTGCCCGAGGTTTAGCAGCGGGAAGCGCCATGGACCGAAACAAATCTGGACCATCCGATCTCATTGGGACAGGTGTCAAGCCTGTTGGCATATCGCATATCGGGGTTTCGAGGAGTAGACACCCCTCGTTTCATGCATTGTGAAACCCCGAACCCCGAATTCCCGATAGCACTCAGGACCGGGCCCATGGTTCTGGCGCCTGGTCATAAGAGAACATGCCTGGAGGAGGGGCACTTGTGTTTGACATTTGGCTACTTGGGTCCCAAAGCACCGAAAAGCCATTTCAGCCATTCTTTTTGGAGGGACGCGTGGCGGCCGTTACGCCCATCGCGACTTTGAAGGAGAAAGATCTTGATCCTTTCTCATCTGCGAACCCCGAAACACCGACAACACTTTGGTAGATAGGCGTAGGGTCACAGCCCGTGGTCACCCTGGGGAGTAGAAGGGGTTGTACTGGGAGGCCAAAGGCACCGAATTCAGATTCAAAGAGACGAAGCACTACATTCTTTGGGTGTCGATTCGACGTGAAATCCCAGTAGTTGCCAGGAATGAATGAAGAAAAGAGAGGGTGGTTGAGGCCTCGCCTCAATCATTAATTGCAAGGTATGGAGGGTCTGGCAAGCGGTCTACTCAAGGGGGTCCTGTGTGCCCATTTTTCCATAGAATCCATGCGTGAGTCCTCGACTAGCCGAAGGAAGTCTGAACACGCTAGCTCGACACTTAATGGCTCAGCTACTCCCCTTGTTGAAGCCACGCGCAATTAAGATGGCGTCTGTCATAGGCGCACAATCGTCCAGTCTGCATGTGCAGACTGTCAGAAGACATACAGATGCAATGTTATTAATGCAGTATCTCGTTTTCGTTGCTGTGTTTTGTTTTGAGTATATGTAGGTGTTTTCGCCATTTTTGTAAGGCTGGATGGTAGAGAAGAGCTCCCTACTGTAATGTTTTAACAACTATTCTAGCTTTCATCTTATGCATCTGTATATGAGATTTCTTGTTTTATAACAGACAGTTTATCTTACCCCGGCTATTTTCATCTCATGCTAAGAGAGTTCGTGATTGACTGAGTCGCGCGAGTTATTGCAATTATGTTATGATAAAAGATTTATTGTTTCATTACTGCATTCTCTGGTTTTGCGTTTGAATGTAAGATGATATTGCATTTGGACGTCTTCTTCCTCAGCCTGTTACAAACCTGTTGTTTATAATAGACCTCTGCGCTCCTCTCATATAAGTCTTTCGCCTGTTCACCCTTTACTACAGCTCACTATCTGAAATTTACGCAAGACCTCACTTGCTCATGCATACCTGGCCTGGTTTCAGAGTTGGAACGCTATTGTTTTTAGTTTCCTTCCATTCGATCACCCATCTATGAACAATCGTGACATAAACTGATGGGCGTCGAGCTTTGCTCCTGCTAGCAATCCAGGAGTGACTTCCAACGCTAACACCATCCATTATGGTGCGGTCTCAACATTCCAATGGTGATCTTTCTGGCAATAACTACAGTTCTATCCGTTTTGGAGTGTCGTTATAACGGTCGGGATGCCTCCAACGGTCATATAGCTTCGCCATGGTGAAGTTACTCGCTACGTGGTTCTACTAATCCGTGAGGTTCAAGTTCTGCAAGCCTGCCTTCTGCGAAGTCTTTTCTATAACTTCCTACAGTTTGTCCAACTTTTCCTTCTTCTTACTAAGATTTATTGTCGTCCTTCCTGTGATATGAGTCTCTGGGTTCCTTTTTCCATTATCATTCTTTTTTTCTCTTAGTGTAGCAACTTCTCACTGCTGAGGGTCTTCAAAGGGTTCGAGGGTAATACTTCTTTTCTTACTATTTCCCGGGTGGGTGCCCTTCTCTTCTGTATGGACAGGTTTTTCAAGCTTTCTTGTGTTCTTTCAACTTCGACAACTAAGTCTTTGTCCCTCAGTTGATTTGACTTGTCCTCTTGTTCTTGTATTAGTTGCTCTATTTTCTTAGCTATGAAGTCCCTTAATTCTTTCTTTTTCTATTATGTAGCTTCTTCCTCTGCTTTCCTTCGGATCTGATCTTTCTCAATCCAGGTCCTTCCTAACAAAAGTGCAAAAGGGGCGTTGTTCTCATTAAACTTAATGACTTCGAATTCTTCTACAGTCGATGTTCCATGAGCAATCATAGGTACATTAGTAACTCTTCCACATAGGGTTATCACCTTTCCTTTAAACAATACTATCCTTCCCAATGAAGGAATCAAAGTGGGCTTTCCCAAAATTTCCCAAGTACTTCATGGCATAATATTCACATGTGTTTCCTCATCTAATACACAGTCTATGTTGAAGTCTCCTATTCTTGTTTCTATACATTGTTTTTCTTTTAAGATCTCTGGTAGATTGATGTCTCTGTGATCATTCAGGGTTTCTTTCAGCTGTAATAACACAAATTCTGATTTGTTCTGGTTTTCTAACATATCCTTAGTTTCTTGACCTTCTTCATGGTTTTCTTTTCTCATGTTCATCTTTTCAACTTTAGCAATCATTCTAGGGCAATCCAAAACCTCATGACCAATAGCTTTACAACAAAGACAATAGGAACTATACTAGGGCATTCCCTAGCAATATGTCCCAGTCTTCTGCAATTATAACACATTGTCAATCCTCTCTTTCTTTTAAACGATCCCTAACCTTTTATGTATTGTGCAATACGATCACAACGATGGATCTGCAATCTACAAACATTCTTTCTAGGGTCCTGCATCCACTTGTTAGTCCAAAAATCACTTCTATGCATAGGAATAACATATCTTTCACTATCTCTATCAAATTTATTCATATCAAATCTTCTTTCTTCTAGTTGTGCCCTATTTTTCAGACTAGGACAAAATCTATCAAACATACCTAAATTCATACTTTCGAAGCAAAAATTTCCACTTGTCTTACCTTTACCAGAGCACAAAGCTTTAAGATATTACCTCTTTTCTTCATATCAGACTTCTCTTTTTAGCATAGAGCTTTGCAAGTCAAGTAGAATATTGCGCACTACAACAACAAATCTATGCACAGAGCTTTTTATTTTCTTCAGTTTCCAGTAATCACAGTTTCAGGTCCCGGCAACGGAACCATTTTTTGTCATGGGGGCAGACCCAGGGTTCAACGCTTCAACAACGCACCAACAAAACCCTAACTACCGGCCCTTTTGGAAACACCTGTGAAGCAGATGAAGTCTCACTCGAGGTAGAGGCAAGGGGGTTGCAGGACTCAAGTGTCTACAACCTAGCTGGGACACATATATGTGATTACAACACCTTAACAAAGCACTTAGCCAATAGTATGTCTTAAGTTATGATTTATATTCACATCACATATTAACCCTAAGTGTAGATCAGCACTGTAGTAATCAAGATTAATCACATCTAATCATTTAGCACATAACATCAGAGAAGATCTAGCATTTATTCATATATCAGGCACTAAGCATCAATGGATCTACCTATCACACATCAAGAATAGTGCACTAAGAAAATATAACATAAACATCATGAACGCATTGCACAAGGCACGATAACACAGGATATACATGGTTCACCCCAGTGTGGGGCTACGTCCACCAACTCTTATTCTTTATTATTCTCTTCCAATATTCTTACATGCACCAAGCCACAGAGCCAAATCCACAAAGGATAGGAGATATGCGCACACCTCGCCATATCCTCCTTCCCCGAATTGGATCAAAGCACAAATCCTTACATAGTCTGTCACTTGCACTAAGCCAATTCTAGTAACTGTAACTACTTCTTACATCCTTAGCTACTTATTTATACATTACAAAAAGGGGCCTAAGCATGGATAAACTCATGGGTCGACATCCCATACTCGTTACATAAACCCTAAAATCCCAAAAAGCCCGCAAAATGGGTGAGATCCCGCGATCTCCGCTTCGCCTGGGCGCTCCATCTTCGACCAGCATGTCGAAGTCCCAAAAATTGGTTAAACATGACCAGCGTTTCCTCCAAACTTGGTCAAGGGCCAATAGTTTCCACTATAAACCCTAGCCATTGTGAACCCTAAACCCTGCCTTTGTGTACTGAAACCATTATGTTTATGAAACAGAGTTTAAAACCCTTCGCTTGATCCTCCTATGGCATTGTTGCGTGACATGAATCTGTGAATCGTGTCGCCCAAGTTTGAATATTGAGCAGCAATAAATGGTAAACCATTACAGTACTAGCCTGTTGGGTCTCTGTCGCCACCTTTGAGCTGAGTGAAGTTGTCAACCACAAGTCATGACAATGGTCTAGCCACAATGCGATCCTGATCTGTAAGTCTATCACTACATTTGAAGCTTTATATGAGCCTCAATGACTCAAGACTGAGGTATTTAATCAAGTTGACATCCAGATCCTTTTAAATTCTGAAGTTGAAGAATATGTTCAACTTCTTTTTCTAATTTGTCGTTGTAAACTATAGTTTAAATTTCAATAACATCTTTGATGATGGGATTTTATGATGATTAATTTCTTCACATATGTTTATTGATGTTGATTTATTATTTTAAAGTTTATATATATATAGAGAGAGAGAGAGAGAGAATTTTATATAGTCGAACCTCATCTAAACCTTATTGGAAAATTCAAAATCGAATCGAACCTAATTGCTGCAGAATCCAAACTCAAACCCAAACCATGTGACTTAGATAGACATAGTGCTCTACTAGCTAGGTGAAAATACTTTTGGAGTAACTCCACAAGACAACAATTGCAAAAAGTTAGGCATTATAAATGGATGGTGTTTCTTCAATATTGATTTTTCACCCTGTTACCCTTCTTTTGGGAAGGGGTATTCACATGCATTTTTTGATGAGTAGGAGGATTTTTAATGACATGGAATTATTAAACTCTTAGAAGGTAAGGTTCATTATGATTTTTGGGCATTTTATTTTTTGAGGCAGCTTGCATATCCCAAGGAACTAGTCACATCTTCCTAGGAATTTTCAGGGTATTTGTGCATGCATGGACAACCTCGTCACATGCCATGTGGATGATCATGGAGTTCTATCTTAGTTTGGAATTTATTGATTTGTTTTACACTTGGTATGTGGGTTGAACCACTCATTTGGACGTCACTATGTGACCCATTGTATGACGTGGAGGGGTAATTTCCATGCATCATGGATATACCTAAATTGAGTATTGGATGTGGTTATGTCTTGGAGGAATGTTTTGATAATTTTGAGTATTATTTCACTTGATCGGATGGCTTACCCATACTTGGGAACATTGCAATAGCTGTGGGGTATCTTGATGATGTGGATGGGTCACCTTTTGAAGGATGTGCCTTGACATGTGGTGTGGGCATGGCCACTAAACAAAGACTTATTTTGAAGGTTACGGAGCATTATACCACATTTTTATGGAGATGTTTTGAAGGAGCCACCCCCTTTCATGGATTTTGTGCATGACTTAGAGAACATTTTTTACCTTGGAGGCCCATTAAACCACTTTGGAGGAATCTTAGCGTTGATTTTCCTAAACCTAGCACTCGGGTATTAATTCCAAGAAAGAAAACAAGTTTATTGAATCACAACTAGGTTATCAACGAAACAATTAAATCAATGAAAGAAAATTTAGGAAACCACCAGACATTACACAATAGATTTTGGGTAAAAATCCCATGGAAAAACCCTTGCAGGAAAACAATATCTATGATGATTTTATTAATTAAAAATCAAGGCTCCCGTCTTGGGATAATGGTCCTTCTCAGGAAATACAAATGTTGTAACAAATAGCGTAGCCCACCTGGCTGCTATCTCCCTTGAAGCCTTTCCTTTACCCTTTCCCCTACACACCTGAGTGTTCACTCACTCCTTGTGTACCATCATTGTGTCTCCTCCTCTCACTTAGGATGAATTTTATTACATTGAGTTAACCCTAAGTTCAAAACCCTAGATCTTCTCCAAAGTGATCAACGGCTGAGATCTAATCTCTCGTTCACTTTAGATCTGACTTTTAGGAATTAATCAAATCACTTAAATTACTAATACAAAATAACTTAGTCATTTAACTTAATAATTAAAAGGTCATTCACTTTAATTAATGACTCATAAAGTGAACTTCCTAAAATTATCTGATAGGTTACAAGGATGATTCCCACGTGTTGACACAAATCCACGTGGAAGTAACTATCCGACGCTAATATTTCAGCACTCCCTCTTAGCGAGGAAGGTACTTCCACTCTCTAGAAGTAACTATGTATTCGCTATTGGATCTACTACCATGGATACTCTCCATTCCACATTATTGGTTTCTCCCTCTGACACCAAATCTATTCCTTCCATCTCGCTTGGACCCATCTCTGAAAACCTTTTACTAGCTTCTCGGACCCCTTCCCAGTCCTGCTGCTCGTTTCCCGGGATACCTTCCCACTTCCCAGACCCCTTCCTCGGGCTACTCGGGGTAGCCCAAAGCCTCCTATTACTCCCTGGGTCCTCTCTGGGTGTTGACCAACTATCTCAACCTGTTGCCCAGGTTTTTGTACGTTGCCCAAACAATTTTTGGGTTTCTCAACAAAGTTTTTGGGAAATATTCCTGTTGCATGGGGCTGCCCGAACCTCCTTGCGCTACCCAAGTTATCTCGACCTCTCTCTACAGTTATTGGGTCCTACGTCCAACAGTGCGTCACTCAGCCCACTACTCCTTTTCTTGTTGGTGAGAACTCCACGCTGTCCACCAGACTTCTCCACAGCTTCTTGTCGTCCTGTATACACCAACACCACTTCACGACCAATCTACATTCAAGGTCTCGTCCTCTCCAGCTTACGTGGACTTTCTTCATGTCAGTCTCCCTTTTTCTCTATTGTCGACTGCTTTAGCCCGAGTCTACACTCCTAGCGGTCACACCATCCACATTCGCCCTTGAACGAATCTTTCTTTGGTGGTTGTGGCTGTCGATTCTCAGCAACTGGAAGATTCACAATCACCTGCATGGATCTTTTGACCCAACCACTCATCATCTCCTCAGCAACTGCAATCCACAACTTCTTGGCCCAGCTCGTACCTCAAACTGTACTCCTATCACAACCATCAATTCTTCTACGTAGGATGATAAAATCTACAGATTGGTGGCTCCCTCTGTCGTCTCTCTCGATCCACGTATCGGTTGCCTCTGTTGGCCGACACCTGCCCCGGTTGTTGTGGAACCTAGCCCGCAGTCTCCTCTACAGGAAGCTAATTTTTTGTCCCACGATCACAGTCCAGCTCCTAAGATACTGCAGATCCGAACCTGCTGCGCCTACTCCACGTCTACACAACACCCACATGATCCATTGCACACGACCGACTCTCCCAGCCAACTTCTTTGTGTGGATGGTCACACAGCCAACTCTCCTAGCTGACTTCTCTTTTTTTCAGTATTGGTTTTATGTTTACCTGAAACTAACCCCACAACTTGGCCTACAAATTTCTCTTAAAACAAATAATCTCATTGTAGATAAATATCGCCTATGCAACCTGGATTCTTCAAAGTCTACACTCTAATACCATGTTGATTTTCCTAAACCTAGCACCAAGGTATTAATTCCAAGTAAAAAGCAATGTTACTTAATAATATCGCATCTAGGTTATCAATGAAACAATTAAATCAGTAAAACAAAATTCAGAAAACCACAACACATTGCACAATAGATTTCGGGTAAACAACCCATGGAAAAACCCTTGTGGGAAAACCATATTTGTGATGATTTTATTAATAAAAAATCAGGGCTCCCATCCTAGGATAATGGCCCTTCTAAGGAAATACAAATGCTACAAAAAATAGCCAAGCCCACCTAGATGTTATCTCCCTTGCTACATTTCCTCGGCCCCTGCACACCTAAATGCTCAATCACTCCTTGTGTACCATCATTGTGTCTCCTTCTCTCACTTAGGCTATCTTTTATTACATTGAGTTAACCTTAAGTTCAAAGCCCTAGATCTTCTCCAAAGTGATCAACGACTAAGATATAATCTCTTGTTCACTTTAGATCTGATGGTTAGGACTTAATCGACTCACTTAAGTTATTAATGTCAAATAACTTAGGAATTTAAATTAATAATTAAAAGGTCATCCACTTTAATTAGTGACACATAAAATGAACTTCCTAAAGTTCTATGAGAGGTTACAAGGACGACTCACACGTGTTGACACAAAACCACATGGAAGTACTTGTCTGATGCTAATAATTCAACACTCCCTCTTAGCGAGGAAGGTACTTCCACTCTATGGAAATAACTTTGTCTTCACTATCCGATATTCTACCATGGATGCTCTTCAATCCACCTGATTGGCTGCTCCCTCTGACACGAAATTTATTACTGCCATATCTCCCGTACTTGTCTCTAAAGACTTTTTACTAGCTACCCGAACCCCTGCCCAGTCCTATTGCCCCCTTCCCGGGATACCTTCCCACTTCCCAAACCCTTACCCTAGGCTACCCGGGGCTGCCCACAGCATATTATTGTTTCCTGGGTCCTCTTTGGGCATTGCTCGACTATATCAGCCTATTGCCCAGGTTTTTGTATGCTACCCAGATAATTATGGGTCTGCCTAGTTGTTTCCTGAAAGTTTTTGGCCATTCTTCCCACTTCCCTAGCTGTCTCGGCCCCTCTTTGCGGCTCTCTGTAGTTTCTGGGTCCTATGCGCAACCATGCATCACTCGACCTGTTGCTCCTTTTCTTATTGGCGACAACTCCATGCTATCCACTAGCATTCTCCACAGTTTATTGCTAGCCTGTATACACCAACACCTACTTCACGCCCAATCTGTAGTTGTGGTCTTGTCCTCTCTAGCTTATGTGGACTCTCTCTTTTTTCGTCGCCATTGTTGTCTATTGCCAGCTGCTTCAACCCGATTCTACACTGCCAGCAGTCACACCATCTAAATTTTCCCTTGGACAAATATTTCTTTAGCAGCTGCGGTTGTCAATTATCAACATCTGGCAAATATGTAGTCACCCACAAAGATATTTTGACCCAACTGCATGTCCTCTTCTCAGGAGTTGCAATTAGCAGCTTCTCGACCCAGCTCATACCTCAACCCATACTCCTATCACATCTGTCAATTCTTCCATGTTGGTTGCTAAACTTTGCAGATTGGTGACTCCCTCTATTGTCGCCCTTGATCCACGTACCGAAATCCTCTATTGGTTGGGACCTGCACTGGTTACTGCAGCATCTAGCCCGCAGTCTCCTCTGCAGGTGGCTAATTTGTTGGCCCATGATCACGGTCCAGCTCCTAAGCTACTGCAGATCTGACCCTCTTGTGCCTACTTCAAGTCTGCACAACACCCACACGATCCACTACACACACCTTTGTTGCACACGGCTGGATCTCCCAACCGACTTCTCCTTTCTGCAAATGGTCATATGACATACGATGTTGTACGGAAGTGTGTGGTGCCCCCTTTTTTTTAATATTGGTTTTACGTATAATCGTAGGTAACCCCGCAACTTAGCCTACAAATTTCCCGCAAATCAAATAATATCGCTACAGATAAATATTGCATGTGCAACCTAGATTCCTCAGAGTCTGCACTTTGATACCATGTTGATTTTTCTAAACCTAGCATGAGAGTATTAATTCCAAGTAAAAACCAATTTTACTTAATAATATCACGACTAGGTTATCAACGAAACAATTAAATTAGTGAAAGAAAATTCAAGAAACCAAAACACATTGAACAATAGATTTCAGGTAAACAACCCTTGGAAAAACCATATCTGTGATGATTTTATTAATTAAAAATCAGGGCTCTCGTCTTGGGATAATGGCCCTTCTGAGGAAATAAAAATGTTGCAGCAAATAGCCTAGCCCACCTGGTTGCTATCTCTCTTGTTGTCTTTCTTCATCCCCTACCCTCTGCACATCTGAGTGCTCACTCACTCCTTGCATACCATCACTATGTCTCCTCCTCTCACTTAGGATGCCTTTTGTTAGCACATGAAATGTTCAAGAGTCAAAAAATTATGACCTTAGTCCATGTAAGAGTCTTGGTGTCATGATATTGTTCATCATCATATGTCTTGTCTCAAAGGGGAGATGTCATCGTCTTCAGCGTTCAATTCATTATGATTTTCAGGATTGTGTCAAGAAACAACTCGAACAGTTTGAATGAAGCGCGCTACTAGAGTTTGAAAACTGGCGCTACGAACTAGTTGTAGTAGATGAAAAGGATTGGATGTTTCCACCTAAGTACCACTCGAGTTCATGAGAAACCATCCCAAGTTCAAACACACCAACATTATCCACTGCCAATATCCAAGATAGGAAAGTGTTGGATTCATGATCCAAGATAGGAAAAAGGCTTTCACTATTTTGCAAACTCTCAAACTCTGTATATCTGGATGGAGGATTCTTGTTTTGTCAAAGATCATCTTGTTCTTCTTTCTTTGTCCATTTTATTTGTCGTCTTTCTCTAATAGAATATTGATTGGTAAAGGATTTATCAACAGTTTTGTTAGTAGAGTTATGCAGTGAATGATTTACTATGTATTTTGTGAAGCATTTCTTCTTGGAAAAAACCTTTATTTCTTGATTAGAAGGATCCTAATTAATGAAATTTCAACCATGTGAATGTGGTAGTCAAGACGGATGTGAAATTGACTGTTCATCTTGATTTTTTTATGCATTTTCTTTTATTCATGTTTCAAAATATGTGATAGTTGAATATTATGATAGCCCTTTTTGTTGGAATATAGTCTTTGAGATTTTGTGCATTAGATCAGGCTTTGAACCTTATCAGTTTGATCCATTTTTTAATATAATCACTCATCCAACTCTAAAGATTCAAATGGGTACTAGTCTTGTCTTTCCAGCAGTCTAACGACAACTCTTAGTGCTAACATTTTTATTCAAAAATGGATCAAACTGATAAGGTTCAAAGCCTTATCTAATGCACAAAATCTCAAAGACTAAAGATTCAAATGGGTACTAGGCTTGTCTTTCTAGCAGTCTAACGACAATTCTTAGTGCTAACACCTTTTATTACATTGAGTTAACCCTAATTTCAAAACCCTAGATCTTCTCCAAAATGATCAATAGTTTAGGTCTAATCTCCCGATCATTTTAGATCTAACGGTTTCGACTTAATCAACACACTTAAGTTACTAATGCCAAATAACTTAATCATTTAACTTAATAATCAAAAGGTCATTCACTTTAATTAATGACTCATAAAGTGAACTTTCTAAAGTTCTTTGAGAGGTTACAATGACGAATCCCATGTGTTGAAACTAACCCACGTGGAAGTACCTATCTGATGCTAATACTTCAACACTTAGGAGGAACAATTTTCACTTTGGAGAGGTTCATGGAGCATCTACACATGTTGGAGAGCCTTTGGAAGCTAGATGGGAATGCATCATTCACCCTTCCTTGGAGGAGATGACCTCACTTAGGTGGTTTATTTCATATTGTTCATTGTACATGTAGCTTGACCACTTTTGTTTGATTTCTATGTTAAATTAGTTAGTTATATTTTATTTTTCTTCGTCCAAATCTAAGGAATCACATGAGAAATCATTATTTTACTGTAATAGAAAGTTAGGCCTCACTCTACAAATAGAGGAACCATTCCTCATTTGTACTCATGGTTGGATAATTTGTAGGTCTCTCTTTTTGGAGCCTAATCGATATATATTTCCTGGAGCATTTTCGGTGTTAAGGGTTATTTCTTTATGGATGAATGTTTTCAACTATTGAAGCTTTTCCTACTTGGTTTTATTTTGTGCAGGAAGATTGATGGTGGAATTTTTCAATTCTTATATAAATCCTTTCATGATAGATACATAGAGGGATAACTTTATCACATGGAGAAAGAAGTTTGGGGTTTGTCCACATTCTTCCTTGTTGATTTGGTATAGTTCTTGATACCATTCTATATTTTTCCCTTATGGTCCCTTGGTTGAAGTATTAAGTAATTTCATCAAGTCATAGTTGATTTTTGAGGGTGAAGGATATTGCCTTGAGGAAACCCTTCTTGTATACCTTGAATCCATTGTTGATATTAATTGGGTGAGGAATTACTCTACCTCTTGGTGCTAGTCTCAAACCCTAATCCCTTAAAGAAATAAGCCAACTCCCCGGAGCATTTTCTTCTTGACCTCATTTACCATTTGATTCACCTTGACTCCATTTCCATAGTTGGACTTGGCACTAATATCTTGATTTCCTTCCATCACTTTTCTAAAAACCTTAAAAAACTCCAAACCATGTTTTACTAAGGCTACTCTCAACGCCACCTTGTCCTTCATTGCTTGGTCTTAGTACACCTAATAGGGAATACCCCCCTTGAGTCGGAGGAGAGTTGGCCTAAAGTTGCAGAGGATAGGTTGTTGATGTGATAGTGGTGACCTTCCTAGAGGTTTCCCTCAGGTTGTACCTTGTGGATTAGGGCTTTCATCATTGCGTACAATTTGGGCGGTAACACACCCATATATGAACAAGTTAGTAGCCATAAAATTCACGATGAAGGAGAAAAACCATATTTCTACATTCAATAGGGATTGATCTACAAGTTTGGGTAGATTTGCATTCCAAATATATGAAATTGCAAAATAAAAACAAATGTTCTATTTATCTAATTCCTCTCACTACTTTTCCTCCATACACTATTGAATGGAGGTAAAAGAGTGAGGGAAGGGAGACCCATTCCAATATATTTTGAAAAGATGTGTATGTTCCAATCATGTTGTGATGTATGTTTGTGGATGCGCACTTTTTATCATAAGCAAGCAAAGGAACCACACGTTGGCATTGTATGCGCCACCACCCACCCCTTTTAGGCCATGGGAGAGCATTTCCATGGATTTCCTAGAAGGTTGCCCAAGAAAACGGAATTGAATGAATATATTCTTGTGGTGGTGAATAGATTCAACAATATAAGTGTCCTCGTTTTTATAAGAAAACCATCAAAGCTCAAGAGAGCTGAAAAATTCCTTGTGAAGGTATGGCCTCCTTTTGGTTTCCCAAATCCATTATTTTAGGTAAAGATACCATGTTTTAAAGTTTTTGTTGGACAACATTATGGAGGATGTTGGATACAACATTGGACAAATCCACCTCATTCCATCCCAAAACATATGGATAGCTGGAAGTTGTCAATAGAATACTTATTAATTTGTTGAGAGGGTATACCACATAATTACAACCACCCAAGGGCATGCCATGATATCTTACATTTAGTGTGCATAAAATAGGGTAGCTCAGTCATTTACTCACATGACACCATTTCAACTTTGGTATGGGTTTCCTTCCATAATCACCAATTGACATGGTATATGAAAAACAATCAAGCATTGGAATGATAGCCCACAAACAGGAAGAGATGGCAAACAAATAAAGTCAAGTGCTTCAACAAGTGTAAAGGAAATCGAAGGAGACACTGTCTAAGTACAAATAAAGGCATGAAAAAAATATAAAAGAGCATAAGTTACAAATTCAAAACAAAGTTTGGTCACACTTGACTAAGCCTCAAGGAGAGAATGCAAGGGGAAGGAAAAATATCAAGCCCATAAGGTATGGTCCATTTGAAAAACATTCATAAATAAACAATAATTCATTTCAAGCTTAATTTTCCATCCTATGTAAACATCCATTCAATGTATAATTTATTGTATTCGAAACTCTATAGGCCAAGTTTGTCAAAAGAGTAAGTTGAAAGTGAGAAGTGAGTTTTTCCCAAGATTGCAGACCTAGTACCTTAAGTACCAAATCTATGGAAAATGACATCAAACCTTTAATAAGGGAACAAATTGAGTATTTGCAGGTTATTCCAAGAGCACAGTTCTGAATCAGAGAAAAATGGAATACAAAATACAAAGTGAGGGAACTCTTCCCTAAACTCATAGGAAAGTAAGGTTTTGGGGAACAAAAACTACCCCATTGGGGAGGTATGATCCCAGAGGATAATCTATGCAATTTTAGGACCTTATGACATCTATTGGGTGGGTGTGACCAATGACCTTCCATATTTTATTTGATGTTCTAAATCCAACTTGAATATGAATTGCCACAACCAATTATAAAACAATGGCGAGCCACTTGTATGGGGATTTCCTTCTAGTTCAGAGGTTCCAAATGCATAATTCAACAAGGGAAGAGAGGCTCCAACAATATGGGTGGTAGTAAGCAGAAATACTATTTAGGAAATAACAGTGTTGGTTAAAAAAGGGGAAGATAAAAAAAAATGTGAAACACCAAAGTGAGGTGGAGGTAGAGACATGGTCCCCAAAGGACAAGGAACAAGATCGCCTCTTACCTAAGTTGATCCAACAAAATACACATAGGTTTGAGGAGACATCGGAGAGTTCTCTAACAGAAAAGGACTCGTTAGGATATGAGGAGAGCCCTCATTTAAAGGTTATCATAAATGGTTTACTAACGAAATAGTGGTATCTAAGAGGTAAGGATGACACATCATTGAATGGGGAAGGTAAAGGAATTAGGAAGACAAAGAAGCATAAGGAAGGTCAAGGAGAATTATCCCATGAAAGGAAAATAAAAAGGGGGGAATAATGTATCATCCCTAAGGAATATTGAATCCAACCCATCAATAGTCGGTTTAATCCACAAAGAACTAACAAAACAATGAATTAGCTTGTGACATTGTGGCGTCATAGTGGAGTAACCAAAATGTAACAAATAGTTCAGTAGTTAAACTACTTGTCTTACCCCAAAGGAGGTGGATGACCCTAGAGCTAGATTGAGACATATTGGGTACAAGGATCAACTTTAGGAAATGAGAAGATAGTCCCAAAGGAAAGGGTTTAATAGTCTAGGTTGATAAAATAGTCCACGTTTCACTAGACTTGTTTTCATGCTTCACATGCTTTGCGAATGTCGTTGCAAAATAAAAAATAATGTTCCATTTATCTAATTCATTTCACTATTTTTCCTCTATAGACTAGTGAATAAATGTAAAAGAGTGAGGGAAGGGAGACAATTTCCAACTCATTGTCTCTCATGAAATTAGTGACAGTGTTGTTTTCTACAAGGCCACTAAGAAAAATGGCTTCTTGCAAGTTGGCTGAGAATCCAACTTATAACAAGACACAAATAATATTAATATTAAGCACACGTAAAATAAATTAAGAAAAGGGATATGGGCCTCTTGTGCACACCTATTCCATTTAACAATGACAAGTCTCCCCAAACTCTATAAAATATTGCAAAGAAAATTAAATGCTATATTGTGAGAAAAAGAACATAGGAAAATAAAATCCTAGATGTAAGAGCATACAAAACAAAAAAGGAATCCCCAAAGTGTCCCTGGAATCTAAGGTATGGATCCCCCAACCTGTAACGTGCTAGTCCTCCTTCATGTGTCACTCAATCACTAGGTGCAAGTGTAGTCTTCTCACTCCATGTTTCACCAAGCTCCAAGCCAAGGAAAATGAGGCAAAGACAAGGCATTGCAAATGGAAGAAGATGGGGCAATGATAGGAGCATTGGCATGGTGTAAGGATACTAGGTGTAAACTATGAATAAGAAATAATGGAAACTTCTCACTATTATACATAAGAAAAACATGGTGTGGACCCATGAAAATGGTGTCACGATGCTCCCTCTTACATGGTGGTTAATTCTCGAAGTATGCTCGTGCAAGGTGCTCCCCCTATATTTGTATACCACATGTCCTCTTATGCCCAACACTCCTAAACATGTGTGTCAAGGTAGTTACTTGCTCCAATGCTTCTCCTCAACATATGTGTCTAGATCCACAACCAAACTCCTTAACCTAACCATCCTAAATCAATTATCCAACCTCCAAGGTGTATGACACATATTCCCATGCTTTTACGAGTAAGTTCCCTCCACCAAGTGCCTATCACTCATCATCCTAAGTAGGTAACTCTCCCAATAAACAATGACTCCCATATTTTGTGCACCCAATCAATTAGTCATCATGCCACATAGGATAAAACCCCCCTAGGAATTTCACTAAGATATCACTCCATCCAAGGTAAAGAATCTTCGCAAACTAAGGCATCCATATGTCCATCAAGAATTACCAAGAGAATAAAAAACTTAGTTCTATCCTAGCTACATGAAAACACTTTTGTAGTAAACCCACCAACTAACAAATGCAGCAAGTTAGGTAATATAAATGGTTGGGATTCCTTCAATATTGAGTTTTCACCCATATATCAACAAGCTAGTAGCCATAAAATCCACGAGGAAGGAGAAAAACCAGATTTATACATTCATTAGGGATTGTTGTACAAGTTGGGGTAGAGGTTCTTGATGCATGATTCAAAAAGGGAGAAGAGGCTCCCACAATATGGGGGTAGTAGGGACAAAAATTGTTGAGGAAACAACTATGCTAGTTAAAAAATGGGAAGACAACAAGAAATGGTCCACAATTGAAAAGGAAGGAGAGTGCCTCTATCCCAAGAGGATCTAACAGTCTTAAGAGAGAATATAGTGAAGCTTGAAAAGACACTAGAAGATTCACTAATTGAAAGCTCCTTGTTAGGATATGAGGGGTGCCCTCTTTAGAAGGTGATAATAAAAATTTCACTAATGGAATAGGGGGTGTTGGAGCTGCCTTTTACAAGTGGTTGAAATATAATTCTTGCAATCAAAATTTTACCCCGACATGCGAAGTGGCGATAGCCATTATGGTCCTAAGTCACCATCACCTAACCATTAAGCGAGTCTATCACTTTTATTACCTCGCGCTGTCGCGCTTCACGAGTTACAAGTCGTAAGGTTTCCAAACTCCGATATGTGAAGTCGCGAAACGGTTTCAAAAGTTCACCCAGGTTAGTGTCAGGGGTAAGTCACTTTAAACCCTAGTTGAGCACTGTCGGGGTTTCGCGATTCGGCGATCGCTCTCCCAAAAAACTCTACCTTCATAGCCCTGAGTCGTGGAGTCGCGATTTTCATTAATTAAGCATGGATTAATTAAGCACTTAATTCAAACCACGATTTTTTAACTAGATCGTATCATCGTGATTTCGAGTCTTGGGGGATCAAAGGGTAGGAGTGAAATCTTCTGATACGGAAAATGCCGAAAAAAGGGGGATTAAAGACTAAAGAAAACTTAATTAAAGGAGATAAGATGGATTAATCGATGCGCTAATGCAAACTTTAACACGCACCATCTACGAAGTAAATTTAAATGTTTTTGCGTTGATTCGTGTTACGACTCGTCAAAAATTATGGCATTTATTTGAAATACGGCGAAGTGACAGATAGGAGGATCTCACTTTTACTGTTAAAATCTTTCTTTAGACGATTTGACCATTCTGTTCGCAAGGACACCAGGGGTTTAAATGACTAAGATAAGGGGTTTGTTTCATTATTTCAATTTTATTTCTATTTTGCTCATAGAGCTTTTTCATTAGGATAACTTCTGTCTGTATTTACAATTCTTACTACAGGAGATCTGCGTACAAAATTCTCTTTCATGGCTTCACGAAAGGCATTCAAGGCGGCTGCCGAGAGTTCAGGTCAGGTCTCTGATGTTGTTTCCGATACTTCACCCCGAAGTATTAATACTGTCAAAACCTGGACATACATCTCCGACATTCTTCAGTCTGAATCGGTGAATTGTTCAGATGATTCTAGCGATAATGAGAAGGATGATTTGGCCACCAAATACAAAATCGTCATTCAGGCAGAAATGCACAAAATGGCAGCAAGACCATGGCTCCTCCCCTATTATGATATGATTAGATGGGCGCTAGACCATGTGGATATCCCGACCAAAACTATTATCAACGAGAAGAAGGTGACGATTGGGACTTTTAGACCAAAACATTTGCAAGCAATGTATCAGTTGTCACCCACACCAAACTTCGCATACAATGCCGAGTTTCTGGAAGGTTTCAAGGAGAAGGAATGCGATCAATATGGCAGAAACTCGTCTGATCTGATCAGGGATTGGGTTTCGCACCCAGCAAAATTCAGGACGGATTGTAATGGAATTTATTCAGTCTCCTCCTTAGAGCCGCCATTCAGGTATATAGCAATGATGGCCTGTAGGTTGTATGGGAGGGAGGACACCACACACTTTTTCCTCCCATGGGTGCCTCTGATTCATACAGTCACTGAAGGTCTTTCTTTCGACTAGGCCAAACTGTTGTCGGACAGTTTAACCAGTCGAATTACCGAATATCGAGTGCAGAAGGTGAGTGGGAAAGCAACTTCATTTTTCATGTCTGCCTACATCATGGATTCCATTTGTTTCATGACKCCTTTCCCTCTAATGAGCTAGAGCTAGACTCCATCTAGTATAGAGCCTATTCATGTCTACCACTTGAAGCTTTGGGAGGATAAGGCCAAAGAATTCATCTACGAGATCTTCAACTAGGTAATGGTGCCACTACATGTCGCCATTTTTGGCCAGCCACCTCCCAGGATATCAGATAGCATCGCGACCAGTCTAAGAAGCATGGAATATTGGTATCTAGAGGTGGAATTTTCATATATCAGGGTTTTTGGCACCTCTGCCCCTCCATATTCCCTCCCGATATTCCTGCCAGATAAGTTATTGTGTCGTGAGATCGCCAAACAGTATGTGCTCGGCGGAATAAGCAAGGAGCTCAAAGGAGTATCAAAAAAGGTATGGTCGCCCTTCCCTATTCGTATCGGTGCATATTCCTTGTTAGATTTTGACCACGCCAAAGCCGAGGCTGCGGCTCTGGAAGAAATGAAGCTGGTAGACATTGAGTTCAAGAAGCATGACCCTAGTAAGGTTGTGAGCAATCACCTGGAAAGTTGCGGCCTGAAGAGGTATGAACACGAGGATTCCCCGCATGACGAAATGTTCTAGAGAACAAGGTTCTTCGCTGAAGTCCTAACTCGGATTCAAGCCTTTCCACGTGGAGACATGGCCTAATTTTTGAAATTTCGGGAACATCGACAGAGTTGTCTCCCCCAGATTTTACAGGGTGAAGCCCCAGAGCTTCCAGTTACAAAGAAGACGAGATCCAAAGGTGCAAAGGACCCGAGTCCTAGTGGGGAGAAGGACCAAGGGAAAATCAGGGAGGCTAGAACCTCAGAGCTAGGAGCCAAAGTCCCCTAGAAGCAGGAAGGAAACCCCGAAAAGGGTGCGCCAGGAAAGAAGGCCCAAGGCCAAGCGGAGATACCTTCACAGGGATCGGGCGACTCACTTTCGCTCGCGCAAAATGAGTCAGTTACATAATTCACCCCGAAACAAACATCCAAGCAAATCGACAGTCCGGTTGCTATTGTCACACCCTTGCAGTTCACAAAGGGGAATCCTGACGCGGGATGGATTTTCAATGAAGAACTGATGCCTATTTCTGTAGAGGAGCTGCCTCCCAATGGATTTTTCTTTGACAAGAAAAGAAAGGCCATGGTAAGGCAAGGATTTTATCAAAAAAAGGGCGTAGTAACTAAAAAATTTAAAATCATGACAGATGGGAAGGCCGCGAAAGAGGGATAATTTTCAAAGGAGATAGTCGTGACGCTAGGGGCTTATGCTATAGCCAATCAATACTCAGTTGGGACTTTGACAGCCCAGTTGAAATGAAAGAACCTCTTGATTAGTAAATTGGAAGCTAAGGTGGCTACTACCGAAGTGAATGTTAGGGACGAGGTGAGCAGGAGCCTTAAGGAAGCCTGAACAGCCGACCTGCGTGAAATCAAGAAGCTCAGGTCCGACCTCGAGCAGGTGCACCAGTCGATGCAAACTAGTCAAACACAGGTAAGCCAACATGGGCAACAGATTATAGAGTTGCAGTCAAAATTGGAGGTGGCCGAGAAACAAGTTGTAGACATAAAAGTGTTCAAATCACAGGCCGCCGAGATCTGACATAAGGTACTTACGGCTCAACAAAACTTGTTGGTAAAGGTGAGAACCATTCAGAACCATTTTCGGATGATAGAGCAAATATTAGAAAACATTTCTTTGAGAGAAAGAGAAGCCGGGGCAGCACGGATCGCCTTCCAAGACGTTGTTATAGCTACATCGAAGATAGAGATGGTCAACAGCTCAAAATTATCCATCGCAGAAAAAACCAAAGGTAACATCATGTTGAAGGTCTGGGAGCAGAACATATCAGAAAGAAAGGGGAGAGCTAACGAAGTAAAGAATTTTTGTGAGGAAACGTTATCTTTAATAAGTAAAGTTATGCTATACCTTGATAAGGAGAGCAGTGCTGGGACACTGGGCAAAATCAATATAGCTAAACATCTGTTGAACATCAAAGAAAACATGGAGGAGCAACAAGTGGAAATATCCCAGATTAGCCAGGTTGATATGACCCAAGTGGATAAATGACTAGTACAGCCAAGTTTACAATTATGCTCCATCATCGCAGAGGACCGACAAGTGGGAAAGAGTTTACCATAGCTGGCGAAGAATTGTTACACTCTTGAAGCAAGCGACCAAGCAGAGCCTTCCAGGTTGATAGCCCAGTTGGTGGAGAGGTGCATCACTTGCACTGAGCAGGCAAAAGGGCAGGTTTCTGGTGTCAAATAATGACAGATGTCTGCCTGTTCTATTTTTAGAACCCAAAGAGTAAAGAAAGGAAGGTGCTCTACCCGCAGGAAGGAGGACAAAGACAAAGAAGTGAAACACATAAATCTCCCATTTTGTAACCGAAAACTTTTGGAATGATTGAGATTCGAGCGTATAGAAGTTTGTATAAATATGCATTTTGAAGTGAGAACAAGGGTTGGACCTTTCTTGGCCGATTGTAATAGAGACTTTCTTCCTTTTGAAGATTCCTGATTCCGTGAAGACTGAGTTATGAGTTTTGTTTTCTCTGTTATCTTATATTAAGTTTCATTTCGCATATATATTTCTAATGAATGCTTAGCTACAATTTAGTGCAACTTCTACTGTGGTGACCAATTTTTTAGTCATCTAATCGCTTGCAGTTTTTTCTCTATATTGGCTATCAGCAGGTACAATACCTGTGAACTTTTTAGATATCTATATTTTATGCTTCGTCAGATTACTTCTTGTCTTTTTCTTCTTCTGTTTACAGGGCAGAATTCTCCCTTGATAGGAGCCTCGCATTGTCGACTGCTTAATGTTTTCTCACATTTTATACATGATTATTTAAAAAGTTAACTCGGTTACGGGAGAAGGCCTTTGGTTTGTGTTCTACCTTTAACATCGGATTTCGAAAGTTCTCTTTTATATGGTCAAAAAATTGAAGTAGCATTCTAAACCATGAACTTTCTCTTCATTTTTTGTTCCTCCATGACTGTGCCCTTTGCAAGACAGCCCAACATTGAACCCGGCCTATTGGATCAAACCAGCATCGCTTTGAACCTTTTTGACACCATACTTAAAACCACCATCACCTGGGTCGAACTTGAACGTTCATGGGCCGCAATTAAATGGGATATAAGTATCCAAGAATGTTTGGAAGCAAGACAAAGACAACTTATAAATCAGCCTTAGCTTCCTTTTCCCGAAGGTTGATTTTTCCCCTTTTTATCTTTTACTCACTTTCGGATGCCTAGAACTTGTACTTTCTAGCCTTAAGTACAGATTCTGGAACAACAGGGGGTATCTATGAGGCAAGGAAGACACATCATTGAATGGGGATATTAAAGGAATTATGAAGAAAAAGAGGGGGAAGGAGACGAGAATATATTTCTCCCATGAAAGGAAAATTAAAAAGGGGGAAGAAGGTATGATCCCTAACAAAGAGGGAATCCAACCTATCTATAGTCGGTTTAAACCACAAGGTAACAAAACAATGCACTTGCTTGGGACTCTATTTGGGGTCACAATGGACTAACCAAAATGTAACAAATAGTTTAGAACATAAAATTGATGCTACTGATATAGGTCTGCAAACATCTGAATGCACTAGGTCTAGGATCTCCTTAGACCTATGTTTGCTACTTGGGAAAGTATCCTTGGCATTCTTACATACTCCATGTTGCTCAATTCTAAACATTGGAAGACATGTGATTATCTCCCTCACAATAGGTAGTGCTCTATGATGTAGGTGCCCCATTATCTGACCCCCATTACTTGCACTATATCTACGATGGATTCCTTCGGTTTGATGAGGACCTCTTGGTTCTTGAGCTCAACTGCATAGCCCTTATAATCCATGGCTGAAACTGAAAGATATTCTTTCTGAGACCTAGAAAAAACAAGGCGTTGTCAAAATCTAAAGAGATACCTAACTCGATTCAAAATCTAAAGAGAAACTTGTTGTCCCTGTCGCTGAGAATAAACCTCAATAACCCATGGAGTCTGAATATCTCTCTGAAGAACAACTTTTCCACCTGTGTTGCCTTGTATTCAGAGGATATGGAAAATAAGTGAGAAAATTTGGTCAACCGTTCGACCATTTCATATATACAATCTTTGCCTTGGGCCTTCGATAGCCCTCTGATAAAGTCCATGGATATGCTTTCCCATTTTTGCTCTGAAATGGGTAATGGTTGTAGTAGTCTTGTCGGATGGGTATGCTCTGACTTGTTCTGCTAACAAGTCACACACTCTCTCACATGCTTCATCACATCATATTTGAGGCCCTTCCAAGTGAACCTCTCCCTGATGGTCTATTTTTATCATAAATTTTCCACCGACCAAGTATTATCTAAACTTTGCCAAAGCATGCATGATAGCGAGCATTTCCTTGTCATATATGGATTATATTATTTCCAACTCTGTGATATTTCTTCTCTCATATGTTATCTGATGCCTCTATTGCATCATAATTTCTCCTATCCCTTCACCTGATGCATCACACTCAAGCACAAAGGGTTGAGTGAAGTCAGGAAGTGCTAAAACTAGGTAGGTGCTCATCACTTCCTTCATGTGGTCAAATGTCTTATGAGCCTCTCCAGTCCATCTGAATGCTTATTTATTTGTGAGTTATGTGAGTGGTGTGGCCAACTGTGAAAACCATTTCACAAACCGTCTATAATAACTGCAAATTCCAAAGAAGACACACAGGTGTGTGATATTTTTGGGTGGTGGCCAATCCAATATAGCATGTATTTTCTCCCTGTGCACTGACCACATGTCCCAAGTATAGAATCTTTGGCATGCCAAATTCACACTTCAACTCTTTGGCATATAGATATTGGTCCTCCATGATACTTAGTATCTCATCCAAGTTCCTCATGTGATCCTCCCATGTCCTGTTATAAATTAGGAGGTCATCAAAGAATACCAAGAGAAATTTCCTCAACTGTTTTTGAAGATGTGATTCATGCATGAATGAAAATTCGTTGGTGCATTAGATGACCCAAATGTCATGACCAATAACTTGTTGTGCCCATAATGGCATCGGAAATCATTTTTTGGGATGTCCTTCTCTCTCACTTTGATTTGGTGGTACCCTAATCGAAGATCAATCTTCGAAAAATGTATTGCCCCGTGCAACTCATCCAGTAGCTCATCTATTCTAGAAATTGGGTACCTATTTTTAATTGCTTCTTATTCAGCACCCTGTAATCGATGCACATCAACATTGTACCATCCTTATTCTTCACCAACACCACCGAAGAAGTGAATGGACTTGTACTTAGCCTAATATGCCCCGTCTCCATCAACTCCTTAATGGCCTTTTCGATCTCATACTTGAATTTCTTAGGGTGCCTGTAGGGAGTGGTGATTAATGGTTTGGCTCCCTCCTCTAACTCAATAGTTTTCTTGAATACCCTATAGGTTGTCTCCCTAGAGGTATCTACCCAAATACCTGATCATGTTTTCTCAACAGTGTATGGATGTCTACATGATGTTGAAGGCTTCTCAGTAGAGACCATACACTCTACTGCATAAGATACATCACCATGCATTAATATTCCCTCCATACTTTTTGTTGAGATGATCCTAGGAGAATCATTCAACATGCCTCTAAAGACCACTTTCCTACCATCCTCTACCTTAAAACTCCAACTTCATATCCTTATAGTCAATTGTATGCCTCCCTATGGACACAAGCCATTAAATCCCCAATATGACATTGGTATCATATAACTCAAGTACATATAGAAGTCATCAGTCACTGTGTAGTTCTCCAATGTCAAACATAGGTGAGAGATATTACGTGTGCAAGGTATGACATGCCCACCAGCTATTGCCCAATAAAATCCCTCAAAATCCATCATATGAATCCCTCTCTTATCCACCAAGTTTGAGTCAATAAAATTGTGGGTTTCCCCACCATCAATCAATACGGTGACTCGTTGACCCTGTACAACACCCCTGATATGGAAGGTGTGAAATATGGGGACACTCAATAGAGTGGCACAATAGCTCCACTCTTGGCTTCCTCATGTGGTTTTTCCTCAACTGATTTGTCCTACTCACAATCTTGTGCCTGCTCTACTTCCTCCTCATCCTCACTCTTTGAGAAGAACTCTATCTAATTTTCCTTTCCCTTACCCATACACATGTGCCCAGGCTCCCAAAGTTCTTTGCAGTTGAAGAAAATCTTCTTTCTTCTCAACTCATTATGATTTTCCTCATCCATCTCCTTTCATGTTCTTTCTTTCTGAAAGGGCTTCTTATATTTTTTCTTTTGAGGAATGAATGGTTTGTATAAATGTTTTGTCTAGGGGACCATGTCCTCCATGTCTTGTGTCCAAATGATGGCATCTTGTAGCATCTCCAGCTTGACTAATTTCACCCAACCACGTATTAGCTCAGATAAACCTTTTGTAAACAACATCACCAACCTCTGCTCTGATATGTCTTTCACTGTGAATGGCATCCTCTGAAACTCTATGATGTATGCATCTAGTGTCCCAACCTGTTTGAGTTGTGCCAGCTCCCTAAAGTGTATCTCTAGATCCTTTTTGTCAAATATCTCCATCATCTTCTGTGTGAATTCCAGGTAAGAGGTGATGTTGGCATTGTTATCCCCAATTTTTAAGGATGAGTAAGGAGATTATGTCCTGAGGCCCTCACATTGCAGACATAGAGTACTGAAAGATAGATTGACCGGTGATTTCCACTTGCACATTTGGAGACCCACTTCAATACCAAGCTTCTAGATCCATCACCATGGAATTGACCACACCAACTTGCTTCCAGAAGACATTGGGTCTTGATCCATGAGGTACAAGTCAAGTATTGTGGTAAGTACCACTCTAATATTTAAGGCATTTGAATATGTTGTATTGTGATAAGTATCACTCTAATATTTAAGGCATTTGAATATGTTGTATTGAAGTTGCTTTTGATTATAGAATGCATGCTTATACATTATGCTTCTGACTTTGTTTCACCTTGGTGAGTGTAATCAATTTCCTAGTAAGTGGCCAACTTTTGGGGAAAGGGTGTGACTGGGGGTCTCTTGAGGGGTCATCATACCATTCCCAACCATACTTACCACTTTCCATCTCTTGTTCCCCTACCACATCACCCTCTTCTAGGTTTTCTAGCCTTATTGACCCAAGAAGGGCATGTACCTCATTTCATGGGAAGAAGGGGCCAAAGTCCCAGAGGGATTGTAGCTGGAAAAAGTTAAAATAAAAAATCATAACCTTCCAGATGCGTGCCCAAACAGGTCTTGAGAATGATGAATTGTTTCCCTTGAATTGAATACTTGCAAGAATAATTTACACAAATAAATGTCTCTCTTGCTAAAAGACTTACACAAGTGCGTTATAATCTTTTCATTACCCATATTGAACTATGTGTACCTCTAGCTTCAAGTGGCATTGTGGTGTTTCCTTCAAGCTTAATGTTACCCACTAGGAGCACCCAAATGTTTGGACCTTAACTAATTAATGACAATAAATGGGCTTGTAAAAAGGATGCATTGAAAATGAAGGTGCAAAACACCCTCTACAAAGGCACCCATAGATGAGATAATACAAGCCCTTGTATGTCATGAAACCAATAAATCTATGAAGTCTAATACCCATCCACCTCATATCCACTACATGACCTTGAAGGGGTTACCTTTGGAAGCATCCCCTACTTGAGGGTTTTGGCTCACCCAATGGGGTTTTTATGACACCCCTCCCATACCTAAACTTGGTCAATTGCATAGGGTCTTTGAGCACTTGTTTAATTTGATGAGGTAGTTTTGATGCACATGTTTAGGTGTCTCATGTATTAAACATGATTTTATTTTCTTTGATGTGTTTGAATTGAGACCTTTGGAGGGCGCATTCATTGTCTTTGCACGACCCTGTTTGGTGGACATTTTTGGAAGAACAAGCCTAGCTTGGGCTTCCTTGGGTCATGAGCCCACACATTAGAAGCCTTGGCCCACGTTTTAAACAATGGATGCAGCCTTTGGAGGCTTGAGAGGGCACCCTAGAGGATCTCACCTAGCCGTTATTAACCCAACAATTTTCCTTTGGATGCTAAATCATTGTACTTTTTGCGCTTGTGTCTTGTTGGGGGCTAGGGTTTGGTGGCGACGATGATGATTGATGGAGACTTGGAACTTTTGGATGGAAGGACCCCTTGCATTGTGGAGGAGACACTTGTATTGAGGAAACATTCCCTTTGTAGGCCTAGCACCTTCTCCTACAACCCCAATGACTTCTCCAAAGTACCAAAACGTCACCCATTAGGGTGTGACGTCATGTTTCTAGGGTTGTTTCTTATGTGCATTCTTAAATTTAAAACAATATTATCTTGTAAAGGGGAAAAATAAAGGGAAATGTCTCCCTTTTTTTTGGTTTACCCTTGTTAAGTGGACAAACTTTATTTCAGATGTTTTGTATAAATAAAGATCAAACTCATTTCATTTGAGATATGAATCCCATCTTGGAGAAGATACTTGGCTGAAATTTTCACCTTATTTGGGAAAAATCGATTTCTCTCTTTCTTATGCAATTTTTGGATGCTAAGTGTTGATCTTGTGGAGGAAAGTGGCGCACTATTTCTTGGAAGCTTGTCTCTTGCTTTGTGGTGGAATTTACTTGGTAAACTGGGGTTTGATCTTACATATTGTGGAATTGGTAAGGAAATTTCTGCATTAGTTGGTATTTTCTTCTTGTTCCATGCTATTCTTGTTTGAAACCCTAGGAGGAGTATAATTTCATACACCCTCCACCAAGTTTCATCTCTTTTGTTGGTTGATAAGTTATTTTTGGCAAGGTTGCTAGGAGGAGTACAAGGGTGCACACCCTCCTAGATTTACCTTAGTTTGGTTTGCATTCCCTAGGGATTAAATGGGCTTACACCCCAGGGATATTGTGGGCCTAACTATCACATCCAAGACTCCATTTACCCAATATATTAAAGGCACTAATCTGAAAAATGCATTGGAGAAATAAATTACTTGCATTGGAAAACATGATTTAACAAGATATTGATTTGGTTCAAAGTGTAATCAACTGTATGCTTTATATGCTTACTTGAGCCACTAGAGCATCTCATTTAGCCAAAGTATTCTTTCTTATATCATAAATATAATTCTCCAGACATTAAGTTTGCAGAAAACATCTTTCTTAAACTCATTACTCACTTTCCAACCACCAAAATTGCTTGTAAACTTGTACTTTTGTTTGGTTGCTCATTGTCCATCATCTTGACCATTTACTTATGGAATTTTGGGATTGGAATTTGTTTCTGTAGAAAACCTTTGCTACAGCCATAAGGCTATTGTTATAAACTTCTGAAAACATCTCTTTGCAGCCCTAAATTTCCATCAAAGGTTGTGCTTGGGTGTTGAATAATTGCTTACCTGCTTAGTGCTCCACTGCCCAATAAATTTGTTATGCTTTTGATGGTTAATTGTGCAGAGGTTATAAATTTCTTATTACTGATATAAATCTGATATATACTGCAGTTCTGGGACAATAAGCTTATCTTGCTTATTCCCCTTAGGTTTTGAGGCTTATATTGCAACATATTGTCTTGTTTTGGTGTTCTAACGTTGTTTTGCAAGGATACAACCTTGGAAACCATCTCCCACCTTCCAAGACCTCTTTCCAAAGACTTAAATAATCTCTTTCCTTTGACCATAGGGGTATTCTTCTCATTTCCCCACTATCTCATTGCAATCCTCCTAGGGTCACCCTGGATTCCCCCTTGTGTATGATTTCTCTTTCACTAAATCAAGGGGAGGATTTATCTAAGGTGACAGTGGGTAGACTCTCCCATGGATTGGGTTGGGATTTTTCCAACCTACAATTTGTGCGATAACAGGAATGTCCCAAAGTGACCAATCCACGGTACCACCACTCATGGGCCTCTTCGGCCAAATGTAGGGTAGTGAATTTAATCACCTAATCATATGCCATGGTATTAAGATAGAGGTATGTATCCAACTTTTGAACCCATGCTCGAGCTGTGGATTTGATCAAACCATCAAAAGAGGGAATGGTGAGCTACCCAAACTTCCTCCGGAGATCAACGTTCTACTAACCCCTATTAACTTCTCTTGGCCCATTCTTGTATTTGATATTGTAGTAGTCCTATAGTGATATGGTTGCCTAGAAATACTCACCCATAGCTTGGTACTCCCTCCAATAATCATCAAAGGTCTCACCTTGACCTTGTTGCCCTTGATTCCCTGCATGTTTCTTCCCTGTGAACTGAGGCAAAAGAGGTATGAGAACTATTATGCATGTGGTTCTAGTACCCACATGTGCTGGAATGTGATTGTTACTACCCTTAGCATGGTTTCCATTACTCCCAAAGATACACCGTGCACCATTATTAACCCTATTATGACCATTAGCGCCCCTTACCATTGTTAGCCCTGTGGTTTTGGTTGGCTTGGTTGGTGGAAATCAATTGAGTCAAGATTTGTTCTAACTGTCGCTTCTCAGTAGCTAAACCCTCTAAGATTTGCAAGGCATTATTCTCATTTTCATCCCCAATGTCTATGTCTAGTTCTACCTCTGGTTGGTTCTCTTCTACTAGCTCTTCTTGGTGAAAAATATGTTTTCCCCTTGTTTCCTCCTACTTCTGTAGGTGATATATCCTTCTCCCTCTTCTTGATTCATGAAAATTTAAATTCCCTCGGGCTGGAAAGACTGAGGTTCTGATACCATTGTAATGTTCCTCACTAAAGTTTTGTTGGTTTTTTTGCTTGGTTATGTAATTTAGGAATTAAAACAAACAGATTGTGTGCAATACTATACAACAATCTACAAAACTATGAATTATCTATATGATTCCAAAGAAATACCACACACTTATAAAATTTTCCTTATCTTTAATTAATCCCAAATGGATGCAATACACAACTAAATTCTAGCAATTAACACACAATGCAAGTTAAGAACATGGAATGCCTTTGTTATAATATGTCCTTTAGATTAAATGAGATATGGACACCATGAATATTTTTGTTGATATAACAACTCGCATGTATAATACAAAATTGATCTATATGTGAAGTATAGTAAAGCACTGGTCTATGGGAAGAGGAAATCACTCCCAGAATTGCATATACAATGAATCAACAACTAAACTTGATCCAAGTGAAGGAAATAAGCTGCCAGTAGCCTAAAAATAAATGATAACTGAAGGAACTCAACCCAGCTTTTCTTTATGCACCCATCATATAGTTTTGTCCCATCTTTCTATTATAAAATGACCTCCCAGAAGAGATAATTCGATCCCTTTGCATATTTATGAGTTATAGCTCTTATGGTGCGCCCTTTCTTCACACAAATCATATCTTCCTTCCAAAGAAACATAGCTACAACAACTACACTTGGAATTTCCCCCAAGGAATCTCCCTCCTATGGGTATTTCACCCCACAACTCAATAAACTCAACTCCCAATGAAGAATATATCCCAGCAAATGAATAACTCGACCCTCTTCCAACTAGTCGACCCTTGCAAGACACAACTCAATTGCATCCTCCAAGAACTTAGCCACACATAAAAGAAGTAGTCACTAAAGATATCTCAACTATAAATGAAACACAAGGAAGAAATTTGGATGATCTCTTCTCCAAATGACCAGCTAGGGTGTATTTGTCACACCACCAAAACCAATCTCAAAACATTCTCCTAGGGTTTTTGTCCCAAGAGTTCACAAAACCAAGAAGATCTCTCTCAAATGAAACTTAGAAATTGACAAGAATAGAATGAGAGAGGGCGCCTCATTTTTCCCTTTTTATCCTTCGGTTGACTCTTTTGTGACCCTTTTTACCTTTTAATAAATTTAAGTGACTTTTTATATTCTCAATAGTCACTTAGGTTCCTTATGGGTGTTCTATATGCACTAAAAACCCTCAATTAAATTGTCAACCCGGGGTAAGTAAACTTAGAGTTGTAGCAAAATATATGCCAAGGTAGAAGGGCTGGTAGTAGTATAGTCTAAATAAGGAAGTGTCTATCTAAAGGCTAATATATCTAAGCAAAGCTATCTAATGATCAAACTCTACTAAGCAACTCAAACTATGTACCCTATGTAACCTTTGAATGAAGGATCGATGGATAGTTCTAAGAAAGAAAATGAAAAACCTACTTAAAGCAAACTAGTTCAATCATAACAATAAGCAAAAGCAAACTATTCATCTAATACGCAAATAGAAACAACAAACTACTTTAATTAACCTATTCAAATTCAATAAGCAATTATCCTGTGAAAGCAAATAAATAAACAAGCAACTACACTATCAAAGCAAGAATAAACAAGTGAGCAACTAACCTATTAAAGCAAGTAAACAACTAACTAACCTAGGATGACTTCTACAGCAAGTAAACTAATCAATAAGCAACCAATTAAGCTAAGAAACAAGTGAACTCTATTCTTAAATTAAGCTTCACAACTGTTTCTAAGTTACAAAAGGAAATCTACTAAATTGAAAGAAAAAAGAAATTAACAACTAATTTCTTATGATAAGCAAACTACTCTTTAATCTACCAAAGCAAAAAGACTATCTATCCTACAATAGAAAGAAAACTATCTTTAAATCTATGAAAGAAAGAAACTATCTTCTAACCTATGAAAGCAAGAAAACTATCTTCTAATCTATGAAAGCGAGAAAAACTCAAATATAGTGTTGATGGTTGTGTCTCTAGTATCTTATAATATCACGATGGCATTTAACAATGAAATATAATTCAAGAGGGATAAACTCGATATTGACTTCAATAGAAAAGTGAAAAGTGTGAATTAGGCAATCTAGTAATAACTTAGCCATATTGAAAACAATCATCAACTCTCCTTCATATCCATGTGATTATGTAATCATGCATTAACCATCAACAGTAAAAAGAGATTATGCTATGAAATTCAATTGCACTCTATACTACGTAAGCAAACTCATACTACACTAAATTCAATCATTAACTACAAATTGAAATTGCAACCTAAATCTATGAAGGAAATTTCATGAAGTAAGCTAAAGTAGTTCTATTTAATAATTCAAATTGCAAAAAGGGAAATACTCATAAACAGAAATTAAACATTATTCTAGCATATGACTAGTAAACAAATGAGCAACTAAATGAGGAATTAAATAAATAAAGATAAATGGAAACTAGATTAGCAAACTAGAATTGAAAACTAAAGACTAATGATTATCCATCCACTGAAACTCTGTAAAAGAAAGCATGAATTAAAAATTTTGTTTTAAAGCTCTGTTTTAAAACTGTGTTTTTAACTCTATTTTAAACCTGATTTTAAACTCTATTTCAACATAAAGAAAGCTTAATCTATCATCTAATCACACAGGGGGTTAGTGCCTAAGCTTGCAATATTGCTTCTACTAACTAATAACTCATTGCATACTAACAATATTCCTCATAATAACCTGCAAAAACTAAGTTAAATTAATTAAATCATAAATAGCAAATTAAATAACAAAGAAGTAAAATGATAATTCATGTACAGAAAAATGAATAAAAATGCATCTACGCTATCTAATTCACAAATAAACTCATAGAATAGTTACCCAGACTGTTGGTGGGGCCCCCAGCAAGTCGTGGTCACTCTTCAAATGCACACCACCATTAAAACTAAAAACGCAGTTTTACACAATTCTAGCAAAACAAAGGGAAATTGTCTTTTCCCTCTAACACACGACTTCCTGGACTTCTTTCCCATTGTATGACCACCACAGTGGTATTTATAATATTTACATACTGAGAGGTCAACCACTTGAGGGTCGAACCTCTTCTAAGAACAATAAATTACATTTAATGATGCCCTAATTGTCGAAATGAAGCGAGTCAATAATCGCCCAACATAAAAACCCAAACCAAGTTGTCAAGATTTCAGTAGCTAGAGGGCACAAGCAAGAGAAAAACCCATGTCTTTGATTCACCCATCACTGGCCTCCAATAACATAACCGCCAAATCGCCCATCGTTTTTGTGCAGGACGGAGTGTCAGACAGAGTGCCGGATGGAGTATCGTACTGAGTGTCGGATGGAGTGTCGGACTGAGTGCTGGAAGCAAAAACAAGCTGTGATTTTTCCCTGTGACATACAAAACATGAATTAGTCTCCTTAGATTATAAAAACATACTGATTTAAACTCAAAATCATTGCAAAACATGAATTATGCATACTTGGTGTGGATCATAGTGTTTTGACACAAAAGCTCTTCAAAAAATCTTCAAAACATAAAAATGCATATACCCATTCGGAAAAAAGGATCTAATTAACGTCATAAAATCAATCATATCATGGGCCCAACATTACCCCCACACCTAAGATTTTGCAGGTCCCACTGCAAACAAAAAGAAATTGCCCTTCATGACTAAACTTGCGAAGGAGGTGGTGGATTAGCTTTAGAATCTTCTCCCTCTTGCCCAAGGGATTTTGTCTTGGTCCTTTTTCGATGTTTCAATTGCATCCAGAGACTATTATTGGTGGCAGTAATATCATCAAACCAACACTGTAGAGAATTCATCTTGGCTTGTAAGACAACGTTATCATGGCATAAATGACGACTCAGTCTTTCATGCTCTCTAAGTTTGAACTGGAGGGTTTGGATTTTTTGGAGCTTGCTGATGACATGTGAGGAATCCTTGAGATGTATATTATACCCTTGATCCTTTAAACCATGCAAAACAGTAATTTTACCTCTGCAAAATTAGTTCCAAAAGTGACTTCCCAGAAGCGCAACAATTATGGCCTAGCGAACTTGTTAAAAATAGGTATCAAAGTGACATTTGTAACTACAATACAGTAACTCTTGTGTAAAAAATGAGAGAGGTTTTTGTTTTTGAATATTTCCTTGATAAAAACCTCTCTTGGTTTTCAAAAATTCACTTCCAGTTGTTAGGAAAACACGAAAATAAAACATGACTAAAACAAAAAAAATAGAGTGTTTTATTTTCTGAAAAACTAAGCCTCTAAGAGAATTGAATATATCCCAAACCATAACGTATATTCCAAAACTGAGATAGGTAATTGTGTTTGGGTATTTTTTGAGCACAAACCTCCTCCAGTTTTCAAAAATAATTTCTCATTTGTTCATAATCCAATATTGAAGTTGGTTACTCAAAAATTACAGAAGCGCAGCGTGGTCTTTGAGAGAGATTTTGGAGGCCTTCCCGGAGGATTTTTGGGATGAAAGTGGTATGGTTGGAAATTTTATGATGTCTTATACACAATGGAACCATCAAGAACTACAAATTATTTCTCCAAACCTCCGAAAAACTGACTTGAAGTCAAGCTGTCCAAATGTACAGAAACCCTCCTATAGCGACTATATTTGGGGGATTTCTCTCAAATAATAACACATGTGCATAAAATGAAGGAGGTTTTTGTTTCTTGGTCTATAATTGACAAAAAAAATCTTTCACTTTTGTCAAATTCATCTTCCTTAATTCAGAAACCAATTTTGAAGTAGAACTTTGACTAAGACAATCATTTGAAAATTTATGACAAGGAATGATGACATGACCATGATAAAAATTTGTGACCTTGGATGAGTGGAGGGAGTAGTAAGGACACCTAGACACACCAAATACAATTTTACAACCAAGATATGTCAAATTTTATTTGAGAATTTTATTTTGAAAATATAACAATTAGACCTAATAACCCTATCAATCACATGAAAGAGTAAATTTGATCACTGGTGACTGACAGAAATGACAGATACTAAAAAAAGTCTTGGTTTGTACTGGTAGGCATGGTGAACAGGAGAAATTTTATTTCCTTTCATCAATATGTAACAATTCAAACAATTGTTCCTCTTTTCATAAGCTTGCAATACATATGGCAGTAAGTATTTAGCAGTTGTTATCGCTCTGTATTTTTCACAAAGAGTAGTTAAGTATACAAATTCTTCTATAGCATAAACATAAAAATTCACAGCAAGATTATAACACACACAATGATGTCAGTAGTATATAATTTAGCATACCAATACAAACAACTACTGATATAATATCCCAAGACATTGTAAAAAGATAGTATGACATAATTTTGACAGAAATCCTCTTCCTCTTAAGCTCAAGAAACTCCCCCCGGACCAAATATATGGCACGTCCTCGTGCCATGAATTAGCAATAGGTATTTACTGTTTTTAGAGGGGGTTTAGCGATAGGCTTCTTGGTCTTCTTGCTCGATGAGGCTGCAGGGGTATCAACAAGTTTCTTGGACTTTTGGTCTGATAAAGGAATAGCTTGAGTATGAGGGTTTGGGTGGAGTAACAGTCCCTAGATCAAATGTCTTCTTGCTAGTCTCGATTGTGAGATGAGGGTTTTAAAATTGGTAAATGAACTCATCCCACATTTTCCCCAATTTTTCTAAGACAAGTAGTTTGATAAGGCCATGGTGAAATAAGTTGTTATGGGGATTAGTTAAATTCTTCCTTACTTGGGAAGACATCTTCTTGAGACTCTTTAAGAAGTAAAAGGGAAAATTCAATGGCTTATTAAACTGAAAGTGGGCTAATAATCGAAAGTGGCAGGCTTTAAAGACAGAATATCTACCTTCATATGTGATCAATCTGGTGATGACTATGAGAGGGTTGATTAGCTCCTCTTTTATCCGCTCTTTGGAGTATCCCTTAACTCCAGAGATGTTCTGAAATTTGGTTTTGAAAACCCTATTTATAGCTTGTTCTTCGCAAATGGTGGTTTTTAAACCAGCGGTCTCCAACTCTTGGGAGCTTTGTGGCTGAGGAAATTGATTCCTCAGAGGCCACGAACACAGTGAATAGGAGCTAAGGCAGGCTAAGAGTGTTCCATTATTATTTTTTTTGGCATAGTGCTCACACAATCCATTCCTCTATTTCACATTCTATAAGGCATGTAATCATAACTCTGTAATGAACAGTTTGTAACAAAAATATCCAATTAAGTGGTCTATTAAGGAAATGTACAACAGTTTATAACACACAGGGAATTAGCATTTCAAAAATAAAATAACTGTTGGTATAATAGCCTGTATTATGAAAACAACACACATAAATTTTTACAAAGATTTACTTCTTCTAGGCAATGTTATCATTTGTCAACTCATGAACCGCTCCCCCGTGCCTAGGTATTGTGACACCTCACGATAAAAAATATAGGAAACCAGTCGATTCTCCCAATAGCCGAAGATTTACAGCTTGTTAAGTGTAGAGATAAATTTCACAGATTGGTCTGACGAGACGGTTAAAAGATGGCCCCACCTATAGGATAAGAGATCCTATATATAGATAAGAAGAGGTAGGTAAGAGAGTTTCAAGATAGTCTCAAAGTTAGTTCCCAATGGAAAATTTATGGAGTTCATTAACCTTATCTTAACCATACATACTTAATGTCAGCTTTGTCTACAAGGAATGTCATACATTAGGACAAGTTTTAAATTTATTATTTATTTTTTTGTCAGATTATCATCCTCGCTAGGTAGAATTCCCCACTACCAACAAACTGTTCAGTACTCTGACGGGTTTACCTAGTCATACCACAGGCCGATACCCATTGCCAGCAAACCTGTTCAGTATCTCGATGGGTTAGCCTCTTACACCCTCAGAGACTGGCCCTCCATCTTTTAAGATTTTAGTATAAGATTGCTTTATGCAAGAAGATGAGGGGAAATCTCTAAAAACAACGTTTTCTTTCTTTTTATTGGGATGGTATTTATGTTAGAGGATGAATTTATGTTATATATATTCCTTGGTGATTGTCCTGATGTAAGGGGTACTTAAGTGGATGTGGCCTATCTAAATATATGATATAATCAAGCTATTTAGTGTGTAGTGGATGGTACCATTGGGAAATAATAGAAAGGTATCCTTAGGCTCAACTCACTTTCTTATTTTGTAATTTATTGTGATGTTTCCATGAGTAACCGCTAATCAGACCTCCTTGTTACTCTTTAATAAAGATACTTTACCTACTTACTTAGGTTTCTTGGGGAAACTGTACGAGAGACCTCTAAGCTTGATGGTTATGGTATCACTTCCTTATATAGTGGTGAAGGTTTTCAAGAGCAACTGCTTCTTAAGATTCCTTGAGAAAAATAAGATGAAAATCTTTTGTAAAAACATGGCTAACTACAACAATTCATTATTCATTTGATGCTTAACAGACAACAAGGTTCAAGTATAGCAATGTTTTGAAGAAAAAATCTTCTTTTATATCTCCTTGAAATTGTCTACTCCTGGTGAAATAAATACCTACAGAAATCTCTAGGACCATTTGTCAAAAACCACACTCTAAAATATCAAAAACTAATAAGATCAATGAGATCAAGTCACTAGAACATGTATCTCATAATTCTTTTATTAAAAAGAAAATGTAAAATGAGGTTGCATTAGACTTTAAGCTAAACTAACAACGCGTAGTTTTTTTTTACTATCCTACCCTACCTAAAAAGAAAGGAAAATCTTTATTCAAGTGTAAGAACTCTTCCAATGTAACCATGTGAAAAGAAAGATAAGAAACATACTCATATGCATATATGAAAAAGTTACCGCATTGATTACCTGGATATGAAGAACAAACCAACCTACTTGTTTTGGAATCAGAAGGTGTTGAAGAAGAGAATAGTATTGTGGCCTGATGACCTCTTGAAACCAAATTTCTATGTAATCTTGATGTTCATCAACAGTAATTTCTATGCTCTCCTTCATCATTCTATGTAGATACTCTTCTTCTAGATGATTGATTTCTGAAGTACATAAAGGATCTGCTGAGATGGATGTTGAGAACTCCTCAATATCAGGTCTTAGTGATTTCTCTCCACCAGATGTAGTCCATGATTTTTCAGCTTCCTTCGCATTTTGGCAAGGAAAATCATTTTGTAGCTCATAGGACCTTGATTCTTCTAATATTTCTGGAGAAGTAGATAAGTTCTTGACTATTGTCAAGATGTGTTCTTCCTGAAAAGAAGAGATCCCAGTTGATTCTAGGATTTGAGAGAGTTCTTCCAAACTAATGGTCACCTTCAAATTCATTCTCCTGGTGATGGTAAAGAAACAAAGGTTGTGTTGTTTGGTTCTTCAGAGAGCTCGAGTGGTCTTGCCTCATGTCCCACTATGACCGATTCTTCAACTTTTGTTCTATAGTGCTCCCTGTTTTAGTCTCTTCAGAGACTCTTTTACCTATTTGGGTTGAGCTAGCTCATGTTTTTCGATATAGGTCTTTGAATTTTATGATTGGAACGTTCCTTCCCCCAAAAAGGTCGGAAGGAACCTTGGTTGAAAGGTCTGACGTATCTACCTTTTGGGTCCCTAGGTCTGTTCATGAAAGCAAACAAAAACAAAAATAAAAACTACCATTGGGTTTGGGGGAACCTGCTATAGCAGATGCGCAGGTTCTTACCTCTCATCTTAAAGTTCCCCTGCCACCAAACTAATGCTAAGGTTTAGAAATGATCTATTTCCTAACTATTTCCTACCTTGAGACAACTCCCCGGCAACAACGCCAAAAATGATGGGTGTTCTATATGTACTAAAAACACACTAAAAACCCTCAATTAAATTGTCAACCTGGGGTAAGTAAACTTAGAGTTGTAGCAAAATATATGCCAAGGTAGAAGGGTTGGTAGTAGTATAGTCTAAATTAGGAAGTGGATATCTAAAGTCTAATCTATCTAAGCAAATCTATCTAATGATCAAACTCTACTAAGCAACTCAAACTATGTACCCTACGTAACCTTTGAACGAAGGATTGATGGATAGTTCTAAGAAAGAAAATGAAAACCCTACTTAAATAAAACTAGTTCAATCATAACAATAAGAAAAAGCAAACTATTCATCTAATAAGCAAATAACAACAACAAACTACTTTAATTAACCTATTCAAATTCAATAAGCAACTATCCTGTGAAAGCAAGTAAATAAACAAGCAACTACACTACCAAAGCAAGAATAAACAAGTGAGCAACTAACCTATTAAAGCAAGTAAACAACTAACTAACCTAGGATGACTTCTACAGCAAGTAAACTAATCAATAAGCAACTAATTAAGCTAAGAAACAAGTGAACTCTATTCTTAAATTAAGCTTCACAACTATTTCTAAGTTACAAAAGGAATTCTACTAAATTGAAAGAAAAAAGCAATTAACAATCAATTTCTTATGATAAGTAAACTACTCTTTAATCTACCAAAGCAAAAAGACTATCTATCCTACAACAACAAGAAAACTATCTTCTAATCTATGAAAGAAAGAAACTATCTTCTAACCTATTAAAGCAAGAAAAATATCTTCTAATCTATGAAAGTGAGAAAAACGCAAATATAGTGTTGATGGTTGTGTCTCTGGTATCTTATAATATCACGATGGCATTTAACAATGAAAGATAATTCAAGAGGAATAAACTCAATATTGACTTCAATAGCAAAGTGAAAAGTGTGAATTAGGCAATCTAGTGATAACTTAGCCAAATTGAAAACAATCATCAACTCTCCTTCATATCCATGTGATTATGTAATCATGCATTAACCATCAACAGTAAAAAGAGATTATGCTATGAAATTCAATTGCACTCTATACTACGTAAGCAAACTCATACTACACTAAATTCAATCATTAACTACAAATTGAAATTGCAACCTAAATCTAAGAAGGAAATTGCATGAAGTAAGCTAAACTAGTTCTATTTAATAATTCAAATTGCAAAAAGGGAAATACTCATAAACAGAAATTAAACATTATTCTAGCGTATGACAAGTAAACAAATGAGAAACTAAATGACGAATTAAATAAATAAAGCTAAATGGAAACTATATCAACAAACTAGAATTGAAAACTAAAGACTAATGACTATCCATCCACCGAAACTCTATCAAAGAAAGCATGAATTAAAAAATTTGTTTTAAAACTCTGTTTTTAACTCTATTTTAAACTTGATTTTAAACTCTATTTCAACATAAAGAAAGCCTAATATATCATCTAATCACACAGGGGGTTAGTGGATAAGATTGCAAGCTTGCTTCTACTAACTAATAACTCATTGCATACTAACAAGATTCCTCATAATAACCTGCAAAAACTAAGTTAAATTAATTAAATCATAAACAACAAATTAAATAACAAAGAAGTAAAATGATAATTCATGTACAGAAAAATGAATAAAAATGCATCTACGTTGTCTAATTCACAAATAAACTCATAGAATAGTTACCCAGACTGCTGGTGAGCCCCACAGCAAGTCGTGGTCACTCTTCAAATGGACACCACGATCTTCAACAACACAAATTCGCCATTAAAACTAAAAATGCAGTTTTACACAATTATGGCAAAACAAAGGGAAATTGTCTTTTCCCTCTAACACATGATTTCCTGGACTTCTTTCCCATTGTATGACCACCACGGTGGTATTTATAAGCTTTACAGACTGAGAGGTCGACCATTGGAGAGTCGAAACTCTTCTAAAAATAGTAAATTACATTTAATGATGCCCTAACTGCCGAAATGAAGCGAGCCAATAATCGCCCAACATAACAACCCAAACCGAGTTGTCAAGAGTTCAGTAGCTGGAGGGCACAAGCACAAGCAAAACCCATGTCTTTGATTCGCCCATCACTAGCCACCAATGCCATAACCGCCAAATCGCCCATCGTTTTTGTGCAGGACAGAGTGTCAGATGGAGTAACAGACTGAGTACCGAATGGAGTGTCGCACTGAGTGTCGGAAGCAAAAACAAGCTGTGATTTTTCCCTGTGACATACAAAACCTGAATTAGTCTCCTGGGATCATAAAAACATACTGATTTAAACTCAAAATCATTGCAAATCTTGAATTATGCATACCTGGTGTGGATCATAGTGTTTTGACACAAAAGATCTTGAAAAATTCTTTAAAACATGAAAACGCATATACACATTCGGAAAAAAGGATCTAATTAACGTCATAAAATCAGTCATATCACAAGCCCAATAGTTCCTTTTTCCAATTTGCCCAATCTCACCTTTAAATTTAACTAATTCCCACTCCCATGACATTAAGTAAATAATTAATTCCCTTTTTTCTCCCTGACTATAGCCTACGACAATTACTTAGGTTATTTCATCAATTCCTAGAGGAATCATTTGGAAAGGGACATTACATCTTCTTGAATATATGAGGGGTCAAATGATCCTTTATGGAAACGATGATCATCCACTTGGCTTTCACCTTCTTCTTCTTGTGAGTTGCAACCGATGTCGATCTATAGGAAAAGACACAACATCCTTGACAATATCCTAGAGATCATTCTCTTATAATAAGGGTTTAACCCTGACTTTCCATGATAGAAAATTTGAGGCACCATCCAAATTTTCCTCGAATCTAAGGCTAGTTGAGGCCATCTCTGATATCTAATGCACAAACTCCTAGATCTAAAAAAGTATTCCTTGAAATAAATATTGAAACTCTCTAACTATTGGTACTTTCCCACGGTCCTTGAGAATCTCACTCAAATAAGAAAGCTCTAATACCGTGTAAATTTTTCAATCCTAGGTGACTGTTGTCCTAATATTCTTTCATTAAATAACTCAAAACAAAATTTATTTAAAGGCAAAAAATTAAATTTTTGAACATTGCATCAATCGCACTTTAGTAATATGCTCCTTGTCTTCTCCTTGAATGCACTCTGCCCTCTTCCAACTCTCTTCTTGTCTTCTCATATATGTGTATGTGAGATCTCTCCTATCTTGTCCTATTTATGCTTTGAGAGAGGTTTACTAATCTCCTCAATCCTACCTGCCACCTATCTCAATCATGAGATGTACAACTAAGAATAAATTATAATCTAAGTCACTAATCTTCTAGAACTTCCAAAACATTTCATTTAGATTCCTAAGACTAGTTGACTTCAAAACATTATAATTTCACTTTTATTATTTTTTCAACTAAAATTACAAGATAGAATTAGTGATCACCTTTCCAAGGTGGTCAACAAAGAAATGTTTCAAACCACTGCTTACACATTCACACTCAACCTGTGAAAAAAATGCCTACTCGAGCTACATCATAGGCATTATAAATGGATGGGATTCCTTCAATATTGATTTTTCACTCATACATAAAAAGCTAGTATCGATAAAAGTCACGAGGAAAGAGAAAAAAACGGATTTCTACATTCAATAGGAATTGCTCTACAAGTAGGGGTATAGATTTGCATTCCAAAAGAAGGAAATTAAATCCAATTGATAAGGAAAGCTCACACTTTGAAAATTGTTGGTCACATTGGTAGAGAAATCACATTAGCACATGTTAGTAAATGTGCATTGTCCAAGCATGTCACGATGTATGTTCATGGATGCACACTTTTTTTCATAAAAAAGCCAAGGAATCACATGTTGGGGCTGTATACACCATTACTCATGCCTTTTAGGCTGTGGTAAAGCATTTCCATAGATTTCCTAGGAGGTTTCCCAAGGAAAAGGAAATGAATGACTATCTTCTTGTGGTTGTGGATAGATTTAGCAATATCTGTGTCCTCATTTTTGTAAGAAAATCATCAAAGCACAAGAGAGATGAAAATTTCCTTGTGAAGGTATGGCTTTGTTTTTGTTTTGCCCAAATCCATTATTTTAGATAAAGATACCAGGTTTTAAATTTTTTTGTTGGACAACATTACAGAGGAAGTTGGATACAAGATTGGACAAATCCACCTCATTCCATCCACAAACATATGGATAAATGAAAGTTGTCAATAAAATTCTTATTCATTTGTTGAGAGGATATACCGCATAATAACAACCACTCAAGGACATCCGATGAAATATTACATTAAACATTCATACAATAGGGTAGCTCACTCATCTACTCACATGACACCATTTCAAGTTTGTTATGGGTTCCTTCCACAATGACCAGTTGACATGGCATATGACAAGCAATCAAGTGATGGAGTGAAACCCCACAATGATGAAGAGAAGGCAAACCAAGCAATTCAAGTGCTTCAACAACTGTAAAGCCAATCGGAGGAGACATTGGAAAAGTACAAAGAAAGGCTTGACAAATATAGAAAAGAGCATAAGTTCCAAATTGCAAACAAAGTTTGGTTACATTTGAACAAGAAACAAGGAGAGACATGACAAATATAGAAGAGAGCATAAGTTCCAAATTGGGAAAAAATTTGGTTACATTTGACCAAGGATAGAGTGAAAGGGGAAAGAAAAAACATCAACCCATAAGGTATGGTCCATTCAAAATACTTTTAGAAATAAACAACAATGTGTTTCAAGCTTAATTTTCCATCATATATAAACATCCATTAAATTTTGAATTTGTTTTATTTGAAACTCTATAAGCCAAGTTTGTCAAACGAATAAGATGTTAGTGAGAAGTGAGTTTTTCCCAAGATTGAGGACCTAGTACCTAAAGCACTCAAAACCATAGAAAATGACATGTTCATACCAAAAAAAATGAAACCCTTACAAATGGAAAAAAATTATTGTAGGTCGTTCCAAGCATTTCAAGTTTGTTATGGGATGCTTCCACAATCACCAATTGACATGGCATATGACAAGAAATAAAGTGATGGAATGAAACCCCACAATGAGGAAGAGAAGGAAAACAAATCAAGTCAAGTGCTTCGGCAACTATAAATCCAATCAGAGGAGACACTAGAGAAGTACAAAGAGAGGCGTGACAAATATATAAAAGAGCATAAGTTTCCAAATTGCAAACAAAGTTTGGTTACATTTGACCAAGGGGAAAGGAGAGACATGACAAAAATAGAAAAGAGCAAAAGTTCCAAATTGGGAAAAAAAATTGGTTACATTTGACCAAGGATAGAGTGCAAAGGGAAAGAAAAAACATCAATCCATAAGGTATGGTCCATTCAAAATACTTTTAGAAATAAAATAAAAATGCATTTCAAGCTTAATTTGTCATCATATAGAAACATCCATTCAATTTTGAATTTGTTTGATTTGAAACTCTATGAACCAAGTTTGTCAAATGAATAAGATGTTAGTGAGAAGTGAGTTTTTCCCAAGATTGAAGACCTAGTACCTAAATCACTCAAATCCATCGAAAATGACATGGTCATACAAAAGAAAATAAAACCCTTACAAATGGAAGAAATTTATTGCGGGTCGTTCCAAGCAGACAGTTCCCAAACAAGGAAAAATGATATACAAAAGAAAAATTGAGGGAACTTTTCCCTAAACTCATAGGAAAGTAAGCATTAAGAATTTTGGTACCAAAAGCTTCTCCACTAGGGAGATATGATCTGAGAGGATCATCTATGTCATTTTTGTACCTTCTAGAATTCATCTGGGAGGTGTGACCAATGAACTTCCATATTTCATTTGATGTTCTCGATCCATCTTGAATATGAATAGTCACACCCTAATATAAAACAAGGGAGAGCCACTTGTATGGGTATTTCCTTATAGTTATAGTTTTTATATGCATAAATCACCTAGGGAGAAGAGGCTCCTACAATTGTTTAAGCAACAACGGTGCTAGTTAGAAAACAGGAAGACAACAAGAAATGTGACACACCCAAGGGAGGTGGAGGTGGAAAACATTATGGTTTTACCAAATCCATTATTTTAGATAAAGATACTAGGTTTTAAAGTTTTTGTTGGACAACATTATGGAGGAATATGGATACAAGATTGGACAAGTCCACCTCTTTCCATCCCTAAACATATTGACCCATTATTGAATGTGGATGGTAAAGGAATTAGGATGGAAAAGCGAGGGAAGGAAGGGGGAGGAGAATTCTCCCATGAAAGGAAATAAAAAGAGGGAAATAATGTATATTCCCCGAGGAATATTGAATCCAACCCATTGATAGTCCGTTTAACCCACAACGAGCTACCAAAACAATGAACTAGCTTGGGACTCTATGTGGGGACACAGTGGAGTAACCAAAATGTAACAAACAGTTCAGTGGATAAAATACTTGACTCGCCCCAAAGGAGGTGGATGAATCGAGCTAGATTGAGACAAATAGGGTACAAGTCTCAACTTTAGTAAAGGCGAATACAAGCCCAAAATAAAGGGTTTAAGAGTCTAGGTTGTTAAAATAGTGCATGTTTCACTAGACTTGACTTCATCCTTCACATGATTTGCAATTATTGTTGCAAAAGAAAAACAAATTTTCCATTTATCTAATTCCTTTCACTAATTTTCCTTTATAGATTAGTGAATGAAGGTAAAAGAGTGAAGGATGGTAGACATATTCCAATACATTCAACGAAAAATCACAAAAGAAAAGTGGTGCCTCAACTCATTGTCTCTTCGAGAGAATAGTGGCAATCTTTTATTTGAACATGCCACTGAAAGAAATGGCTTGTTGCAAGTTGGATGAGAATCCAACTTATAACAAGAGGCAAATGAGCTAAATGTTTGGCACATGTAAAATAAATTAAGGATAGGGATATGGACCTTTTGTGCACCTATGCCATAAGAAAATGAAAATGGAAAGTCTCCCTGAACACCGCAAAATATTGCAAAGAAAATGAAATGCTATGTTAGGAGAAAAAAAGCATAGTAAAATAAAATCCCAGATATAAGAGCACACAAAACAAGAAATGGGAATCCCCAAAGTGTCCTCGAAATATAATGTATGGAACCTCCAACCTGTAGCATGTTAGTCCTCCTTCCCATGCCTCTCAATCACTAGGTCCAAGTGTGGTATTCTCTCCATGTTGCTCCAAGCTCGAAGCCAAGAAAAATGAGATGAAGAAAAGTGTCATGTACCCACTTACTCAAACATCACAATAGGAATAAATTTGTATATATTTTTATCAAAAAAATAATAATCAACAAAGCTACTTTCATATATATTGACCTTTGGAAGCTCATTATTTTATGAAACAAAATGGAGGAATAAATATTAATATTTATAAAATGACAAACAATAAGTACCTGCAAATACAACTAGTCAAAGGTCTACTCACATAATTAAGAAATAAAAATTGAATCACAGATATACATATACAAAAATAATGTCAGAAAGGAACACAAAGAATGACATAGATGGGAATGTAAAAATACAATGGGTTTTATCACATTTTACATCACTCTCAGTTTGATATTGTAGAAATAACAATGGTCTCCTTTCCATGTCACATTCAAATGACTAGAACCATCAACAATGTAACAAATAAACAAAGACTTAACCACCAAACCTAAAAAGAAGTCAAAACCACTTCGTCAACTCATACCATATGCAGACAGATTAAATAAAAAGCATTGATCTTGATGGATAAATGTTCAACATGCTCCCAAATATGGACAATATCCAAATGCTTTAATTAAGTGCTTTGTTTATCTTCTCAAAATGATCTAAAGGTTTTACCTCTTCTCAATCTTAACAAATTATAACAAAGTTGAATAGCAAACCTCTTTACGACCTTTCTTATATCGCATCCAGATGTCCCTATGGTTATGTTATTTTTTTAATGCTAAAAACAATTAGCTCCGCATTGTACCAAATGGCGATGCTAGGAGTTCACTAAAAGGGGAATCATAAGCAAACATTAGATTTTCAAGCCTGGATAACCAGATTATGTTTATCATCAGCAATTGCTAAAAGGATGGCCAGTTCAGATTTCCTGCAGTTTTTGTGTAGGTTTTGAGGGAAGTGTCTACATGGAGAGTGCTTTAGTGGCAATGCAATTGGGTATTAAAGTAATGTTGGTACTTGAACAAATGAAGGAGATGAAACTTAGTGATTAAAACTAGAAGAAAGTTAAACGTTCAATCAATAATTGGATGAAGATCCAAGCTTAGCACCAAGCACAATGATCACTAGAGAGTGGGAAGTTTGGCCTTCGTAAAATGCATGGTGAGAAAAAAGGAGAAGGGGTTAGATTAAAAGGGGTTCCTTCTTTTGGTGGTTTAAAGTCTATTTGCCCAACAGTGTGAAAGACATTTTTCCAGGAATTACACCTAGCATTTTCTCAACCAAGGTGAATGTATAACAAACCTAGTCTTATTCATGGATGAAACATTTACTTCTGTAGTATTGATTCCCAAATTTGAGTTTTTTTGGGAAGAAAATTTTCCATGCTTAATTCATTCATCTCATATCATAGTGCTAAAATATAATCCATTATATTAAAAATGGAATGGGGAGGCCAAAGGTGGGAACCAATTCATCCTTCTAGAACAGACTCCATAATTGAATGGTTCTTCCCATTCAGGTAAGACCCAAACATTTAAACACACATGATTACCTTATTCCATACACATGATTTCCTTACATTTACAAATAGGATTACCTTATTCCATGCATAGAATCAGAGCTTGATTGAATCTAACACAGTAGATCTTATTTTCTAGGAGCTAATTTACTACTAGATAGGAAAAACCAGATTTCTAACAAAAGCTAGATTGAAAACACTTTTGGAGTCACCCAAAAAGAAAAAAATTGCAACAAGTTAGGGGTTATAAATGGATGGGACTCCTTCAATATTTATTTTTCACCCATGTATCAATAAGCTAGTAGCCGTAAAAGTCGTGAGGATGGGGAAAAACCAAATTTCTACATTTAATATGGATTGCTATACAATTTGGGGTAGCTTTGCATTTGAAAAGAAGGAAATTAAATCCAACCAATAAGGGAAGCTCGCACTTCCAAAATTTCTAGTCACTTTGGTAGAAAAGGGACATTAGCACATTTTAAGAGTTGTGTATTGTCCAAGCATGTTAGAATGTATGTTCGTAAATGCACACTTTGTAAAAGAAGAAATCCAAGAAATCAAATGTTGGGATTGTATACACCATGACCCACGCCTTTTAGGCAATGGGAGAGCATTTCCATGGATTTCTTGGGAGGTTTCTCAAGGAAAAGGAATTGAATGAATATCTTCTCATGGTGGTGGATAGATTCAATAATATGTGTCCTCATTTTTGTAAGAAAACCATCGATGCCTAAGAGAGATGAAAAAATCCTTTATGGCTTCCTTTTGGTTTTCCCAAATACATTATTTTAGATAAATATACCAAGTTTTAAAGTTTTGTTGGACAAAATTATGTAGGAAGTTGGATACAAGATTGGACAAATCCACCTCATTCCATCCCAAAACATATGGATAAATGGAGGATGTATATAGAATTATTATTCATTTGTTGAGAGGGTATGTTTCATAATCACAACCACCCAAAGACATATGATAAAATCTTACATTTTGTTTGCCTACAATAGGGTAGCTCACTCATCTACTCACATTTCACCATTTCAAGTTTTTTATGGGTTCCTTCCACAATCACTAGTCGACATGGTATATGAAAATAAATCAAGTGAATGGATGACAACCCAAAATGAGGAAGAGAAAGAAAACTAAGCAAGTCAAGTGCCTCACCAAGCGTAAAGGTAATCAAAGGAGACAATAGAAAAGTACAAAGAGACGCATGACAAATATAGAAAAGAGAATAAGCTCCAAATTGGGAACAAAGTTTGGTTACATTTGACTAAGGAGAGAATGAAAGGGGAAGGAAAAAATATCAATCCCATAAGGTATTTTCCATTTGAACTACTTTAAAAAATAAACAACAATGCATTTCAAGATTAATTTTCCATCCTATATAAACATCCATTCAATTTTGAATTTGTTGTATTTGAAACTCTTTGAGCCAAGTTGTTCGAATGAATAACATATTTGTGAGAAGTGAGTTTTGCACAAAATTGAAGACCAAGCACCTAAAGCACTCAAAGTCATGGAAAATGACATGGCCATACAAAAGAAAATCAAACCTTTACGAAGGGAAGAAATTGAGTATTTGCAGGTTGTGCCAAGAGGACAATTCATAAACAAGGAAAAGTTGTATATAAAAGACAAAACGAGGGAACTCTTCCCAAAACTAATAGGAAACTAAGAATTTTGTGACCAAAAACTTATCCATTGGAGAGGTATGGTCTAGGGGGGTCATCTGTGCAAATTTTGGACCTTCTAGTATTCATCTAGAAGGTGTTACCAATGAACTTCTATATTTCATTTGATGGTGTAAATCCAAATTGAATATGAATTGGCACAAGTAAGTATAAAATAAGGGTGAGACACTTGTATTGGGAATTGCCTTCTAGTTGTGAGGTTCCAGATGCATAATTCAACAAGGGAGAAGACATGACCACAATATGGGCAGTAGCAGACACAAAAACAATTTACACAACAACAGTGTTGTTTAAAAAAGGGGGAGACAAAAAGAAATGTGACATAACCAAGGGAGGTGGAGGTGGATAAGTTCTCAACAAATGAAACAAACAAGAGCGCCTCTTGCCCAAGAGGATCCAAAACAAAAGTGGTGCATCAACTCATTGCCTCTCGTGAGAAATGGCTTGTTGCAAATTGGATGAGAATGACAATTTTCAAGCATTTAATGCATTCAATTTCAGATATAAAAATTACTTCCAAGTGACCTCAAATAGTAAACTAGGGTTGTTATCACTGAATAATTTTACACTGAAATTATGACGGAAAATTACAGCAGAAACACAAAGATTAGAGATAAATCATCCATGCACATGAAACACAAATTATGTTCAATAAAAAATTTCAGATTGAGAACTTTTGAGGACAAAAACAATCCTCTCAGCAAAATTACAACTTCAATAAAATTCTGGAAAACACTTCCAACTTACAAATCTATTTATGGGTTGTTGAAGTCACTTGTATGGTTGTTGAAGTCACTTGTATGGCTGTTGATTTCACCTTTATGGTCTCCACATGTGATATATACTATACGTCCCACACATGCACCTGAATTTGTTGTTGTGGCTCACATGTGTGACTGTATCGACCTATTGTACGGTCCACATGTGTGGTATGAACTGTACAGATCATGGGTGCAGCATTTTCTCCCTCTTCCTCTCACACATGAGACCTCCTCTCCTTGGATGAAAAATAGAGAAATAAAGTCTAGAAAACCTAGGATATATTTGTCAAAGTGAAGGATTTCCTTTGTTGAAATTTTTCTCCCAATCTCCTTGAAAAGATTTCTCACTCACTCATGCCAACACCATAATCACATGATGCAAATGTCACAATGAGATGTCTAGTGCCTCCTCACATTTCCTCTCATTTTATAGGAGACTAATGAGTGACATTAGGAATCCATTCTAAACTCAACATTAAATTATAATTTTTTATTCCTCCAAGTGGGTGTGAAGCCCAACCAACAACAATTCCAAGCCCCAACTCCATACAATGGGAGTTTTCACAAAATAAAAAGTCCAATGTGAGTGCCAACAAAATTCCCACATGCACAACACCAAGGCCAATGTGAGAGTAACTCTTTTTGATGTTAGTGGTAGCATCGGAAAATTATTTCCACGTAGGTCTATGTGTATAGACATGTGGAAATCGTCCAAAGGCTTCTACTCTTGAATTTACTTTAGTTAAAGTAATTATTAAAGTAATTTGTTTTTATTAATTAATTATGTAATTAGTTAATTGAGTTATTTATGAGACATGCTAAAAGTACTTAGCATGCAACATGTAATCTAAATCTCAAGTGAGTGTGAGAAGTAATCTCGACCGTACATCACTTTGGATATTAGAAATAGATTGTAACTCATGATTATAAAAGAAAAGCTAGGATAAGGAGGAAGACACATTCACACAGAGATAGCAAAGAAGGAAATTTTGCTAGTGTGGAGTCATTCGAGAGTGTAGATGCAAAGAAGGAAATTTTGCTTACACTTGACATGTGTTGAGGGAGTCGACATAGAGTAATGGATCACGAAGGACCATGGTTCAAGATATTGGATAGGTGAAGAAGGACATTCATATAGAGATCATACAGGTCAAGGAGAAGAGAGAATAGAGGCATACACAGTGTTATAACCCTAAATTGCACTATCCCTGCTTACCTGGCATCAGGCCAACTCATGCCTCTTCTTAGCCAAAGCCATGCTGAGTAACTCCTCAAAAAACCCTTCAAAACAAGTAACCCGCGCCCTAACTT
>JASDQU010099952.1:164758-205313 GCA_032191745.1 Picea mariana
AAGGTTAGTTCATTCTTACTGTGTTTGCCTGAGAAAAGGGGTTGAGATTTTGGGTAGAAGGATAAAGATTAAATCTGAAGGGTCATGATCTGCATGTAGGCTTAGAACCCTAGCTTACTAGTCCGTAGGGTAAAAACACCCAACAACACACAGGTGGTTTTTAACAGAAGGAAGCCACAGGAGAGTGTTGGAGCGTACGAATATTTCCATACACATCTATGGGACAAATAGGAGATAGTCGCGGACATCCATGGGTCACAATGGTGAAAGTCATGGATATTCACAGGTCACAAAAGAAACAATTGTGGATGCCTAGAAAAGTGTGTCAAAATTGATTGTACAACACGTCAGCCCTTGCTAGGTTAGTCTGCAGTTGTATTTCTCTCAGTGGGCCATTAGCCCTATTATGGGAGCCCTGATTTTAGCATAATAAAATCATTCTTAGCACTGGTTTTCCCTTCTAGGTTTTTCTAGGGGTAATTACCCAAAAAATTTGGTGTTCATGTGTGCTTTATTTGGTTTCCTAGTTTATGCTTTCATTGCATGATATTGAGTTGAATATTTCAGTAGTGTATTATTGTTTTGTGAGATTCTAATATGATTGCAGTAAGGAAATCACTAGATAACAAAGTACCTAGGTGTTGGATTAAGAATTTATACAACTCCCCGAAGCTACAAAAACATCAACACTCCCTCTTAGTGAAGGAGGTATTCTCAACCACTCCTAGATTGTCTTTAAAGTAGAAAAACTTCCCCTTTACTAGGGGTTTGGTGAGAATATTTGCAATCTTCTCATCTGTGCAATTGTATTGGAGCTTCACAACTCCCTTATGCACCCTGCCTTTGATGAAGTGGTATCCAATCTCAATGTGTTTTGACCTATCATGAAACATTGGATGCTCCGAGAGTTTGACACAACTATAATTGTCATAGTAAATCATCATGGGCTCCAACACCTAACCACATAACCCTACTAGAAGCTTGTGAAGCCGAATAGCCTCACAACTCTCCAAACAGGCTTCCATATACTCTTCCTCTACTGAACTGAGTGCCACAGAAGTTTGTTTCCTGCTAAACCAAGAAACCACTATTGATCCCAGGTTGAAACAACTACCATAAGTTCTCTTCCTATCAACTTCACTACATTCCCAATATGAGTATGAATATCCATGTAGCCTCTCTCCATCACCCCCAACATATCTCAGACCAAATCCAACTATACCTCGAAGGTACCCGAGCACATGGTGTGTTTCCACCCAATACACCTGCCTCGACTCAACTATGAACTAGCTCAAATTGTTAACATCAAAGGAAATATCTAACCTGGTGTTGACCAAATACATCAATGAACCAATCAACTATATGTACATCATGGGATCCACCAAGTTTGAATCTGAATCCCCTAGCTTCTTCAAATTGGTGATCATAGGTGTAGCCATGGACTTATAGTCCATCATCCTGAACCTCCTTAGTATCTCGACTGCATACTTCCCCTATCCTAGGAACATCTCGCTCGGTTATTTCCACACCTCCAATCCGAAGAATTAATGCATCAAACCAATTTCCTTCATCTCGAACTTCGAATCCAAATCCCTCTTGCAACTGGTAATGAGATTCTTTGCTCTCGTGAGGAACAAATTGAATAGATCATAAACATGAAACACCAATATAAGAGGATCCTCACCAAACTATATGAGATATAGGTTGGGATCCAATCCACTCTTGGTAAATCCCATGCTCCACAAGTACCCGTCGATCCTAGAGTACCATGCCCTAGGTTCCTGCTTGAGTTTGGATAACACTTTCTTCAACCTACAAACATGGGACTCCCTCCCATGTACCTCAAATCCTTGAGTTTGATCTATGTACACCTCATCCTCAAACACACCATTGAGGAATGTTTTCTTCACATCCATCTAATGTATCCCCCACCCCATAAACGAAGCAAGATAAATAACATCCCCGATAGAAGTATACCTAGAGACTGGAGAAAAATTCTCCTCATAGTCCACTCCCTCTTTCTAGGAGAAACTTCTCACCACAAACCTCACCTTATACTTCTTAATTATACCATCTGAAACATTCTTGATCTTATAGATCCACTTGGAAGTCACCACATACTTCCCTTATGGTCTTGGAACTTTTTCCCACGCATCATTCTTCATGATGGACTAATACTCCTCCATCATGGCATACTTCCAAACCTATTGGCATTTTGTCTCCTCAAAACTGGAAGGCTCATAATCAATGGTGCTACTCATAAGGGCCACATAGCTCGAGGACCTCTGTGGAGGCCTACTCTCCCTGAAAATTTCCATGGGGGTCACATGCCTCTTTGTATCTCTCAAGGTATCATGAATCCATCTAGACCTCATGTCCCACACATCATTCTTCATGATGGAGCTATACTCCTCCATCATGGCATCCTTCCAAACTTGTTGGCCTGTTTTATCCTCAAAAATAGAAGGCTCAGAATCAATGATGCTACTCGTAAGGTCCACATAACTCTATGACCTATATGGAGGCCTACTCCCCCTGAAAATTCCCCTGGGGGTTGCATGCCTCTTTGCATCTCTCAAGGTATTATAAATCCATCTAGGCCTCGTGTCTTAGTCACTAAGGGGGTCCAGTGGTTCCACCGACTCCTCCTCATGGTCTAAAGGTTGAACCCCTATACTAGATGGACATGTACTTTCTTCAACCTTCAGAGCCACTTGCTCCTAACCATCACCTGGAAGTAGCTATGTCTCCCACACTGGAAGTGGATCTGCCTCCCACTAGATCTGCTACCACAGTTTCTCCCTCTGACACATAAGAAATTCTCATTGTATGACTTGGAACCTTCTTGGAAGACACCCTACTCCTAGAATCCTTCCACTTTTGAGCATCATGCATTGCCATATCAACCCATGACACCTTCTTGAAATTCTTGGAAGATTCCTCTCTCCCATATGAACTTGAAGGTTGAATCCCTCTTAGTTACTCAGCCTTTGGAGCTACATGTTCCTTGTCCTATGCCACTTTGTTTTTTCTTGCCATTGCTCACATAGGATAACCCCTTAGTCTATACAAGTTGCTCTCTCTAAGTCCTAGCACAGTTTATGTGTGTGAGCTAGATCTTCTGGGCATGATAAACACCTATCCATCTCAAAATAATACCTCATAGCTCTTCTTCTCAATCATTGATACTGAGATCATGCTCCTCCTAAGTTCTGGCACCCATAGCACATATGTCACTCTCAACACACCTCCTAAATCCATATGGAAAGGAACTATTCCAAATCCCTGCATTGCATGTTGGGTCCCCATACCAAGTTCCATATACATATTTGAGTTAGACCCTCTGAAGCTCTCAAACAACTCTCRTGATCTTGTTATATGAAATGTGGTTCCACTATCCACCAACTAAGTCCAACTACCGAAAACTATACCAGAAAGGGTGGAGACTAATAAGAACTCCCTCTGAAGCCTGTCTGTAACCTCATCCACCTCAACCGATGATTCTTGTTTATTTCCTTTCCCTCTTTTTCGTTGTGGACAATGTGAAGCATAGTGGCCTATCTTATGACAAGAAAAACACTTGACCTTTCTAAGGTCCTTCTTCTTCCGCTGCTCTAGAGATGCCTCTCTCCCTGAAGAATTGTTTCCTCTACCCTTCCTAGCTTGACCATATAGGGCATAGTTCTCATCATCGCTACCTTTATTTATGTCATTCTTGGACTCTATCCAATCCCCCTCCTAGATGCAATCGATCCAAAATCTGTCAAACGGTGGCAACTTCTCTCGTGCACAAATCCCCTACACAAATAGTTCTCAAGACCCAAGAAAACCATTCAATTCCACATTCACCAACTCTATATCATCAACTACCTCACCAATATCTACAAGTTGATCATGAATCCGAGTGATCCTCATGAGGTACCTAGAAACTGTGTTTGATTTGGACATCTTAACAAATCATAGATTATGCCTCAAAATCAACTTCATATTTTCATTCTCGCTTTGATACAAGCCCACCAAAGCATCATACATATCCTTTGTTTTCTTCTTCTCAAAAATATGAGGAATCAAGTGATCCTTCACAGAATATAAAAACATTCTCTTGGACTTCACTTCCTTCTTATGGGTTTCCAATTCAAGTGCATCATTTGGATCCGGAATCACCATCTCAACATAATCTTTAAGATCATTCTCTTCCAAGAGAAAAAGGATCATTTCCTTCCAAGCTCAGAAATTAGTGGCCCCCTCCAACCTGTCCTCCACTCTAAGAGTTCTCACCATCATGTCCAAACAAAAGCATAAATTTGTAGCAACAGAAATCTACAATAACAAATGTACAACAACTTGTGTCTCAAGATATGACTCCCTCTCTCTCTAGAACCTATGCTCTGATACCGTGCGAATTCTTACGCATTTAATGCATTCAAATTCAAAATATGAAAATTACTTCCAAGTGACCTCAAAAATTAAACTAGGGTTGTTATCACTTAATTATTTTACACTGAAATTATGAAAAAAAAACTACAACAAAAACACAAAGATCAGAGAGAAATCATCCATGCACATGAGACACAAATTTTGTTCAATAAAATGTTTCAAATTGAGATTTTTTTAGGACAAAAACAGTCCTCTTAGAAAAATTAAACTTCAGCAAAATTCTGGAAAACCCTTCCAACCTACAAATTTGTTGCATGGTCCACATGCGTGGTACGGACTACTGTACAAACTGTATGGACTGCACGTGTGCCTAAATCTACTATTGCATCTCACACATGCAGTTGTTTATGCCTATTGTATGGTCCGCATGTGTGGTACATGTTGATTTTTTGTAGCTTGGAAAGTGGTCCCCTAGTTTTATTGAGTGTCTGACACTAAAGGGGGAAAAGTGACCCTCACTCACTTTACTTTATGTTATAGAGTCAAAGTGACATTATGAGCACTTAAGTCAAAAATTGACTTTATTAACATAAAGTGACTTAGGAAACTTAAGTTAAGGGGGACATTTTATCTCCACCCTTGATCTTGGTTGGCCTAGATCTAATCTTGGCCATTGGTTCCTAGGTTAGCCTAAGGATGAGGCCAAAGCTAAGGAAGGAGGGGAAAATGGATTCATTATTCACTCATGATTTTTGAGTGAAGAGGGTAGAGGAAGAAGATTTTTGGAGGAAGAGAGAAAGAACGCGCACCTTGAGAGGAGGGCGCACAAGATTTGTGAAGAGGCACACTCATGGAAGAGGGTGCACAATCTTAGAGGAGAGGCACATCTAGAGAAGAGGTTCACAAATAAAGAGAAGGGGTGCACAAGAAAAGAGGAACAAGCACACAAATCTAAGCAAGAGGGCATTAAAAAAGGAGGGGCATTAATTCCAAGGAGCACACGTACTTCAAGGAGAATCTTCATTGTCAAGCTTGAGATATGTTGTTGTTTTAAACTAGGTTCCTCTAGTCTATTTGTTTGTTGTAACATTTCTCTAAGACTCCGTAATAAATTTTCTCTCCAACTGGTTTTACCCATGGGGTTTTTTCCAAGGTCATGTTGACCAAAAATACCTGTGTATAAATTATGTGGTTTGCATGTTTCCTTATCATAATTAAAGTGTAAAAGATATAGAGGTTATTTTTCTCATTTGAAGTAGTTTGAATGTGCTAATAAGGTACAACAAAAATTCCTAATTAAACCCTTCAAACAATAGCTTCAAAAGAGCAGTGAATCATTCCTAAAAGGCAGCAAACAGTTGGCAGCAAGTTCATATTTAAAACATCCATGAACTTACCTTGAAAACCATTCCTAAACAATGTCAAGGATAGACCAGTTAGGAAGCCTTTGGAACCTCAAAATTATTCATGGTATCAGAGTCTAAGGGCACAAGAGAGGGATGATATAGTTTGCAAACATATGGAAGATTTTTGTCTCACCTAGACAGTAGTTTAGCATTAGTGGGAAGTCATGTCAATGGTAGAGTTGAGGGTGGAGGATAGTATATCGGGGGAGGTCAATTGGTCTCCATGGAAGGCTAAGATAGTTTTTATCTTAGAGGAACTTGAGCTATGGGATATTATAGAAAATCTTGTGGTTCCTCCTACAGATGCAGTGCTCTTGGCAGAGTTCAGAAAGAGGAACATCAAGGCCAATAAGACTATCCTAGATGTGGTGAAAGACCAAATCATTGCTCATGTATCTGGTAAGGACTTCTCATTTAAGATGTGGAAGTCCTTGTGTGGTATTTAACAGAGCCCTAACTAGAACCACAAGATGGTGCTCCAAGAGAAGTTGAGGGGAACCAAGATGATAAAGACCCATTCGGTCACCTCATACCTCACGAGATTTTCTCAAATTCTTGATGAGTTGGAAGTTGTGGGAGAGATAGTGGATCCATTTGAGTTGGTGAGGATAGCCTTAAATGGCTTCTCCAAACCATGGGAGATCTTTGTATAAGGAATTGTATCCATATAGAATATGCCTAGTTGGGAGAGGCTATGGGATGAATTTGTATAGGAGGAGCTTAGATTTGGCTCAGGATATACTAGTCAACAACATGGTGGGGACAATGAGGGTGATCTTGCTCTTTTGGAAAAGGGAAAGAAGAAGACCAATCATGGTTCCAAGGGTGGGGCCAAGCAGCAACAGAGAGGAGGTGAGAAGAAGAAGGAAATGAGCAAAGTTAAATGATTTTATTGTCAGAAGATGAGCAAAGTTAAAGACAATGTCCCCATGGGAAGAATAAGTAGGGTGGTACAACAAAAACAGCTAAGGAGGATGATTTCGCCTCTCAATTTGAGAGGGAGTGCTCCTTGATTGTTTATTTCTCTATAGTTGAGAGACTATCCATCATTTGGTATGTAGACAGTGGAGAATCCAATCATATGTTTGGTCTTAGAGAGCACTTTACTAATCTTAGAGATCCTAAGATCAAGTTGGAGATAATGCTTAGGGATAAAACCATATTCGGGGCGGTTGAGCGTGGCACAGTTTCTATTCAGAGGGAGTTAATTCCACCCTTGGTGTTCAGGGATGTCTTGTATGTCCCTTGGATGAAGAAGAATTTGATTTTAGTTTCCTCCATTCAGGATAGGGGATTTGAGGTGTCCTTCAAAGGGACAGAGGTCCTCATTCACCCTAAGGGATCCAATGTCACTTCTGGCAGAGTGATTGGGACACGAGATGGGAATTTGTAGAAAATCATCTTTCGGTCACTTCATGCCTTGGTTAGTAGCAGCAACAATAGTAAATTATGTGAGTTATGGCATCGGAGGATGGCTCATATCCATCATGGAGCTCTAAGAGTGTTGAGGGAGATTGTGATAGGTTTTCCACAATTCAAAAATGAGCATCAAGAGGTTTGCAAAGGGTGTACTCTTGGGAAGTACACTAAGACTGTCTTTCCCAGGAGTGACAATACATTAGCTAGGATACTTGATTTGATACACATTGATGTGTGTGGGCCCATATCATCAATTTCCTTGGGTGGTTGTGAGTACTATGTGACTTTCATTGATGATGACTCCAGGAATACCTGGATCTATTTATTGAAGAACAAGAGAGAGGTATTCAATAGGTTCCAATATTTTAAGGCTCTTGTGGAGAGCAAGACATGGAGAAAGATCAAGGTCTTACAGCCGAATAATGGGGGTGAGTATACCTCCACAGAGTTTGCAGACTTTTGCACCCACCAGGGTATCAAGAGGTAGTTGATCGTTCCTTACAACCCCCAGCAAAATGGGGTTTTTGAGAGGAAGGATAGGGCCATTGTTGGTGCAGCAAGATCGATGTTTCATCATCAGGCATTACCATTTTTATTATGGGAAGAGACTTGTAGTACTGCAGTGTATCTGTAGAATAGGAGTCCCCATAGAGATCTGGAGAGAAAGACTCATGAGGAGGCCTTCACTGGGAGTAGTCCTGATGTTGATCACCTTCGCATATTTGGGTGTTTGACGTTCTCTCATGTTCCTTCTGAGAAGAGTACAAATCTATATCCCATAGCAAAGAAGGGGATCCTAGTTGGATACTCAGAAGTCTCTAAGGCCTACCGTATCTACATACCAGCACTGAGGAGAGTTATTGTGAGGAGAGATGTCATATTCCAGGAGGAATATTCTTCAAGAGATCTCTTGAGTTGAGAGACAAAGTTGAGGAGGTCCCACAGATACAAAGTGATGCATCACAGGGGATACAGCCTCAGGTGTCTAGTGCACCAAGTTCAGGGGTGACTGGTCCACCCAGTACATCTACAGGATCATAGGTGGTTGGTACACAAACCATAGTTACAAATGCTTCGAGATCTCAACCTTCAGTGGTGAGATATATGGATGATATTGAGGGGAATGATGATACTTCTCCACCATAGGTTACTTGAGGGAAGAAGAAACCCAGATGGTTTGAGAAGACCCTGAAGGAACACAAGGAGCAAGTTGGTGAGCCTAAGAGGTTTGGTTCCTATTTGGCCATGGTGACTAGGATCACAGATTTTGATCCCACTACTTTTGTGCATGAAGAAGACCACTAGGTGTAGAGAGAGGCCATGCAAGAGGAGTATGACTCCATTATGCGCAATGATGTGTGGGAGGTGGTGCCTAGAATAGAGGGGAATTTAGGTGTGACTTCCAGGTGGTTGTATAATATCAAGTATGCTACATATGGAATCATTAAGAAACACAAGGCTCGATGAGACATTCGCACTAGTTGTGATATATACTTCCATCATGAGTATTATGGCCATTGTTGTAGAGATGTGTTGGAAGATCCATCAAATGGATGTGAAGACGGAATTTATGAATGGATTCATAGAGGGGGATGTATACATTGAGTATCCATAGGGGTTTGAGGTTTTGGGGAGAGAGTCCCACGTGTGCCTCTAGAAAAAGGCACTATATGGTCTGAAGCAAGCTACTCGAGCTTGGTATTCAAGGATGGACTCTTACTTGCTTTAGATGGGTTTTGAGAAGAGTGAGGCGGATCTGAATCTCTATTACATCATTTGGTGAGAGGATCCTCTCATTCTTATCTTATATGTTGATGATTTATTTATCACTAGAGAGGAGGAGCTCATAGTTGATTGCAAGTAGGGTCTTGCATTAGAGTTTGAGATGAAGGAAATTGGACTCGTGCACTATTTCTTGGGTATGGAGGTTTGGCAGGATGATGGGCACTTATTTATGGTACAGGGGAAGTATGCAGTGGATATACTGAGCAGATTTCAGATGGAGGATTGTAGACCCATGTCGACACTTATGGTCACCAAATGGAAGAAGCTTAGTGCTTATGATTCCAAGTTGGTGGATACCACAAGATATCGTTAGTTGATTGGTTCTATGACCAAATATTTTTTTGTTGTGAACAATATCATCCAGTACATGGTGGAGCCTAGGAGTGTTGACTAGATAGGAGAAAAACATTTTTTGAGGTACATAGAAGAATCAGTGGATTATGGATTGGACTATGTCAGAGATGATGGGGTTAGGATTACTAGTTACACAGACTCAGACTAGGAAGGATGTGCAGTTGAAAGGAAGATCACTTCAAGGTGTTGTTTCGGGTTGGGATCAACAATTGTTTCCTGGTTCATCCAGAAACAGAGGTCAGTGGCACTTAGTTTTTTTGAGGCAAAGTACATGGTAGCTAGTCAGGCCAACTGCGAGGCCATTTGGATTCACCAGTTGTTGTTTGGCCTATTTGGTCATGAGTTGAGGCCTAAAGTTATTCACTGCGATAATCAGAGTTGTATCAAACTCTCTAATAATACAGTGTTTCATGACAAGTAGAAACACATGGAGATCAGATACCACTTCATTTGAGACCGTGTTCAGAGAGGGGCAATTTAGCTTGAGTATATTCCTACTAATGAGAAGATTGCAGACATTCTCACGAAGTCTTTTCCAAGGGGAAATCATGTCTACTTTAGAGACAAGATGGGAGTGGTGAAGAACACTTTCCTTGGTCAGAGGGAGTATTTAGTTTTTGTACCTTGGAAAGTGATCCCCTAGTGTTATTGAGTGCCTAACACTAAAGGGGGAAAAGTGACCCTCACTCACTTTACTTTATGTTATAAAGTCAAAGTGACTTTATGAGAATTTAAGTCACAAAGTTACTTTATTAACATAAAGTGACTTAGGAAACTTAAGTTAAGGGGGACATTTAATCTCCACCCTTGATCTTGGTTGGCCTAGATCTAATCTTGGCCATTGGTTCCTAGGTTAGCCTAAGGATGATGCTAAACCTAAGGAAGGAGGGAAAAATGGATTCATTATTCACTCATGATTTTTGAGTGAAGAAAGGAGAGGAAGAAGAGATTTGGAGGAAGAGAGAAATAGGGCACACCTTGAGAGGAGGTTACACAAGCTTTGTGAAGAGGTGCACTCATCGAGGAGGGGGCGCAAGCTTAGAGGAGATGTGCATCTTGAGAAGGGGTGCACAAGTAAAGAGAAGGGGTGCACAAGCAAAGAAGAGCAGCACACAAATATAAGAAAGAGGGAAATCAAGAAGGAGGGGCATTAATTCCAAGGAGGGTGTGTACTTCAAGGAGAATCTTCATTGTCAATCTTGAGATATGATGTTGTTGTAAACCCTTGAGAGGAGGGAACACAAGATTTGTGAAGAGGCGCACTCATGGAGGAGGGCGAAAACACTTAGAGGAGAGGCGCATCTAGAGAAGGGGTGTGCAAATAAAGATATGGGACGCACAATTAAAGAGAATGGACGCAAAAGAAAAGAGGAGCAGGCACACAAATATAATAAAGAGAGAAGTCAAGGAGGGGCGCTAACTCCAAGGAGGGTGCATACGTCAAGGATAATATTCATTATCAAGCTTGGGATTTGTTGTTGTTGTAAACCAGGTTGCTCTAGTGTATTTCTTTGTTGTAACATTTATTTAAAACTCCATAATAAATTTTCTCTCCAACTGGTTTTCCCCATGGGTGTTTTTCTAGGGTCATGTTGACCAAGAATACATGTGTATAATTTATGAGGTTTGCATGTTTCCTTAGCAGTATTAAAGTGTAAAATATCTAGAGGGTATTTTCTGTTTTGAATTAGTTTGAATGTGCTAATAATGGACATCAAAAATTCCTAATTAAACCCTTCAAACAACAACTTCAAAATAGCAGTGAATCATTCCTAAAAGGAAACAAACAGTTGGACGCAAGTTCGGCTCTAAAATAGTCTTGAACTTAACTTGAAAATTGTGCCTAAACAATGTTAAGGACATACATGTAAGGTGGCCTTTGGAACCTCAAAATTATTCATTACGAACTGTATGGATCACACTTTGGCATGTTCTCCCTCTTCCTCTCACATGTATGAGCTCCTCTCCTTGGTTGAAAAACAGAAAAAGAAATTCCAGCAAGCCTAGGCCATATTTCCAAAGTGAAGAATTTCCTTTGCTAAAATTTGCCTCCCAATCTCCTTGGAAAGAGTGCTCACTCACTCATTCCAACACCATAATGACAAGATGAAAATGTCACAATGAGATGTGTGGTGCCTCCTCACATTGCCTCTCCTTTTATAGGAGTCTAATGAGTGAGTTTAGGAACCCCTTCTAAACTCAACATTAAATTAGAATTGTTTATTCCTCCAAGTGGGTGTGAAGCCCCACCAACAAAAATTCCAAGACCCAACTCCATACAAAGGGGGTTTTCACAAAATAAAAAAGTGCAATGTGAGTAGTGCCAACAAATATTCCCACGTGTCTGATGCCAAGGCCAATGTGAATAACTCTTTGAAGCTACAAAAACAAGAATAGAGAATCTAACTTATAACAAGAGGCAAATAATATAAATATTAGGCACATGTAAAATACATTAATCAAAGGGATATGTACCTATTGTGCACCTATGCCATAAAACAATGGTGAGTCTCCCAAAACTCCATAAAATAATGCAAAGAAAATGAAATTCTATGTTATGAGAAAACAAACATAGTAAAATAAAATCCTAGATGTAAGAGCACACAAAACAAAAAATGGGAATCCCCAAAGTGTCCTCAAAATATAAGGTATGGAACCACCACCAACCTCTAATATGCTAGTGATGTTTCCCATCTCGCTCAATCACTAGGTGCAAGTGTGGTCTTCTCCCTCCATGTTGCTCCAATATCCAAGCCAAGCATAATGATATGAAGAGAAGGCATTGAATATCGAAGAAGATGGGGGAACAGGAGCTACAAGCAAAAATCAATGTGAGCCAAACTAAAGGGGGTTTGAAAGGAGCATTGGGGCATAGTGTAAGGATACTAGGTGTAAAATATCAAAAATAAACGATGTAAACTTCTCACTATTATATATAAAAAAACATGGGGTGGACCCATGCAAATGCTTTCCCAATGATCCCTCTTACATGGTGATTCGTTCTCCAAGTACTCTCATTCAAGACACGTTTCCTCTAGTTGTGTACCGCATGTCCTCCTATTCCCAAATGCTCCTTGACATGTGTGCCAAGGTACTTACTTTCTCCTATGCTTCTCCACAACATGTGTCTAGCTCCACAACCAATCTCCATGAAGTATGCTCCTCAACCCAAGCGTCCTATGTCAAGTATCCAACCTCGAAGTGTATGTCACAAGATCCCATGATTTTATGGGTAAGTGACCTCCTCTAAGTGCATATCACTCATCCTCATAAGTAGGTACCTCTCCTAATCAAGAAATGACTCCCCCATTGGGTGCACCCAATGGGTTAGTATAATGCCACATAGATTAACAACCACCTAGGTAGTGCACTATGATAGCACTCGATCCAAGGTCAAGCATCCACTCAAACTAAGCCATCCATTTGCCCATCAAGCATCACCAAGAGATTATGAGACCTAGCACTCTCCTAGCTAAGTAAAAACACTTTTGGAATAAATCCAAAAGCTAATGCCTACAACAAGTTAGGCATTATAAATGGATGGGATTCCTTCAATATTGGTTTTACACCCATATATCAAGAAATTGGTAGCCATAAAAGCATGAGGAAGAAAAACCAGATTTATATATTCAATAGGGATTTCTCTACAAGCTAGGGTAGCTTTGCATTCCAAAATACGGAAGTTAAATCCAATTGATAAGGGAAGCTCACACTTCCAAAATTGTTTATCACTTTGATAGAGAAAGGACATTAACACATTTTAAGAGATGTGTATTGTCCAAGCATGTTGGAGATGTATGTTCGTGGATGCACACTTTGTAGCATAAGAAAGCCCAAGAACTACATGTTGGGATTGTATACGCCATTACCCATGCCTTTTAGGCCATGGGAGAGCATTTCCATGGATTTTCTAGGAGGTTTCCCAAGGACAAGGAATTGAATAACTATCTTCTTGTGGTGGTGGATAGATTCAACAATATGTGTGTCCTTGTTTTTATAAGAAAATCATCAAAGCCCCAAGAGAGCTTAAAAATTCCTTGTGAAGGTCTGTCTTCGTTTTGGTTTGCCCAAATCCATTATTTTAGATAAAGATACCAAGTTTTAGACTTTCTGTTGGACAAAATAATGTACGAAGTTGGATACAATATTGGACAAATCCACCTCATTCCATCCCCAAACATATGGATAAATGGAATCTATCGATAGAATTCTTATTGATTTGAGAGGGTGGACCACATAATCGCAACCACCCAAGGACATGTAATGAAATCTTACATTCAACGTGCATACAATAGCGCAGCTCACTCATCTAATCACATGACACCATTTTAATTTTGTTATGGGTTCCTTCTACAATCACCAATTGACATAGTATATGACAAGAAATCAAGCAGTTGAATGACATCCCACAATGAGGAAGAGAAGGAAAACAAATCAATTCAAGTTCTTCAAAAAGTCTAAAGGAAATCATAGGAGACACTGGTGAAGTAAAAAGAGAGGCTTAACAAATATAGAAAAGATCATAAGTTCCAAATTGGGAACAAAGTTTGGTTACATTTGACCAAGGAGAGAATGCAAGGGGAGGGGGAAACTATCAAGCCCATAAGGTATGGTCCATTTGAAATACTTTCAAAACTAAACAACAATTCATTTCAAGATTAATTTTCCATCCTATATAAACATCCATTCAATTTTGAATTTGTTGTATTTGAACTCTTTGAGCCAAGTTTGTCGAATGAATAACATGTTAGTGAGAAGTGAGTTTTTCCCAAAATCGAAGACCTAGAACCTAAAGCACTCAAAGCCATGGAAAATGACATGGTCATACAAAACGAAATCAAATCTTTATGAAGGGAAGAAATTGAGTATTTACAAGTTGTGCGAAGAGGACAAACCTTTATGAAGGGAAGAAATTGAGTATTTTCAAGTTGTGCCAAGAGGAAAGTTCCCAAACAAGGAAAAATGGTATACAAAAGACAAAGTGAAGGAAGTCTTCCATGAATTCATAGAAGGTAATATTTTTGGGACCAAAATTTTCTCCATTGGTATGATCTGGGAGGATCATCTATGCATTTTTTGGACCTTCTAGCATTCATCGAGGAGGTGTGACTAATGACCTTCCATATTTCATTTGATGTTTTCAATCCAACTTGAATATGAATTGTCATAAGCAAGTATAAAATAATTACAAGACACTTGTATGAGGATTTCCTTCTAATTCAGATGTTATAGATGCATAATTCAACAAGGGAGAAGATCCTCCCACCGTATCGGCAGTAGGAAGCACAAAAATTGTTTAGGCAACAACGTTGTTGGTTAAATAGGGGGAAGGAAACAAGAAATGTGACACACCCAATGGAGGGGAGGCAGGGACATGGTCCCCAAATGACAAGGAACAAGAACGTTTATTTCCCAAGAGGATCCAACACAGACTTAAGAGAGAATATAAAAACAACAAGAAAGGGGAAGGAAACAAGAAATGTGACAAACCCATAGGAGGTGGAGGAGGATATGTGTTCCACTAATGACAAGGAACAAGAGCACCTCTTGCAAAAGAGGATCCAACATTGACTTAAGAGAGAATCTACAGAGGGTTGAGGAGACACTAGAGGGTTCACTAACAGAAAAGGCCTCGTTAGGAGATACGGATAACCTCATTGAAAGGTGATCATATAGGGTTCACGAATAGAATAGGGGTGACTAGGAGGCAAGGAGGACGCATCATTGAATATAGATGGTAAAGGAATTAGGAAGGGAAAGACGAGGAAGGAAGGGGGAGGATAATTCACCCATGAAATGAAAATAAAAATGGGGGAAGAAGGTATATTTGATATGGAAGAGGGAAGACAGCCCATTGATAGTCAATTTAACCCACAAGGAGCTACCAAAACAATGAACTAGCTTGGGACTCTATGTGGGGTCACAGTGGAGTAAATAAAATGTAACAAATAGTTTACTAGCTAAACCACTTGTCTCACCCCAAAGGAGGTGGACGAATCAAGATCTAGATTGAGAAAGATATGGTACAACGCTCAACTTTAGGGAAGGTGAAGATAAGCCCAAAAGAAAGGGTTTAATAGTCTAGGTTGTTAAAATAGTGCATTTTTCACTAGACTTGACTTCATGCTTTGCATGCTTTGAAAATTTCATTGCAAAAGAAAAACAAATGTTCCATTTATCTAATCATTTCACTACTTTTCCTCTATAGACTAGTGAATGAAGATAAAAGAGTGAGGAAAGGGATACAAATTACAATACAATCAATGAAAAAACCCAAAACAAAAGTGGTACCTCAATTCATTGTCTCTCATTAGATTAGTGGCAATATTGTTTTCAACTGAGAGAAATGGTTTGTTGCAAGTTGAATGAGAATCAAACTTACAACAAGAGGAAAATAATCTAAATATTAAGCACATGCACAATAAATTGAGAAAATAAATATGGACATGTTGTGCACCTATGTCATAAAAAAATGGCAAGTCTCCCCAAACTCCATAAAATATTGCAAAGAAAATGAAATCTTATGTTATGAGGAAAAAAAACATAGTAAAATAAAATCCCAGATGTAATAGCACAACCCCCTTGGAAACTTCTATTTTTCTCATATCGTTATTAATTTGACAGAAACTTATTTTGAGTATGGGTATGGGATGGCTTGAGTGACTCGATTAAGTTCAACATATTTTAATGAAAAAAAAGAAGGAAAAAACTAAAATCATGGAGCTGAAATAGGGAGTATATTAAATCAAGTTTAGAAAGTGCAATAGATGAAGATAGACTCTAGATGGTGTTATCACCCTAACCATTTTTATCAGGATCTAAAAACTTCTGAATTTTAGCGAGACGCTATACCACAGTAAAAGCACGATAGTTCAGGGTGCTCGGCTATATTCCGTGGCGTATGAACAAATGTAGCAGAAGTGGGAAGGGAGTAGCTCGGCGGGCCGTCGATCTTGAAGAATCTTAGATCTACGGCATAAGCCTACATCGGAAAAACAAATAGCACAGAACTTAACATCGCGAAGGCAGACCGGGGAAAACTACTCTAGTTTCTATGGGGAACGCGTGGCACTCTTACACACGCATTGGAGGAGACGGTGGATTGCCAAAAAACACTTTTCCTATGGCCCCGATGTCACATGGTTCAAAATGTCATGTCTATAGCTTGCACGAAGGATGGCGGTTGGTCAGATCACCTCACATCATTGGTTTGGTTACTTTCCCGGATGACGTACCAAAAGGACACCGCCGCATAACTAACTCGAGGCTCATCATTCGAAGTGGATTGATGAAGTGTGGCACACCAAGGTACTGTGATAGTAATTCATGAGAAAAGTACACAAACCATCAAATCTCAGATATGAATCATTTTATCCTATTCTGGGAAATTGTCATATTATATGTAAGAAAAACAAGCTCGGCCTGTGCTCCTGAATTTTGTAAACTCAAAGGGTGGCCAAATCAAGGTCTTTGCGAAGTGCAGAAGGCATGGATAATACTTTTCAAATGGTGTCTGGCATGTCTGGGTTCTCAGCTAAGGTACCAGGCAGGTCAATAAGTAAGAATGAAATATGGGTCTTGCAGATGCTGGCGACTAAATTTCATATTGAACCTGAAACTGAGACAGAGTCAGGAGTAAAATTAAACCCCGTTATGAGGGATCTTCTCATAAATGAACACGCAGACAACGCCTTCCACCCAGCCACAAAGAAGAAGAGGAGAAAAGGGAGGAAATCAGAGGCCAAAATCGAGATGATAGAGAGCGTCGGAGAAAATTTCGATTAGTGGAGTAACCTGGAGGAGGAAATCGCCAAGATGAGGTGAATCCTCAAGTAAAATTTTGGTGTATTTCAAATAGTTTTGGAAATATGTCAGCTTAAGAGAAGGGAGTCCTGATATGACAAACCGATTACTAACGATCCCTTTAAATAATACAACTGTTCTTCCTTTTTGTAACTTGTATATGTTTTTAGAATTATGAGGAAGTCGGAACGTTTTAAATTCCATATGAAATTCCTCTATATATGCTTGGCCTCACAAGTATATAAGCATGGAGAAAAGAGGAGCCTACCCTCTGTGCAGGAAAACTTTATAAATCTCTGGGACTAGAATGAATACATGGGTGTAGAGGCAGATTTTGGGACTTTTTATGAAAAGATTCTAATTGGTGGTGTTATGAGTCTCGTTTTCTCTCATAGTGTGTGATTCCTGTTATTCTGTATTTTCATTTTGCTTTCTTCTGTCTAAATTGAGAAACTAAAAGTCCAGAATTCATTATTCAATGATCTCGGCTTGGCGATTTAGACTATGTTCATCTCTTCTAAACCATTTCAGAATTCATTACTATAATGCTCTGATAATAGTTGTGTGTTTCTTTTCTTCTGATACCATCTAAAATTTTCAAGCATAAACTCAAAAGTCACTTCCTCATTTAACCTTTTCCTCTTGATTGTTTTCACGATTTGGAAATGCATCCTACATTCTTGACCCCATAGCCCAAAGGTCATCTTTAGCTCTTCAACAACTTTATTAAAACCCAAAAACAAACCAATTCTATCCATTGATTTCCATAGATGTATCATTTCCATAGATGTATCAAGTGACACGAGATATCCCTCTCTGAGTTGAGCAGGCTAGTGCCTCAGCTCTAAATCTAGTTGAAACAGTTACCTGTGTCGTTTGTCTATTCAACCGAATAGAATTTACAGAGTGCTAACATTCTAGCATCATTGTCGGGGATGAAATTTAAAAATTTTCCCTGGGAAGAATGACATGGTTGAGTTCTAGGGTCTGAGAGCGGCAGACACTTAGGCACACATTGGTTGTATTCCTGCTCCGGCGACTCCACTTCGGTTTGAAGGCGACTCCACTGATAAAAGAATCCTGTATTTCCAAGAGGCGACCCTGCTCTCAATACTTCAAGCACGAGACAGAAACTTCACTGAAAGATGAAACCCCTTGACAGGGGCAAGGAAGGGCATCATGAGGGAAAACAGGTACTCAAAATGGGACCTCTTACAAAGCATTTTACTTTACATTTTAAGTTGCCTCTACTCCTTCTTTGAAAATGCAAAACGAACTTTCTTTTACTTATTGTATCTTAATAGTGATCATGAAAGACTTAAAATTATATTTCCTCCTCTATACGTTGCACATGCATACCCTCGCCTTGTCGTTGGTTCTGATAAAAAGGTTTCACCTAGGCCACGCAACAACAATGACCAAGTTGATGAATCCCGTGAGACTTAGACCAATGTCTCTCCCACTGTTCTTGGCACGAAACCCCCTAAGGCCTAACATAGATATATACCCTTAAAGCTACCCCAAAACCTTCATGATTTCCCTCCAAATTACTATGAGTCCCTACCTGTGTTCGACGAAGAATCAGGTATCATATCTGTTGAAAATCACATTCAAGGGTTTGAGCATTTTATAGATTTATTCGAGATTGACCACGATGATGTGTGTATGAGATTTTTCTCTTAATCCTTGAAAGGAGACACCAAACACTGGTTCAAACACTTACACCCAGAAACCATCAGCTCATGGGTGGAAATTAAGAAGGTTTTTTTGGGGGGAGGGGGGCAAGGAGAAATCCTTAGAGCTGCAACTCACTGAGTTTTACTCCTTGAAAAGACGCAACAATGAATCTATTTCTGTATTCAATAGAAAGTTCTCTAATGTCTATTATAATTTGTCCAAAGAAATTCAACCCTCTGAAGTTGTTGCCATGCTCCATTATGCAACTACTCTTCATCCAGATTTTTCTTTTCTCCTGATGGAAAGAAGACCTGGGTCCTTACAAAAAATGTTTAGTGATGCTCAAGACATTCAACACAACATCCAAGAATGTAAACAAACCCAAAATGAGGGGTTGAATGTTCAAGGACATGAAAGTGAATATGAACAGAAAATAGTTGATTGGAATATTGAGCATAGAATTGACAATATCATAGGTCCTCTTGAAGTTTCCAATGCTAATGATTTTTCAAAAAATTACATCCCACTTGTTGAAAGAGGAGGTGTTGATCCATCCCATGATGATCAGAGGGCTGATTGTTTTATGTATTCATTTGTAGATAGTCAAGAATATGAGTGTGAAAAGAAACTTGTTGAAGAACAGGTTGATGTTCTAAGTTTGTTCTTGTTAGATGACATGGCATATGTTAATGATTTGCCTATATATGATGAATATGATGATTACGATGTTGACCCCATGGAACAATCAACCACATGTTCTCTATCAGAAAATGTTTCTTTTCAGCAATATAATGAAATAAATTAGGCTACATATCACAATTACAAAGAAGAAAGTATTGAATCAGCTGAAGGGAATTCCTTGCCTCTATGTTTTTCTTCTTTCAAATTGCTGAAAGAAAATCCTAAAATGATCATCAAAGAAAAATAATTTATGCTTATGCAAAACCACACTAGATCAATGGAGCAGAATGACAAGATGTCGCAACATTCTTTTCATGCGCTTGAAGACCCTATTGCTTGAGCTGAAATAAAACCATATGTTGGCAATGAAATTGAAGACGGTTTCAAATCAGGTAGGACAACCCTACCATGATGTTTTGATTCTTTCGACTAATTGAAGAAAAATATTTGTAGTATCTTAGGACAGGGATCCTCCAAGCATGAACGGAGTGGTGATGATAATTCTATGGACAATCACATAAAGGGTCATGTCAGCTCAGATTTGCAGTCTATGTTCAGCTATCAGCCTAAAAAGGAAGAAGAAGTTTCTCCAGAAAGTATTGTTCAAGGTCATTTTCTCCATCTCGAAATCAGTATGGATTCTCAATGTGAAAAGGTGTTTCAGAGTATTTTCTCTTCCCTTGAGAATGACATCATGGTTAAATTTTTAAGCAACATAGACATGGATGAAGATTCTGAAATTGCATCTATGGAAGTTTCCAACAATAAAGAAACAAATGACATAGATGAAGCAGTGTATGCCATTTGTCCATCAGAAACACAGAAAGATAATGAAGAGGTAGTGGTTTTATTCAAGTCATTTGAAAATTAGGGTTTTGAAAATCCATCCGCGGGAGCTCTAGACTGTGAAGTAGTGCATGAACAGGAACTTATTTCTATTTATTCACTGGAAAGTCAAAGTGGTTGTCCTCAAACAAATTTCCAGAAATTTAATGAAACCACATCAAAGTTGTTTGATGAACAAGAAGATAGCCTTGGTGCATATTATATGGTTGTCATATTTGAAGATGTTCAAGAATATATGAATATTTTTGTTGATATGCATGGCCAAGAAGACAAACCTATCGTCGCCATTTCTTTCGAAGATGTTCTCAGAACAGAAGAAATAGAGAAAAAACAACTAACACGGATGAAAGATACTTACCTTTCAGTTTTTGCTCATCAAAGAGAAATGATTTTTCATGATTTTCAAGATCCAATGGCCATCATATTACAGTCTTCAATGAAGGATGAATTTACTTCATTCATAAGCTCAGATTTTGGATTCAATTTGTTTTTTCAGCTGCCATCCTTTACGTTTTTCTACCATCTTGAGAAAAATGTGAACAAAGGAAAATCAGGAAGCCAATTGCTTGATTGGCTTCATTAGTACTTTAGCATCACTTGAGCGAGTGGTCATCCCAACAGTTTTAGGGTAGGTAGGGATGTGAAAATAAGCTTTTCGGTTAAGCATTTTCCAGTTTGATTTTTATAGCACTAGATACAGTCAGTTTTCAATAATGCACTCGGACGTCCCCCATGCAATTGGAAGCAGTGCACAGAGCTTGGTAGGGGCAGGACACACACATGTTTTGGGGAATAGCCCCATGGATCAGGCATTGGGTCTACGAGTTCTTTGCTACCTCGCTGGGAGGATAGCATCCCCAGTTGGAACCAATTTTATCACCCTAACAATTTTCATTGGGATATAAAAACTTCTGAAGTTTAGCGAGACGCTATACCACAGTAGAGGTGCTATAGTTCAGGGTGCACGGCTATATTCCGCGGCGTATGAACGAATGTAGCGAAAGTGGGCAGGGAGTAGCGAAAGTGGGTCGTCGATCTTGAAGAATATCAGATCTATGGTTGAAGCCTACATCGGACAAACAATAGCACGGAACTTAACATCGCGAAGGCAGACTAGGGAAAACTACTCTGGTTTTGACAGGGAACGTGTGGAACTCTTACACACGCATCGGGGGAGACGATGGATTGCCCAAAACCACTTTTCCTATGGCCCTGATGTCACCTGGTTCAAAACTTCATGTCGATAGCTCATGGGGAGGATGGCGGTTGGTCAGATCACCTCACATCACCGGTCCAGGTACTTTCCCAGATGACGTACCAAAAGGACGTCGCCGCATAACTAACTCGAGGCTCATCATTTGAAGTGGATTGATGAAGCGTGGCACACCAAGGTACTGTGACAATAATTCATGAGAAAAGTACACAAACCATCAAATCTCAGATATGAATCATTTTATCCTATTTTGGTAAATTGTCATCTTATGCATAAGAAAAACAAGCTCATCCTGTGCTCCTGAATTCTGTAAACTCAAAGAGTGGCCAAATCAAGGTCTCAGCAAAGTCCAGAAGGCATGGATAATACCCTTCAAATAGTGTTTGGCATGACTGGGTTCTCAACTAAGGTACCAGGAAGGTCAATAAGTAAGAATGAAATATGGGTCTTGCAGATGTTGGTGACTAAATTTCATACCGAACCTGAAACTGAGACAGAGTCAGGAGTAAAATTAAACCTCGTTATGAGGGTTCTTGTCATAAATGAACACGCAAACAACACCTACCACCCAACTGCAAATAAGAAGAGGAGCAAAGGGAGGAAATCAGAGGCCAAAACCGAGATGATAGAGAGCGTCGGGGAAAATTTCGATTGGTGGAGTACCCTGGAGGAGGAAATCGCCAAGTTGAGGTGAATCCTCAGGTAAAATTTTGGTGTATTTCAGATAGTTTTGGACATATGTTGGCTTAAGAGAAGGGAGTCGTGATATGACAGACCGATTACTAACGGTCCCTTTAAATAATACAATTGTTCTTCCTTTTTGTAACTTGTATCTGTTTTTAGAATTATGAGGAAGTCGGAACGTTTTAAATTCCATATGAAATTCCTCTATATATGCTTGGCCTCACGAGTATAGAAGCATGGAGAAAAGAGGAGCCTTCCCTCTGTGCAAGAAAACTTTATAAATCTTTGGGGCTGGAATGAATACATGGGTGTAGAGGCAGATTTTGGGACTTTTTATGAAAAGATTCTAATTGGTGGTGTTATGAGTCTCGTTTTCTCTCATAGTGTGTGATTCATGTTATTATGTATTTTCATTTTGCTTTCTTCTGTCTAAATTGAGAAACTAAAAGTCCAAAATTCATTATTCAATGCTCTCGGCTTGGCGATTTAGACTATGTTCATCTCTTCTAAACCATTTCAGAATTCATTACTATAATGCTCTGATAATAGTTGTGTGTTTCTTTTCTTCTGATACCATCTAAAATTTTCAAGCATAAACTCAGAAGTCACTTCCTCATTTAGCATTTTCCTCTTGATTGTTTTCACGATTTGGAAATGCATCCTACATTCTTGACCCCATATCCCAAAGGTCATCTTCATCTCTTCAACAACTTTATTAAAACCCCAAAACAAACCAATTCTAGCCACCGATTTCCATAGAAGTATCAAGTGACATGAGAGAGCCCTCTCTGAGTTGAGCAGGCTAGTGCCTCAGCTCTAAAGTTGGTTGAAACAGTTACCTCTGTCGTCTGTCTATTTAGCCAGACAGAATTTACAGAGTGCTAACAGATGGCAAGCCACATAGTCCATATAAGTGATATTTTCCTCCATATTACAACTCATCCAATCAATTGATGAAGGGAATCATACTCGAGACTGTCTTGCAAACCCTCTTAAAACAAAATGAACATCAAATCCTTTCTATGGATTGAAAAACAAGTGATGTATTTTAGCCACATAACATTGAAGTCATGATAGCATTACAAGCCATTAAAATCAGTTTTGGATGAAACCAAACAAGATATTGAATTGGGTTAATCTATTTAGGGTTTCCTTGTGTTCTTTTAATTCACCGGATGAAGAATGACAGGCTCGGAGAAATGAGATGGAAAAGAAGGTGGTATCAGTCAAAAGGAAATGAGCCTAAGCAAAGAATATGGATCTTGATGGCAATGCCAAGGCACAAGAAGAGGTTTAACTCTGTAATCTACACTATTATTGTCACTCTTTACTTAACAAATTTGTGTACCTTCTTTATGTTCTAACAAAAGGGACTCTTAAGTGAATGTGTTGTTGTTGTGGTGTTTGATTTTCCTTTCATTACTGTTATAGCATAACATATTGACTATTCTAGTATATATGATAGATTGTTATGCACTATTTTGAGAATGTTCATATACTTGTAATAGTTGTATGGATTTGCAACATAAACAAAGATAGCATATTTATATGGTGATTATGATTAATCTTGATTAATAAATGGAGTTTATTGTTGTTTAAAAACCCTGTTTTAGCAGCATGGTTCTTCTTGTAAAGTATGTTTGAAAAAGTGCCCAGAACAAATCAACAAGAGAATCATTGATATTGATAATTTTGGAAGGGAAACTATAGGTTTTGGTTCTTCACAAGATTCCAAGAAACATCTACACCAAGCTCTAAAATTAATTTGTAATGGAAACATCAAATTTCAACTCTCTCTTATGCTTGGAAGGAACCTCCACCTCGTTGAGGATCACTAAACTAGAATATGCATTCTTGGGTCATATTTGTGGACATCATTTGCAGTCTTTAGAAATCATCTTCCTAGGCAATGCAATTATAGACATTTCTTCTATTTGTCTTAAGATGGGTCTGAGTATGGATGGAATTTACTCTCTAAAGTATGGCTAGAATATATAGTCTCTAAGGCCCTATCACTTTAAGTTGAAGTTACTCTGAAAATTATCTATATGGTTCATAAGTCCCCTATAATTGCAATATTATGATTAATCTTGCTTAATATATGGAGTTTATTGGTTTTTAAAAAACGTGTTTTAACAACATGGTTCTTCTTGTAAAGTCTATTTGCAAAAGTGCCCAAAACAAATCAACAAGAGAATCATTGACATTTAGAATTTTTGGAGGGAAACTATAGGTTTTTGGTTCTTCACAAGATTCCAAGCAGCATCTACACCAAGCTCTAAAATTACTTTGTAATGGAAACTTCAAATTTCAACTCTCTCTTATGCTTGGAAGGAACCTCCACCTCATTGAGGATCACTAAACTAGAATAAGCATTCTTGGGTCAGATTTGTGGACTTGTTTGAAGGCTTTAGAAATCATCTTCCTAGGAAATGCATTTATAGGCATTTCTTGTGTTTGTCTTAAGATGGTTCTAAGTATAGATGGAATTTACTCTCTAAAGTATGGCTATAATATAGTCTCTATGGCCCTCTCACTTTGAGTTGAAGTTACTCTGAAAATTATCTATATGGTTCAGAATTCCCTTATAATTGCAAGATTATGATTAATCTTTCTTAATATATGGAGTTTATTGTTGATTAAAACCATGTTTTATAAGCAATGTTCTTCTTGTAAAGTTTGTTTGCAAAAGTACCCAGAACAAATCAACAAGAGAATCATTGATATTGATAATTTTGGCAGGGAAACTATAGGGTTTGGTTCTTCACAAGATTCTAAGCAGCATCTACAACAAGCTCTAAAATTACTTTGTAATGGAAACTTCAAACTTCAACTCTCTCTTATGCTTGGAAGGAACCTCTACCTCATTGAGAATCACTAAACTAGAATATGCATTCTTGGTCCATATTTGTGGACTTCATTTGCAGTCTTTAGAAATCACCTTCCTAGGCAATCCAATTATAGCTATTTCTTCTATTTTTCTTAATATGGGTCTGTGTATGGATGGAATTTACTCTCTAAATTATGGCTAGAATATAGTATCTAAGGCCCTCTCACTTTGAGTTGAAGTTACTCTGAAAATTATCTATATGGTTCAGAATTCCCCTATAATTACAATATTACTTTTGTTTAAAATCCTTGTTTTAGCATCATTATTCTTCTTGTAAAATTTGTTTGCAAAAGTGACCAGAAAAAATCAACAAGAGAATCATTCATATTTATAATTTTTGGAGGTAAACTATAGGTTTTTGGTTCTTCACAAGATTCCAAGAAGTATCTACACAAAGCTTTAAAATTACTTTGTAATAGAAACTTCAAATTTCAAGTCTCTCTTATGCTTGGAAGGAACCTCCACCTCATTAAGGATCACTAAACTAGAATATGAATTCTTGGGTCAGATTTGTGGACTTCATTTGCAGGCTTTAGAAATTGTCTTCCTAGGCAATGAAATTATAGGAATTTATTCTATTTGTCTTATGATGGGTCCGAGTATGGATGGAATTTACTCTCTAAAGTATGGCTAGATTATAGTCTCTACGGCCCTCTCACTTTGAGATGAAGTTACTCTGAAAAGTATCTATATGGTTCAGAATTCCCTTATAATTGCAAGATTATAATTAATCTTTCTTAATATATGGAGTTTATTGTTGTTTGAAACCTTGTTTTAGCAACAATGTTCTTTTAAAGTTTGTTTTCATAAGTGCCCAAAACAAATCAACAAGAGAATCATTGATATTGATCATTTTGAGAGGGAAACTATAGGGTTTGGTTCTTCACGAGATTCCAAACAACATCTAGATTCTACACCAAGCTCTAAAATTACTTTGTAATGGAAAATTAAACTTTCAACTATCTCTTATGCTTGGAAGCAACCTCTACCTCATTGAGGATCACTAAACAAGAATATGCATTCTCAGGCCAGATTTGTGGACTTCATTTGTAGTCTTTAGAAATCATCTTCCTAGGGAATCCAATTATAGGAATTTCTTCTATTTATCTTAAGATGGGTTTGAGTATTGATGGAATTTACACTCTAAAGTATGGCTAGAATATAGTATCTAAGGCCCTCTCACTTTTAGTTGAAGTTGCTCTGAAAAGTATAACCAACTCTTCTCTCCAATTAAAACTCAGGCTTCTTGTCCTGATGATGGATCCTGATATGGATTTGAAACATCGACAATCCATTGACAATACTGTGGTATCTATGAACATGCCTGAAAACACTCCTCACCACATAAATATCATCACTCAGATTATCTATATGGTTCAAAATTTTTAAATTTGGCAACATCGAGAGTCATTCTCCAATGAGAGGCCATATGGGCCACCCTAAGGTTGGCCAGTGAAATTTGAAGAATCAACCAGTCTTGTGAGGTATTGAAAAAATCCAAGGGGAACATACAACCTTTTTGAATCAAACCAAAAGTCAGGATGAACGAGATGCTATATGATCTTATGAGTCAATATGTAAGTCTAATGCAAAAGTCAGGGGGGACGTACAACCTCTGTGAGCATAGATATCTAGTGAAAAATTCAAGGGGAGCATACAACCTATGTGAGCATAGATAGACTAGATCAAAAGTTAGGGGGAACGTACAACCTCTGTGATCCTAGTAAAGCCTTGTGAGCCATGAAAAAAAGTCAAGGCATCTAGCAAAAGTTAGTCTGAACATAAAATTCCTATGAGATAGAAACACACAATCTTCTGGATATCGAAAATGATGTAAATGTATTGATCTAGTGCATTGGCATGTGTAACACTATCCACCATGAAGAAATTTGAATTTCCATGTATAACAGTCAAGTTGAATGAGTTGTAAAAGGTCAAGTTGTAAAAGTTGAGTTGCATAAAGTTGCATAGTTTCATAGTTGAATAAAGTTGTACAAAGTTGCATAGTTGCATGTTTCATACATGACATGCATTGCATGCATGCATGTCATGTGCATGCTAAGTTAAGTTCTAAATTCGAAGTCTCTTGTCCAAGATCTATTTTCAGCTGAAGTCGAGTTATGATGAGCATGCAAAGAAGTTTCTAATTCGAGCCCTCCTCCTCCTCCTCTCAACCCCTTTATAAGCAGAGGTAAGCCCCTCTTTCTACACACAGGTTATACAACAAGAGGGTGAAATGAAGCAAGTGTTTTATCAGTGTTGGTATATATCTTTATTAGAAAGTAGTGTATATATCATCTAGAGAGAAGCATATATCTCTATTAGAAGGAAATGTGTATCTCTATTAGAAGGAAACATGTATACTATACTACAGTGTTGATATATATTAGCAGAAAAGGCAGCAAAGTAGCACCCAGGAAGTGCATACTTCTTACACAATGTTGGTCTATAATAGAGGAATTTATCAGCAAGGTTTCTCATTGTTCAACAGGTCATACAAAATGGTCTAAGTCGTCTTGGAAAGCTCATTTAAGAGAAGAATTTCATGGTGGATATCTATAAGTGATCATACATTATTAATGCAATAAAAGAAGATTGGTGTTGGGGGTTTTCTCCCTGTATAGGGTTTCCCAAGGGTATATGTGTTGTGATATTTCATGCTAGTAAATTATTATGATTATTATTGTTCTGGTTTATGAATTATGTTATGCTAAATTCAAAGTACAGTCAGAATATAAAGAATTACTTACATTTTAAAATCAAGCTCAAAATTTAACATGGTATCATATCATAAGGTGTGAAACAACTTGTTGAAGTGCAGCAGCAGGTACACACAGATCCAAGTGAGCTTGATCAAATTTCTAGCATGAGGTTCATGGCATCCTCCATTTATGTCAGAGCCAAGGATAGGCTTGAAGGATCTTCCAACTTCAATATATGGAAGCTCAGGATAATGAATATCTTGCAAGAGCATGATCTTAAGAAGTATGACCACAGTGATGGAGGAACCCACCTCTAATGTAGGGAGAATGTCCTTTAGGAAGAGTCAAACCAAGGCCAAGCGAATCATCTTTGACTTGGTCAAAGACAATATAATTCCAACAATGACTTTGTTAATGAATTCCAAGGATTGTATGGATACCTTGGTAAATCTATATGATAAACAAGCTCCAAGTCAGAAGAGGACACTTAAGCACAAGATTAAGTATTTGAAGATGGTGAAAGGTGAATCAGTAGCATTTTTTTGTTCCAGGATATCCCAAATCATAGATCAGCTCTTGGTCATTGGTGTCATAGTGGATGATGATGATTAACTAGAGGCCATATTTGATGGTCTTTCTTCTTCATGGGAGACTTTCTTATCCAGTGTGAATGGTAGAGAAACTCAACCCACGTTTGAGAGGTTATGGCACGATTTCCTCCAAGAGGAGAGTCACACTACTACAAGGAGAGAGCCAACCAAAGAAGAGCATTCAGCATTAGCATCAAGATTCAAGGGAAGGAAGAAAGTCACTTTCCAAAAAGGATCTCAGAGGAATTCAAACACCAAAGGTATGTTCAAAGGAAAGAGTATTGATACATCTAATATTAAATGATTTAGTTGCAATAATTTGGGTCATTTTTCTAAAGATTGTTCGTATAGGAAGAAAAACCCAAGGAAAGGGAAACATCATGCCTCAATTGTTGAGGATGATGAATCCAAAAGAAAATAGAAAAGTCCTTCTAATGAGAGAGAAAATAGAAAAGAATATTACCTAGTTTCTTCGTTATTCAGTACAATTAACACATGGCCAAAAAAATGGTTAGTAGACAGTGGTGCATCAAAGAAAATGATAGGGTACAAGGATATCCGCTCATATTTCAAGACAAAATATTTTGCAGAGCAGGTTGAGCTTGGGGATGAAAAATGTTACAAGATAGAAGGAGTAGGATCTATCTCCTTCAGATTGGAATCTAGGTCTAGGCTTCATGTTGATGAAGTATTATATGCTACAGAGCTCGGGAAGAATCTACTATCAGTTGCAACCCTTGTGGACAAGGGATATTGGGTGGTATTCAAGGACAGGAAGGCACTTTTGTGGTATAAAGTTAGCCACTTGAGTACAACATAACCTATTGGGACTCGCAAAGGAGGATTGTACATTGTGACAGAATAGTCATTTCAGTGATTATCTCATGATGTGACTAGCTCCAACGAGTTGTGGCACATAAAACTTGGACATCTTCATTAAAAATCACTTCCAAATCTACAGAATATGGTATGTGGCATGCCCTCTACTTCTCTTAGTAAAAATGAAATTTGTAAAGGATGCATGCTAGGTAAAAATATAAAGAAAGCATTTCCTAGCAATGACAACATATCTCAGATATCTTAGATTTGGTTCATTCTAATGTATGTGGTCCCATGTCATCTTCGTCACTCAGTGGTTGTTTGTATTATGTCATTTTTATTGATGATTATTCAAGAAAAATGTTGGATTTATTTTCTTAAAGCGAAAAGTGACACATTTGATAAGTTCAAAGAGTATAAATCCTTTATTGAAAAGAAAACAGGGAAACACATCAAAAACCTTGGAACAGACAATGGAGGAGAGTTTGAATCTCTTCAGTTTGAGTATTTCTGCAAGGAAGCAAGAATCAAGATACAGTTGACCGTGCCATATAACCCTCAGCAAAATGGTGTTGTTGAGAGGAAAAACGAGACAATTTGTGAGGTAGCGAAATCCATGATGTTTGGCCAGGATATGCCAAATTATTCATGGGAAGAAGCTACCTCCATTTTGTATATTTGTAACAAGTGTCCACATGTTATCTTGAAGGACAAGACTCCTAAAGAGGTCTTCTCAGGGATCAAAACTAAATTAGGGAATCTAAGGATATTTGGATTTCATGTATATATTCATGTCCCTAAGGAGAAGAGGACAAAAATGGAACGCTCGGGAAAGAAAGGGATTTTTGTGGGTTACAATGAGAACTCCAAGGCTTATAGGATATATGTACCAGGTTAGAGGTAGATATAGGTAAGATAGGATATGACTTTCCATGAGGAATCCGCATTCAAGAAATCCATAGAGCTACAACAGGAATCAGAAGCAGTTCAGCCAGCTTCACCCTCTTCTGAAAGTGAAGAGGGAGATGATCAGAGGGAGGATCCTCATGAAGGGCCAAGTGATGATCCCCTAGAACCTATTGAAGAGTTGGAAATAACTCTTGAAGAACCTCCAGCCAAAAGGGTTCCAGGATGGATTAAAGAAACAGTGCAGGAAGAAGAAAAGATAGCTACTCCCAAAGGGACTAACAAGTAAAGTGAGAGGCCTCAAAAGTTTGGAGGCTATGTTGCACTCATGAGAAGCATCAGTGATGTTTAACCTTGTTCATTTGAAGAAGAACATAAATTACAAGTATGGAAGGATGTCATGCTTGAGGAGTACAGGTCTATTCTAAAGAACAATGCTGAGGACATTGTGTCGAGGCCAAAGGACAAATCAGTGGTCTCTTCCAAATGGATATATAATATCAAACATGTAGCCGATGGGAGCGTGGAAAAGTTCAAAGAAATATTTTTAGCTAGAGGCTTCACTCGGAAATAAGTAATTGACTACGATGAGACTTTTTCCCTTATAGCCAGGTATACCTCCATTCGAGTTATTATTGCATTAGCTTCAGTTCTCGGTTGGAAGTTACATCAGATGGATGTAAAAACATCATTCTTGACTGGAAATATTGAACATGAGGTCTTTATGGAAAAACCAGATGGTTTTGTACTGCATAACAAAGACAATCATGTATGCAAGCTAAGGAAGTACTTGTATGGTCTTAAGTAGTCTCCCAGAGTTTGGTATGACATGATTGATGGCTTTCTTACAATCCCAAGCTTTCAGAAAAGTGATGTTGATGCAAATCTATACTTCAAGGTAAGAGGGAACCAACCTGTTATACTAATCTTATATGTTTATGATCTCTTTATAACAGGATATGAAGGGCTAATATCATGGTGTAAGAGGTAGCTAATCTCAGAATTCGAGATGAAAGACTTAGGCTTTATGCATTACTTCCTAGGATTAGAAGTGTGGCAAAGACAAGGCGAGATATGTCTGGCACAAGGAAAATACACAATGGATGTGTTAAATAGGTTTGGTATGATGGACTGTAAATCCATGTCTACTATGATAATTACAAACCTGAGGAAGCTGCATGATTCTGATACAAGTTCAGATTTGGTGGATCCCACCATGTATAGGCAATTGATTGGATCATTGATTTATATGATCAATACCATGCCAGATATATGCTATGTAGTGATTGCAATGAGTCAGTTTATGGTTGAACTGAGACAGAGACACTGGGTGGAATCAAATCACATCTTGAGATATCTCATAGGGACCATTACCTATGGTCTGAGATATACATCCAATGGTGTTTTATTTTTGCATGGGTATGTAGATGTTGACTAGGAAGGAAGCCCAGTGGACCGGAAGAGTACTTCCAAATACTACTTCAGTTTAGGATATGATATGATCTCTTGGATAAGCAAGGAAATGAGGATCCATTGCACAGAGTATAGCAGAGGTTGAGTAAATTGTATCAAGTGATGTTAGCAAGGAAGCAGTATGGCTCATAAAATTGGTTTCTATGTTATTTAGTGGTTCATTGCGATAATAAAAGTTGCATAAAACTAATAGAGAACCTGTTATTTCATGATAGGTCAAATCATATTGATATGAAGTACCACTACATTCAAGACTTGGTCCAGAGAAAAACTGTAAAGCTACAGTATATAGCCACGAGCAAGTAGGTGGTTGATATCCTGACCAAGCCATTGTCATTGAGATAGTCTCTGTAGCTGAGAGGCAAGCTTGGTATGGCTTAGAATGACTCCCTCGTTTAAAGGGAGTGTTAAATTTGGCAGCATCGAGAGTCATTCTCCAATGAGAGGCCATATGGGACACCCTGAGGCTAGCCAGGGAGATTTGGAGAATAAACCAGTCTTGAGAGGTATTGACAAAATCCAGGAGGAATGTACAACCTCTGTGACTCAAACCAAAAGTCAAGATGAATGAGATGCTATAGGATCTTGTGAGTCAAGATGTAATTCTAATGTAAAATTCAAGTGGAACGTACAACCTCTGTGAGCATAGACAGTCTAGTGAAAAAATCAAGGGGAACGTACAACCTATGTCAGAATAGATATACTAGATCAAAACTCAAGGGGAATGTAAAACCTCTATGAGTCTAGTAAAGCATTGTGATACATGAGACAAATTCAAGGCATCTAGCAAAAGTTAGGTTGAACATAAATTCCTATGAGCTAGAAACAAACAATCTTCCTGATATTTCAAATGATGTAAATGTATTGATCTAGTGCGTTGGCACGTGTAAAACTATCCACCATGAAGAAATTAGAATTTCTATGTATAAGATTCAAGTTGAATGAGTTGTTAAACTCAAGTTGTAAAGCATAAAGTTGCATAAAGTTGCATAAGTTGCATAAGTTGCATAGTTGCATAAAGTTACATAAGTTGCATAGTTGCATTAAGTTTCATAAAGTTGCATTAAGTTTCATAAAGTTGCATTAAGTTGCATAAGTTGCATAAGTTGCATAAAGTTGCATAGTTGCATGTTGCATGCATGCATGTCATGTGCATGCTAAGTTAAGTACTAAATTTGAAGTCTCTTGTCCAAGATCTATTTTCAGCTGAAGTCAAGTTATGATGAGCATGCAAACAAGTTTCTAATTCGAGCCCTCCTCTTCCTCCTCTCCACTCCTTTATAAGCATAGGTCGACCCCTCTTTCTAAACATAGGTTATACAGCGTGAGGGTGAAAGGAAGCAAGTGTTTTATCAGTGTTGGTATATATCTATGTTAGAAGGCAACGTATATATCAGCTAGAGAGCAGCATATATCTGTTAGAAGGCAACATGTATGTTTGTTAGAAGGAAACAAGTATGCTCTGCTACAGTGATGATATATATCAGCAGAAAAGGCATCAAAGTAGCACCCAGGAAGAGCATACTTCTTACACAGTGTTGTTCTATAACAAAGGAATTTATAAGCAAGGTTTCTCAGTGTTCTACAGGTCATGGTCTAAGTCATCTTGGAAAGCTCATTTAAGAGAAGAATTTCATGGTGGATATTTGCAAGTGATCATACATTATTAATGCAATAAAATAAGATTGTTGTTGGAGTTTTTCTCCTTGTATAGGGTTTCCCCAGGGTATATGCATTGTGATCTTGCATGCTAGTAAATTCTTATGATTATTGTTGTTCTGGTTTATGAATTATGTTAAGATAAGTTCAAAGTATTACTTACATTTTAAAATCAAGCTCAAAATTTAACAAGAATTCCCCTATAATTACAAGATTATGATTAATTTTGTTTAATATATGGAGTTTACTGTTGTTTAAAAACCTTGTTTTAGCATCATAGTTCTTCTTGTAAAGTCTGTTTGCAAAAGTTTCCAGAACAAATCAACAAGAGAATCATTGATATTGAAAATTTTGGGAGGAAACCTATTGGTTTTTTTACCTTGAATGAGCCTCTGGGTCAAAATGTCCCTCTCTCTGGATCAAGCAATTGATAAACCTTGCAATTTTCCCAAAAGTAAATCTGAAATAAATATAATAATAAAAATAAAATGGCAGAATGAAGCTAAATTTGCGTCCCCTGGAAAAAAAATGAAGACAAAGAAATGAATGCATAGATTAACATAATAACTACATCAATAACCTAGAGGTTTATGCCATAATGTGTACATGTATTACCACCACCACATTTAACCACATCGCAATACACCAACTCTGGATGAAATACCTAAACAAGGAAACATTGAATGTCCTCTTCCGAAATTTTGATGTTGTCTCATCCCCTTCACAATTTAACTGCAAAACAACCATACAGCACTCAGAAAATAAAAATAAAGAGAGAAACCATGGCTCAGAAAAATAAAAATATATAAAAGGATTAAACCAAAAACCATACCTTCTCCTCCACTCAAGTGATTAAGCTTCACATAATTCTGAAATCAAGGATTTCATCTCTACCTCTCTCTTGCTCGGACAAACATCGGACAACAAAACAAAATGGGTCGGCCAAATAATGCAAACACACAAGGAAAAAAATAAAAATAAAAGATAGATCAATCATCGTGCAACCAAAACTAAAAGTGTAAAATAAGTATTGTAAAACCCAACATGCATCGAACTGATCAAATTTCGACAGAAAGAAAGAAAAACAAAGTAGAAGCGAAAGAAGATTAGATGAAATTACTATCTGAAAAAAAAAAAATTATATTCGCAAGCTTTTGCTATGTCCGCCTGTATTTAAGCTTTTTGTGTTTTCAAGTTCACCACCTTTTCTATCATAACAAATAAAAGATGCCCTATATGAACCAGTATTGTAATGTTATCTTTATATATCAATATAAGAATTGTTTTTTCAATTTGAAAAAAACAAACAAAAGATGCAGGGTGGCCATTTAAATATAATACTATGGCTCACCTCACATACATGTAGGTAAGGAATCAAAATAAAAGTTGTTATTGTTTTTCAATAGCACTATAATTCGTGGCTCACCCCACATACATGTAGGTAGGGAATCAAATTTATATGGTTCACCTCACATAGATGTAGGTAGGGAATCAAAATTGAAGTTGTTATTGTTTGTCGATAGCCAAATATCCCTATAATCTATGGTAGAAGGTTAAAAAATCATTTCCTATGCAAATGAAAATTACAAAATGGGTTGAGAGATGGATTTGGAAAAGATGGAAAAAGAGATTCATACAATAAATTTAATATACCTAAATGATTAAAATGATTGAGTTATTAATTTTATGGAACGAAAATCTAATATCATTTATATATACTTTCATTTTTTTTAATTTATTCTGCATAATAATTAAATACCAAGAAACTATAAAATAAAATTACCTTTGATTTTTACACAGTAATTTTAATATACCTAAATGATTAAAAGAATTGTGTGATTAATTTTAGGGAAAATGTGTTCTAATATTATATAGGTTGGTGTTTTTACACCAACGTATATAAGAAAATGCATTATTGCATTTTAATATTCTAATATGGATAGAAATTACATCTAAATATAGAGGAGATTCAGCCCCACATAGACCATGACAAACTATGGGGCTCTATAGCTCAAAGAACAAAAAATAATGCTTTCCTCTGAGGGGAAACCAAGCCTTAACCAGTGTGAACTTAACATGTTTAAATAGGTTATGATTGTCTATACTTATTGTCAATTCTAAAAGCCTATATAGCATAACAACATAAATAAATAATAGAGAACAAGATGTCATTTCTAATGTGGAACTTGAGGGTTGGTGAGGTCCATAGTCTCTCATCCAACAACAACCTTGGAAGACTCAGCCTTAGCATAGCTTCTGGAAGGAGGGATGAATTTATCCCCTTGAAAATTTGAAATCCAAGTGACTACCTCAGACACATAAGCATTATGGACTTCCAAATCTTCTTGCCTACTTGTCAGCTGACAAAAATATTGCTCCTTGGGGAGCATTCCCATGGCCACCATTGTTTTGGCGTGCTAGTACAGCTTAAGTGTTTTGTAAAATTTTGAATTTAGGGTCCTGGTACAACCCAAATCCGGAATGAAGCTTCCAACCTGAGCCTCTACCTCCTCCTCGTCATGGAATTCTCTAATTTGACAAACTTCCTCTTCAAGTTCAGTCATTTTGGATTTATCATCATCTGCGACATAATCTTCATAAAACTCAGTCACGTCAATGAAATCCTTCATTGCATGAGGCAGCTGAGAAGAATGAGGGTGGGAAGGTGTTGGGCACCAAATCGGGCTATCTTTCTGTTGCATTTCCATTACCCTTTTTGACCTTTTTTCACTTATTTACCTATGTTTACTATGCTAAACATGTAAGGTAAATACCCCTGCCTTGTCTATTGGAATATTTTATTAATGAAATAAAGTCACGGAGTTTTTCCTATTCGCAGCACTAAAATGAATGTTTGACCGCAGCTTCTGGAGAACAGGAACCAAGGCTTCAACATCCTGCAGCGGATCCTCTATTCACAGCAACGACCAGCCATAAAAAGGTCGCGCAGCTGGAGTCGCAGATCCCTGAACCATTCTTGGTCATCTTGTTGATCTTGTCTATCTGGTATTGGTGTTGTTCCAACTAATGTATATTTCTGGGGATACGGTTACCATGTTTTGGGGAAAAAGGTTGTTCTCCCTCTCCATGTATAAAAGACGGTTTATTCTTGTAACTAGGGACGCCCCCATTGATATTGTAATAACCCTTTTGAGATTTATAAAGCATCATCTATTTTTTTGTTTTAATCTTTGCTATGAATAACGCAGCCCTGATCAAAGAGATGGGCCCGCTCTTCTGATCCGGTGTTGCGTCCTTCTGTGTGTATTATTTATTAGTTTATGCTTGTTGTTACAGTGTTTTAATTCTTGTGATTGCTTTTCTGAAGTTGTAATTGATCTAGTTTCACAACAATGTTTTGAATCTTAATCGTGAATCCTTGGTCAAAACGGATTGTGCTCTTGCCCCTGCATATACCTTGTGCATTTCCTTGAAAGGATACGCACCTGGATTGATAAATTAATGTAGGAAAAAGGGTGAATAAATCGTTCATACCTGGACACCAACATTTTGGCACCATTGTCGGGGAGGCTAACAAGGTGAAAGACAACGATCCGGACCAACCAGAGGGTCAATCTCTCGTCCTGGGGAGAGAATGAGTTTTCTCACTCTGCTTCAGGTCCTGAGCACAGGTGTTCTTTCCGCTTGTTTTTTTTTTTTTTTTTTTTTTTGCTTTTCTGTTTTGGGCCACGCTTTTACCCTGGGGAGGGAGGAGTCTTTTGACACCTTGCTTCAGATTTGGAAAGTATTAGGTCTTCTCGTGGTGTGTGTTTGTTCCTAGTTCTTGTCCTGGGGAGGGAGGAATCCTTTGACGCCCTACTCTGAGCCCTGAACCTTAGACTCTTGTTTTTTTTAGCTGCCTTTCTTTTTGTAAGTTCTTTCGTCTTGGGGAAGGAATGGTCCTTTGACACCTTACTTCAATACTAAAGCATTGTAGGTTCATGCCAAGACCTTCCATCATACCAACATTTGTATGAACAAAGAACCGAATAACAGGGGCAGAGGGAGAGCCCCAAAGAGGGGAGGACCAGATTTGGGAAGAAATACCTACATCCAGTAGATTATAGCAAAGGCTGAATCAGAAACATCCTCTCATGCAGCCGTGAGACCAGGGGCACAAAGAGTGAAGTCCAAGAGACAATCAGTAGATCAACCACTGCTATCTATAGCATTCGTTGGTGATATGACACAGCAATTCCCTCCAACAGTTGAAGAAACATTTAGTAGTATACCTGACCAGGGAAATATTATGCTGGTAATAGAGGGGGAAGAGGTCGCAAGCAGAACCTCAACAGAGTCAGACCACTCTAGTAAGAGAGAGGAGGTTGTAGCCGAGGGATCAAGTCATCAGGACGCAAGAGAAGGGATCAAAGGAGTATTTGCATCACCAAGGGACCAGGGAAGTGTTGCTAAAGCAACTCAGACCCGAGTGGTAAGGAATCATCAGCCATCTTCTACAAAGCCTGTTGAAATACCCAGCGGTTATTGGAAGATATTTATGGCTCCCACAACCTCCACTATCGAGTTTCCAATCGGGGATCTGGGAGCTGGTGCGCCCACAAAGCCTATTCCATTAGCATACTTACCAAACTTTCATGGGCTTGTTTCAGAAGACCCCGACACATTTCTATTTGAGTTTGACATAGTGTGTCGGGGGTATGACTACACGATGGATGCCCAAAAGTTAAAAAAAAATCCTTCTACATTAAAAGGAACGGCTCTGCGATGGTTCATGGGCCTTGGAGGAATCTCTATTTCCACATGGGATGATATGCGGACAACTTTTCTGGAAAAATACCAGGATTACTGTAAATCCTGGAACATCAAAGAGGAAATTTTCAAGTTCACACAAAAAGAAGACGAGATCTTGGAAGATTATGTGGAACGATTCAAGTACACCTTACAGAGGTCAGGTCACTCCGACCTGAATAAGGAAATTTTAAAATTTATCCTCCTCTAATCTTTCCGTGAGGACTCGATGGAACTATTGAACATTGTGGGAAAGGGATACATCTCTAAGGAAAGTTTTGAAGGTATCTGTGAACTATGCATTCGGTGCTCGAGGGGGCTTGCAAGAAACAGACAAGGGATTCGCTCAGCAAAAGGGTCTGGCGGAGGTGTTACGAAAGCAGAAATCAGAAACCTGCTAGACAATTTGAGGACGGATATCCTCAGCACCATATCGGCACAAATAGATATGATGCAAGTAAAACAGAAGTAGCTAGAATTGGATAGGACCATGGCGATATTCTACTCGAAGTGTAGAAATAAGCATCCAGAGAGGGAATGTCCACTAAACTCCATAGAGGAATGTGCAATCTGCAAGATAAATCATGCAACAAGCTCATGCCCCTCCCTGCCAGGCCTGAAAGCAGTATTTCAAGGGACGGGGAAAKACATGGAGAAAMTGTACCTCATGGGGTCTAGAAAGCCATGGCAGCCTCAACCACTGATGGGAAATCAAGGTATGTACTCAGATCCATCTCAGTATTTCAATAATTCTAATATGAATCCTCAATCCATGCCCTATCCTTCCATGTGGCCACAATACCAGTTTCCACCTTGGCAGCAGTGGAACCCTCAAGCTAGTTCGAGCTCCCCATGGGCTCCAACTTGGTGAGGATCCCCTCCTGGGCAGTTTCCTCAGCCAATGCCACAGCAGCAACTCCAACTGCCCTCTAATGTGCCTCCGAGAAATCAACCTACCCATCCTCAGCTTCCAATCCAACCCGATCTGAATCCTAACAATAAGGGATCTCATCAAGCTCACATTCTTAACCTACCTTCATATAGCATTTCCACTGCATAGTTGTATGAAATGAATCTACGATCAGAGCAGACGGTTAATTTTCAACCTCCTCTAGTTACCATTGAACAAATCGATAGTGAAGGTAAGGAATCATAACCAATTAATAAAGAGCCAAAACAAATTGATAGAAACCAGACGCCTCCTGTAAAACAACATCAATCTGAACCACCTTACCCAGAGAGACTAAATTTGAGTAAATCAAGCCCTCGAGCTGAATTTGATTTATTAGGAGAATTGCAAAACTTATTTGTTAAAATTCCCTTGTTACAAGCTATGAAGGATGTGCCAATATATGCAAAGACCCTTAGGGAATATTGTTCAAAGAAACCTGCAAAGAAATCCAAAGACCCCCTTACCATTCATGTTATGGGAAAATTATCAGATTTCATGATGGGAAAGTCAATGCCTGGAAAATATGGAGATCCTAGGAACCTAATTATGACAGTACAAGTTAATGGGGTACAGATTCTGAATGTGTTGGTAGACCTGGGTGCTTCCATCAACATTATCACCACTAAAACCATGCATGCATTAGGTCTTCATAACTTGAAACATACACCTACAGTATTGGAATTGGCAGACCGATCTACAGTCAAACCTATAGGAAAGTTGGAAGATGTAACAATTTCAGTGGATTCATGGCACTATCCCATAGATTTCCTGGTCTTACAGACGCAATCTTCGGTGGGTGGCCATCCTTTGATTTTGGGTAGACCATGGCTGGCTACTGCAGATGCTTACATTGGGTGTCGACCAGGGCACATGGTTATTTCAAATGGGCACAACATTAAGAACTTAGTGTTATACCCACCTGCAGAACCAAACCCATCCATAAAACTAGCAGATGGCAAGAAAATTTTATTTAGGAAAGAGCCCGAAACGGAAAATGAGGAATTGAGACCAGTCCTCACTATTGGACAAGCCCTTCAGTTGAAAATGGAATCGGAAGATGATGTAATCACCTCCTTTATGGATGATCCTTTCTCTATTTCCAAAACAAATCAACAATTCCTAGAATCTATCCTAAGCTATGAGACTCAAGAAACAATTGAAACAGCAAAAGGATCAGAGGAGCTACCTATTGATGCACCTAGTGAAAGTGTCCCGGTGGAACTAGAACCAGGAAAAACCATGAATATTAATCCAACCCTGTCAGAATCCCAGAAGAAGAAACTCGTGGATGTCCTTCGGAAACACAAACAAGCCTTCACCTGGGATTATACAGATATGAAGGGGATTCCTACTAATTTATGTACCCATCATATATACATTAAGGAGGATTGTCATCCTGTGAGACAACCTCAGAGAAGGATGAACCCCGCATTAAAAAATGTTGTGAAAGAAGAACTTCAGAAATTACTAGACGTAGGTTTTATTTACCCCATCTCAGATAGCCAATGGGTCTCCCCATTAGTAATGGCCCCCAAGAAAAATGGTAAATGGCGGATATGCGTGGATTATC
>JASDQU010099952.1:205333-219432 GCA_032191745.1 Picea mariana
TTCTTCTTAGGAACCATCTCTTTTGCATTCAAAACCATGCATAGAACCATTTTCATTTTCATGGTTCTTTACTGACTCTCTACAGAGATTCATTTCACTTCTAAGTCTTTCTTGGCTTTGACATATTCATGCTATTGTGGAAATATCTTTAATATTTTTGGAATGCATCAATAATCTCTACTAGTATTCTTGATTTCCCTCTTGGAGTGTTTTCATGCATTCCCAATTGCTTGATATCTACCCCATGAATTGTTCTTACATTATTCTAGGATGTTCATGGACTTGCAACTACATATTTTTTTGATATTAATTTTCAGCATTCCCCTATTATTCGGATCCCTCTGATCCAACTACTACATGACCCAATTATATTTCCAGTCATGTTTTCTGAGTAACCTTGGACAGTGAACACAAACTTCCTTCTTGAGGTACTTGATTTATCCCTTCCTTAGTTGATCATATCATCGCTTGGATTTGCTTGATGGGTATTACTTTCCCCTGTCTTGACCAATCTGATTTCAACCTACCTTGCACAATCCACTTCTATCATGCCATATTGATGCCCTTCATAACATGCTTCCACTGCACACTCTGATAACCACAAGGGAAACATTACTCTATAATTGCATAGATAATCCCTGGATATGATGAATTCCTTATCCAAATATGCAATAAGCCTCTTTCTTTATCCGATTACTATCATTATGATAGTCAATTCCTTTTATAATAGATCTTACTCCCATGCATTGCTTAATTGTATATTGATTTCCTTGGGAGTGCTCACTAATTCATTCACTACATGATCTATTGCTTTGCCTAGATTCCATTGAATACTTGACTAACATGAGAGGACTTCTTGTAGTGGCTTCCAAAGACTTTATGGCTACGCCAAGATTCATACCTTAACCTTTTGTAGTCTTGGATTTTGATCATCTTCTGAAATATTTTGTCATAGCACTCTTTCCCTGAGTACCTCTGATTAATTTTAACTAAACTTCAACCTTCTCACCTGTTAATAACTGAAAGTTTTTAACTCTGTAAAATGTGCAGCCAACAAAACTTTGTCAAATTAATTGACTCAACAATTTTATTAAGATATGAACCATTATGGTTCAATAATACATATCAGAATTCTTTCTTCTTATTTTCTAGAAATTTGAATTCCTTGATCAATTTTTTGGGTCAATATTTATATTCCATTGTTCAAGACCTTTCCAACGCCTACTCACATGATCCATTCTGAGTCTTGAGCAGCAAGTTATGGTCATTTGAAATTTTCCCATTAACTTTTATGTTCACACTTCCACTTGGCGCAATTCTGCGCTGTAATTATGCATTCTTGCACTTAATCCATTGCATATTTCGTAGAAGTTCAATTGGGTTTCTTCATAAACATATTATGGAATTTATGTCCAAGTTTCACCTCATTCTGGGTTTTGGGCTGCTAGTTATAATATATATATATATATATATTGAATAAAACAGTCATTAAAGGTTAAATGGAAAGAATTAAAATATGGTATAAGAACTCTTAAGTAATTCCGCGACTAAGAATTGTGTTAAGAGTTATAGTGGTAACATCCCCGACCACCAACAGGCCGGGCCATGCCACTACTCAGACACTTTACTTAGCTCTGAAACTATTTTGTAACGTCCCCGACCATCCATGCCAGGCCACACTACACCAGAGACACATCCGTTATCTGTGCGGAACATACTGTAACATACTCAACATCCAAACTGAGCTATGCCAAATACAATTTTCTATTTGCATGCAATTAAAACATATCCACGCACAGAACTCTTGCGGAAGATTTATATATAAAACATGAACAGAAAAATACGTTATGTAAATGCACAGATTCACATTGAAATTGCAATAAACATATACATGCAGCATATACAGGCAATGCCCCTAAAAATAAACATAGCTATAATCACACATATGATAACCCATAAAAATATGCATATAAATAACAATGCAACATGTAAATTTATCACACAGTTGACACTTATCTTGGTAAGAATGTCACCAACTATGTGCAGACCTTCCATGAACCTCCCAGCCTTAGACCACACTGTTCATCACTCTCAACAGTGGGTCACCCCCGAGCTGGGACTAAACTCCACCCGAGTAAGGGTTCCTAACTAGGCTAACGACTCATGGAAAACAGGAAATACTCCATCACAGGTGCCTACTCAAACTAACAACCTACACTCTCTCATTCCCCACATGCCTGTCCCACCCAAGGTAGTATGCACCTTCACTGTCCAACAATCCATCGACTGCTCAACTTCCCTTCCAGGGCTCCTGTACAGGCCAGACAGAAAGTCTCAGAGACCTGTAACTGTAGTTTAGCACCTTCAGGAAGTCACCTCCCAACAATTCTCTCGCCCAGAGACAGATTTCTCACGGTCCTGACAACCCGCCTCTTCAATATCCCATGGGCCTGACAACCCGCTTCTTCAGTCCAGCTCCCCAGCTAACCAACTACACAAACCTATATGGCCATGGATACAAGCTCCGATATAGTGATAGGAAGTATGGAGGATAAATGACTGCGTGAGTGAAAATGGTCATGGCACCATGGCTGAATGATGGAAGGAATGATGGAAAAGATGATGGTAAGAATGATAGGGGGGTGTGTGAAAGTGAACTAAGTCCCAACAATATGTATGCATGTCCCCAACTTGACCAGGGATGATTTTAAGGATGGAAATTTATTTTAAAATGTAGAAACCTTGACGAATATTACTAATACTTCATATGTCAACTATAAATGTTTGGTGATATTTTTGTAAAAATTATCAAATTTCTAAGTATTTTATATAGTTTTTATAAAATTTTGGCGGTTTTTAAGGTAAAATAATTTTATCCTATAGAATTTGGGCGAATCATTTTTAAAATAGTGAATCTCGTTTTTGGAAAAACCAATGAAAATTAGCCCATGAGCGAAATTTAGTCCCTAAAATCATCCTTGAGTTACTTGACACTTGTCATGTTGGGAGCTACTTTGGCCCACTTGTCCCCAACTTTAGAACTTAGGATAAAATAATTATCCATACTTTATGATTTAAGAAATATTACTATAATATTCCCTTTTGGCTCAAGCTCCCTAGCTTAGCCCTTTTCCTTAACTTATCCCCTCCTTTTCCCTAACTAGTGGAGTTTAGTCCCCTATCTCTTTTATCGTGGTCGGTCTGCACGCAACGATGTATTCATATTAATTATGAGACATGTACAAAAACAGGTGCACTGGCCTTTAACATTTAGGCTCTCCAACCTAATAAAAACATAAGCATCCTAGATTATAATAACTGGCTCACCAGCCTATAAAATATAGCATATACACAAAGGTTCACTGGCCTCAATATCACGCGTTGTTGAGATGTTGCACGCGGTATCCTGGGATGTGCATCATTTTACTGTGCAGTACATGCGTGCACTACACCATGGAAAATGCAAGCCAAAATGATATCAAACAACTCACCAACTTAAGTACATTATTACATTTACAGTTGGGGTTCTACCTGGGGATATTACAATCTATCATATCATAAATAATTCCCTTCATACCATGATTCCACTGCGACTCTGATAACCATAAGGGAAACATTAATCTAATTTCATATCTAATCCATGGATATGATGCACTCCTTATCCAATATGCAATAAGCCTCTTTCTTTATCTGATTACTGTCATTCAAGTAGTCAATTCCTTTTATAATAGATTTGACTCCAATGTATTGCTTAATCTGTATATTGGTTTCTTTGGGAGTGAATGCACTTTCACTAATTCATTCATTACATGATATATTCCTCTGTCTAGATTCCATTGAATACTTGACTAACGTGAGAGGACTTTCTGTAGTGGCCTCCCAAGATTTTGTGGCTGCACTTAGATTCATACCTTGACATTTTGTGGTCTTGGCTTTTGATCATCTTATGAAATATTTTGTCATAACACTCTTTCCCTGAGTACCTCTGCTTATTTTAAACTAAACTTCAACCTTCTCACTTGTTAAGAAGAAACAAAGCAAGCGACAAAAGAAAGAAACCATAGTTGAAACGACTGAAAGTGTTGGAGAGGATCAACCGGTTTGGTTAGATACTCTTAAGGAGGAGATCATTAAGTTGAAATGAGTCCTCAAATAAAATTAAGTACATTTCAACAAATTTTGGACAGTTGATATTATAGGAAAGGGGCCCCAGAGATGATAGACCTGTTCTTAAATGGTCCCTTTAAAATGGGTAACTGTTATTTTAAATCATTCCATTTTTCTAACTTATCTCTATTTTTAGAAATATGCGGAAGTCCGAGCGTTTCGAATTCTACAAATAATTCCTCTATGTATATGTATTATGTCGAGGATACCAGTAGGAAATAAAACGTAACACTTCTTATACCATATTTTAAATAAATATCAGTAACATCTATTGAGGGTCTGGACGCAGTTGGTGATATTCTTACCAAGATAAGTGTCAACTGTGTGATAAATTTACATGTTGCATTATTATTTCCGTGCTTAGTTTTACAGATTTATCCTGTGTATGATTTATAACTATATTTATATTTTATGGGTATTTCCTGTATATGTTGCATGTATCCGTTTACTGTTATTTTAGTATGAATTCGTGCATTTACAGATGTATTTGTATGATTACGTCTTATATATAATGCTTCCGCAAGAGTTCCGCGTGTATATATTTTAATTGCATGTAGTTAGAAAATTTTATGTGGCATAGCTCAGATTAGATGCTGGGTATGTTACAATATGTTTCGTAGAGAGAACACAAGTGTTCTCTGGCGTAGCGTGGTCCGGCATGGATGGTCAGGGATGTTACAAAACAGTTTCAGAGCTAAGTAAAGCGTTTGAGTAGTGGCATGGCCCGGCCTGTTGGTATCCAGGGATGTTACAAATTTGGGTACCATGCGGAAAAATGTTGGCATGCTGGTGCGCGCGGTAAAATTTGGCACCACGTGAAAAAGTGTTGGTGTGTGGTTGCGCACACTAAATTTTGGTGTTGTGTGGAAAAATGTTGGTGTGCGGCTGTGCGTGCTAAATTTAGCATTACGCGGTGTGCGGGTGCGCGCACTAAATTTAACATTGCGCGGTGTGCATACACATAAAAAGGTGTGCGCAATGTGCACACACAATAATGGTGTGCGTGGTGTGCATAGTATTGGCAGAGCGCAGCAAGAGTATAAGTTGTCACACAACAGTTTTGTTAAATCTGCGCGTAGAGTATTGGTGCGTGGTGGGGCGTACTAAACTCTGGCATGGTGCAACGCGTAGAGTATAATGCACGTGGAACATCAGCACGCGGAATATTAGTGCATGAGACAAAAATTGCATGCAACATGTAATAGAGAAAGAACCAAAACTGCGTGCGGTGGATATTGGCGTGTGACACAAAAGTACTGTGTGCAAGTTATTGGCACGACAAAGAAGTGATACACAATGGTTTTAAAGTGCGCAAAGCACGATTAAAATTGTGTTGTTGTTGTGCATGGTAAATATGGGTTTACAAGTTGAAACTTGTGTGCATGAATTCGTTTGGAGGGGGGAACAACAACATAAAACCAGTGATTTTCTGCGACGTTTTATATCATTTGAACGTCATACTTTTGCAACGCGTTTTTGAGGGCCTTAAGAGCGTTTTTAGCAACTCAAAAACCATGAGACAGAGGTGTACCAAAGGTACACTATGTTTCTGCATCTCAAATAAAATATCTCGGAGAGATCTTTCTAATGGTGTAAATTGTTCGTCAAACAGATCTTTTTTGAGAAAGTTACAACTTAAACAGTGGAGAGTAAATTTTATGACCCAACTAACTTCAAAGGGCCATAACTTTCTGCTCCGGAATTGGATTGAGGCACAGGAGCAGTCAATGGAAAGATATTGAACCATAGAAGGCAGTCTTAGAGTTGAATTAATTTTCTGGGCATGTTAAAGATATTTAATATGGAAAATAAGGTACCGGTAGCATTCCAGACCAAAAACACAAACTGGCCTAGAACTTCAACAAGTTGTAACTAGCAGCCCAGAACCTAGAATGAGGTGAAACTTGGACAGAAATTCCATAATATGTTTATTAAGAAACCCAATTGAACTCCTATGAAATATGCAATGGAGTAAGTGCAAGAATGCATAATTACAGCTCAGAATTGCGCCAAGTGGAAGTGTGAACAAAAAAGTTAATGAGAAAATTTCAAATGACCATAACTTTCTGATCAAGACTCGAAATGGAGCATGTGAGCAGGCGTTGGAAAGGCCTTTAATAGTGGAATCTAAATATCCACCCAGAAAATTGATCAAGGAATTCAAATTTATAGGAGATCAGAAGAAAGAATTCTAATATGTATTATTGAACCATAATGGTTCATATCTTAATAAAATTGTTGAGTTAATTAATCTGACAAAGTTTTGTTGGCTGCACATTTTACAGAGTTGATTTTTTTTAGTTATTAACAGGTCAGAAGGTTGAAGTTTAGTTAAAATTAATCAGAGGTACTCAGGGAAAGAGTGCTATGACAAAATATTTCAGAAGATGATCAAAAGCCAAGACTACAAAAGGTTAAGGTATGAATCTTGGCGCAACCGTAAAGTCTTTGGAAGCCACTACAAGAAGTCCTCTCATGTTAGTCAAGTATTCAATGGAATCTGGGCAGAGGAATAGATCATGTAGTGAATGAATTAGTGAGCACTCCCAAGGAAATCAATATGCAATTAAGCAATGCATGGGAGTAAGATCTATTATAAAAGGAATTGACTATCATAATGATAGTAATCGGATAAAAAAAGAGGCTTATTGCATATTTGGATAAATAATGTGTCATATCCAGGGATTATTTATGCAATTATAGAGTAATGCTTCCCTTTTGGTTATCAAAGTGCGCAGTGGAAGCATGGTATTAAGGGCATCAATATGGCATGATAGAAGTGGATTGTGCAAGGCAGGTTGAAATCAGATTGGTAAAGATAGGGTAAAGTAATACCCATCAAGAAAATCCAAGTGATGATATGATCAGCTAAGGAAGGGATAAATCAAGTACCTCAAGAAGGAAGTTTGTGTTAACTGTCCAAGGTTACTCAGAAAACATGACTGGAAATATAATTGGGTCATGTAGGAGTTGGATCAGAGGGATCCGAATAATAGGGGAATGCTGAAAATTAATATCAGCAAAATATGTAGTTGCAAGTCCATGAACATCCTAGAAGAATGGAAGAACAATTCATGGGGTAGATATCAAGCAATTGGGAATGCATGAAAACACTCCAAGAGCGAAATCAAGAATACTAGTAGAGATTGTTGATGCATTCAAAAAATATTGAAGATATTTCCACAATAGCATGAAGATGTCAAAGCCAAGAAAGACTTAGAAGTGAAATGAATCTCTGTAGAGTGTCAATAAAGAACCATGAAAAGGAAAATGGTTCTATGCATGGTTTTGAATGCAAAAGAGATGGTGCCTAAGAAGAATCCATTTCAAATGGCATGGAGCCATGAGTGACATTTCCAGGGGTGGAAGTATCCCTTGAAATTGTGTTGGTAAATTAAAATCTGTATTAAGTGCTTTTAATTAATTCTATGCAACTAGGGAAGGAGGCATATGTCCATCCTTACAACATGCTAAGAGAATTGGCTATGTAAGCCCAGTTTGAGGATAGTTGGCAAGGAGTAGAGGAGAATTCAAGAAAACTCAAATACTAGATTACTCAGTCAAGGAAGAGCTGGAATAGTTCAGTCCAAAATAAATAAATAAATGGATGTTGAAGAGCCATAGTTTATAATACAACATGATTGAGATTATAACTCACCCAAGTATGAGTTGAAATAGATGGATCCAGGAAGTAAACAAAAGCTGAAGGTTAATATCAGTCTAGTATTTGGATGGAAATAAAAGGCAGCCAAGAGTGATTTGGCTAGAAAGTGCTCAGATCATAAATAATCATGCACAGTGGTTATAGTGAAGATCACTTGCAGGATCAAGAATTCGGAAGAATGGAAAATTTCTGGGATAAACTAGGAAACATGATTCAAGAAGAAAGAAGTTGCTGCAATTAATGTAGCAGCAATTATTTTATGGCTTGTCGGGACATCCATAAAATGAGAATGCTTGCATGTTTGAAATTGTTGTTGTTAATGTTGCTGCATATGGAAGGAAGCAACAACAAGTTGGAATGTTGAATTATAAGGTTGATAAGGAAGCATGAGAACTTCTACAGTCATCAGCTAATAAGGTAGCATTAAACTTGTTTAATGGAAGTCATGCAGGTAAGTATCCGTCTTTTGGAAATTATGTTGTATAATTGCCAAAGGGAAATTCAGGTAAGAATTTCCCCAAATTGAATTTTATAATAAACTGTATGGTATTGTTTAAGTACATTGATAGGATTAGGTTACCACTAAGTGTGGTAAAGGCTAGAGGCATGTTATATTTATCAAAGCTTTGAGCTTTTGAATGCACACACTGACATAGTAGCATGTCATGTTAATTGGTTATGAGGCAATAACCAGAGAAAATAAAAGATAACAACTTGTTATAGGAATGATGCTAATAAATCTAGTCATGTATGAGACCGGGACATGGTTGGATATGGCAAGGTATGGTTATAGAAAGGTTATGTGCCACACAAATACCCAATGAGCTTCCGACTTTAAACAAAACTTGGACTGCAACCTCTTTGCTAACACTAATAAACACTACAGAATTGTTTTCTTAGTGTAGTGTTCAGGTCGAAAAGGAAGGCATCCAAGTAATTGGGAAGACAATGGGAAATGCGTAGATATGGGTCAAGACATTGGTAAGATTTCCAATTTATGGATGGTGAGATGCATGACTTAGATAAAGCTCATTATGAAAATCAATGCAGAGGTGCATTAAATAAATAGGCATTGAGAGTTGCACTCATGCCTAGTGAGTGGCAAAGTTGCACTCCATACATGATGGAATTGTATACTTAAATGCATTTTGTTGAATGCATTATGTGAGTGCATGTATATATGTTTTTGCAAGGAAATAATTATACTAATGATTGAAATGTTGCTAACTCGAGAAGTTGAGAACATTTTAGGAACTGTTAAACATTGCAAGAGGAAAGTTGCAAATGAGGTAGTCACAAGAATAGTGACTACAAAAAATTAACTATTCAAAAAACTCAAGAAGTGAACTTATTGTTGTTAATTTTGAACATGCATATGCATAGAATGATAAGTCATTCTATTTGCTTAAATTGTTTGGTAATTGTGATTGAATTGCTAGGTGGAGGCAATTCTAAGATCATTGCATACGGTGATGTGCATGTTGAATTATGATATACATAAAATACTGACAATTTGTTGGTTGTATGCAATATATAATCATTGCAGGAAAAATGGTATTTAGCATGATGCTTGTTGAAATCCATAAGGAAAACTACATTCTATTATTCCAATAACAATGAAAAATTATGAAATAGAATTTCATATTTTAGGAAAAGTCAAATTCCTTATGAAATTAATTTGATTTTTGAAATGGAATTTTTATGATGCTCTCTCATGATAACTGCATGTGTATGATGCAGGTGAGATGATAATGATTAAAGTTGGAACTCCTGGAGCCACGGTGATCTGAGACTTCCTGTACAACCTGTACTGGAGCCCTGGAAAGGAAGTAGAGCAGCCGATGGACTGTTGGACAGTGAAGGTTCATACTACCTTGGGTTGTACATGCATGTGGGGAAGAGAGACCATTGGTTGGAGTGTTGCTGAGGTTTGATACCTTGTCTTAGATTATGTTGATATTGATTATGGTCTGTGGTTATCTTGGGAAGCCATTGTCCTGATGGAGTCATATCCCATGCTTGGGGATGATATGCTGCTGAAAGTTTATCAGCAGTGAGATATAAGGCTGGATGAAATGTCATGGATCTACAGCCTGTTGCTGCTTCAATGAAGTTAATTGAAGCATGTAATAAGGAAAAATGAGTTGAATTATTTCCTGAAGTAGCTCTATGGAATAGAGAAATTGACTTCAAGTTGCAATATGAGTACCAGAATTGGTGCTGGAAAGTAGAGCACCAGATGGATGACAAGCTTTCAATATCTAAAGCTTGGAGATTTTAAAGAATTTGAATGGTACATGGTATATAATGCACTAAGGTTTTTTGAAAATTTTGTTGTATATGTGTACATGATGCACTGAGGACAGTGCATAAATAAGGGGAGGGGATTGTAATATCCCTAGGCTGAACCCAATTGTAAATGTAAATGCAAATGTACATAAGCTGGTGAGTTGTTTTATATAATTTTGTATGCACTTTTCATGGCATAGTGCGTGCAGGTACTGCGCAGTAAAAATGATCAAATGAGCACATTCCAGGATACCGTGCGCAACATCTTAAGCGCGCACGATAATGAGGCCAGGGAGCCTTTATGTATATGTTGTATTTTATAGGTTGGTGAGCCAGTTATTATAAGCTAGGATGCTTATGTTTTGAATTAGGCCAGAGAGCCTAGATGCTAAGGGCTAGTGCGCCTATTTTTGTATATGTCTCATGATTAATATAAAATACATCACTGCGCGCAGACCAACCACGATAAAAGAGATGGGGGACTACACTCACTAGTTAGGGAAAGGGAGGGGCTAAGCTAGGGAGCTTGAGCCAAAAAGGAATATTATATTAATATTTCTTAAATCATAAAGTATGGATAATTATTTTATCCTAAGTTCTAAAGTTGGGGACAAGTGGGCCAAAGTAGCTCCAACATGACAAGTGTCAAGTTGGAGACATGCATACATATTGTTGGGACTTAGTTCATTTTCACACCCCCCCATCATCCTTACCATTATCTTTTTCATGATTCCTTCCACCATGGAGCCATGATTCCATGACCATTTCACTCACATTATCAGTTGACCTCCATAACTTCATGTCACGGTACCTAAACCTGTATCCATAAGCCATATCTATTCATGTAGTTGGGAGCGTGGGAGCTAGACTGAAGAAGTGGGTTGTCAGGCCCGTGGGATATTGAAGAGGCGGGTTGTCATGCCCGTGAGAAATTTCTCTCTGGGTGAGAGAATTGTTGGGAGGTGATTTCCTGAAGGTGTTGAACTGCACCTACAGGGCTCTGAGACTTCCTATCCGGCCTGTTGCTGAAGCCTTGGAAGGGAAGTGGGGCAGCCGAGGGACTGTTGAGCAGAGAAGGGGCACACTTCCTTGGTGGGACAAGCATGTGGGGAATGAGAGATTGTAGGTTGTTAGTTTGAGTAGGCACCTGTGATGGAGTCTTTCTTGTTTTCCATGAGCCACTAGCCTGGTTAGGAACCCTTACCCGGGTGGAGTTTAGTCCCAGCTCTGGGGTGACCCACTGTTGAGAGTGATGAACAATGTGGTCTAAGGATGGGAGGTTTGTGGAAGGTCTGCACGCAATTGGTGACATTCTTACCAAGATAAGTGTCAACTGTGTGATAAATTTACATGCTGCATTGTTATTTATGTGCATATTTTTATGGGTTATCATATGTGCGATTATAACTATGTTTATTTTTATGGGTATTGCCTGTATATGCTGCATGTATATGTTTACTACTATTTCAATGTGAATCTGTGCATTTACATAACGTATTTTTTTGTTCACGTTTTATATATAAAGCTTCTGCAAGAGTTCTGTGCGTGGATATGTTTTAATCGCATGCAGATAGAAAATTGTATGTGGCATAGATAAGTTTGGATGCTGAGTATGTTACAATATGTTCCGCACAGAGAATGGATGTGTTCTCTGGTGTGGCGTGGCCCGACATGGATGGTCGGGGACATTACAAAACAATTTCAGAGCTAAGTAAAGCGTCTGAGTAGTGGCATGGCCCAGCCTGTTGGTGGCCAGGGATGTTACAAATTGGTATCATAGCAATTTGGGCACATAAAAGTTAATTGGATGAACCATAGAAGATAGTCCCAGAGATGAAATAAATTTCTAGGCATGTTAAATATGGTTAAAAGGGCAAAGAACGTACATGTACCATTTCATACCAAAAACACAAATTGGCCTAGAACTTCGGCGGGCTGTAACTAGCAGCTCAGAGCACAGAAAGAGTTGAAACTTGGACAGAATGTACATAATATGTTTATGAAGAAACACAATTGATATCTTAAGAAAAATCCAATGGAGTAGGCGCAACAATTCTTAATTACATTGTAGAGTTGCACCAAGTTGAAAAATGAACAGAAAAATTAATGGGAAAATTTCAAAAGACCATAACTTTCTGCTCAAGACTCGAAATTGAGCATGTGAGAAGGTGTTGGAAAGGTCTTGGACAATGGAATATAAATATCCACCCAGAAAATTGATCAAGGAATTCAAATTTCTAGGAAATCAGAAGAAATAATTCTGATATGTATTATTGAACCAGAATGGTTGATATCTTAATAAAATTGTTGAGTCAGTTAACCTGACAAAGTTTTGTTCACTGCACATTTTGCAGAGTTAAATTTTTTTAGTTATTAACAGGTGAGAAGGTTGAAGTTTAGTTAAAAATAAGCAGAGGTACTCAGGGAAAGAGTGCTATGACAAAATATTTCAGAAGATGATCAAAAGCCAAGACTACAAAAGGTTAAGGTATGAACCTTGACGCATCCATAAAGTCTTTGGAAGCCACTACAAGAAGTCCTCTCATGTTAGTCAAGTATTCAATGGTATCTAGACATAGGAATAGATCATGTAATGAATGAAGTAGTGAAAGTGCATTCACTCCCAAAGAAACCAATATACAGATTAAGAAATACATTGGAGTCAAATCTATTATAAAAGGAATTGACTACCTCAATGACAGTAATCAGATAACGAAAGAGGCTTATTGCATATTGGATAAGGAGTGCATCATATCCATGGATTAGCTATGAAATTAGAGTAATGCTTCCCTTATGGTTATCAGTGTGCGCAGTGGAAGCATGGTATGAAGGGCATTATTTATGATATGATAGAATTGGATTGTGCAAGGCAGGTTGAAATCAGATTGGTCAAGACAAGGGAAAGTAATAGACAACAAGCAAATCCAAGTTCTGATATGATCAGTTAAGGAAAGGATAAATCAAGTACCTCAAGAAGGAAGTTGGTGTTAACTGTCCAAGGTTACTCATAAAACATGACTAGAAATAGAATTGGTTCATGTAGGAGTTGGATCAGAGGTATCCGAAAAATAAATGGATGTTGAAGATCCAAAGTCTATAAGACAACAATATTGGAATCATAATTCATCCAAGTATGAGTTGGGATAGATGGATCCAGAAAATAAATAAAATTTGAAGGTTAATATCATTTTAGTATTTGGATGGAAAAACAAAGGCAACCAAGAGTGTTTTGGCTAGAAAGTGCTCAGATCAGAAATATTCATGCACAGTAATTACGATGAAGAGCACTTGAAGGTTCAAGAATCCAGGAGAATGGAAGACTTCTGGGATAAACAAGGAAACGTGATACAGGAAGAAAGAAGTTGCTGCAATTACTATAGCAACAAGTATTTTATGGCTTGTTGGGACAGCCATAGGGTGATAATGCTTGCATGTTTGCAAGTGTTGTTGATAATGTTGCTGCACACAGATGGAAGCAACATAAGGCCGGAATATTGAATTATAAGGCTGATAAGGAAACATGAGAACTTCTATAGTCATCAACTAATCAGGTAGCATTAAACTCGTCTAATGGAAGCCATGCAGGTAAGTATTCATGTTTAGAAATTATGTTGTATAATTGCCAAAGGGAAATATAGGTACGAATTTCCCCAAATTGAATTTTAAACTACGTTGCATGGTATTGTTTAAGTGCATTGGCAAGATTAAGTTACCACTAGGTGTGGTAAAGGCTAGAGGCCTGTTATATTTATCAAAGCTTTTAGCTTTTGAATGCACACACTGACATAGTAGCATGTCATGTTGATTTGGTTATGAGGCAATAACCAGAGAAAATAAAAGATAATAACTTGTTATAGGAATGATGCTAAGAAAGCTAGTCATGTATGAGACCAGAACATGGTTGGATATGACAAGGTATGGTTATAGAAAGGTTATGTGCCACACAAATACCCAATGAGCTTCCTACTTTAAATAAAAC
>JASDQU010099952.1:233659-283412 GCA_032191745.1 Picea mariana
TAGGAAAGAGCCCGAAACGGAAAATGAGGAATTGAGACCAGTCCTCACTATTGGACAAGCCCTTCAGTTGAAAATGGAATCGGAAGATGATGTAATCACCTCCTTTATGGATGATCCTTTCTCTATTTCCAAAACAAATCAACAATTCCTAGAATCTATCCTAAGCTATGAGACTCAAGAAACAATTGAAACAGCAAAAGGATCAGAGGAGCTACCTATTGATGCACCTAGTGAAAGTGTCCCGGTGGAACTAGAACCAGGAAAAACCATGAATATTAATCCAACCCTGTCAGAATCCCAGAAGAAGAAACTCGTGGATGTCCTTCGGAAACACAAACAAGCCTTCACCTGGGATTATACAGATATGAAGGGGATTCCTACTAATTTATGTACCCATCATATATACATTAAGGAGGATTGTCATCCTGTGAGACAACCTCAGAGAAGGATGAACCCCGCATTAAAAAATGTTGTGAAAGAAGAACTTCAGAAATTACTAGACGTAGGTTTTATTTACCCCATCTCAGATAGCCAATGGGTCTCCCCATTAGTAATGGCCCCCAAGAAAAATGGTAAATGGCGGATATGCGTGGATTATCGAGAATTAAATAAGGCAACGCAAAAAGATCATTTTCCTTTGCCATTTATTGATCAAGTTTTGGACACATTGGCTGGAAAAAAGTTTTTTTCTCTTCTAGATAGGTTTAGTGGGTATAACCAAATCTAGATAGCTCCTGAAGATCAGGACAAAACCACTTTCACATGCCCCTGGGGAACATTCGCATACCAGGTCCTTCCTTTTGGCCTAAGTAATGCTCTTGCAACGTTCTAGAGGGAAATTTTGGGATTCTTCTCTGATTTGATAGATGACAGTGTTGAAATTTACATGGATGACTTTACTCCATATGGGGATTCATTTCTTGAAGGGCTGAAAAATTTAGAAAAAGTTCTTGAAAGGTGTATACAAGCGCATGTCTCTTTGAGTACGGTAAAATGCCATATGATGATGGAGGAGGGAATTGTTCTGGGACATTTGCTCTCAGCTGAAGGAATCCAAATGGACCCAGCAAAGACAAAGGTAATTCAGCATTTCCCGACACCCAAAATGCCCACGCAGGTACGCAGCTTTATTAGTTGTGCTGGTTATTACAGGCATTTTATAGAAAATTTTGCTAAAGTAGCACATCCACTTTTTAAATTGCTAACAAAAGATTCAGATTTTATGTGGATAGAGGACTATGATGTAGCCTTTATGAGAATTAAGGAATTGGTATATAGCGCTCCGATCCTTAGAGGGCCAGACTGGGAATTACCTTTCCATATTCATATGGATGCTTCCCAAATAGCGATTGGTGCAGTATTAGGACAGCAAGAGGACAAAGTACCATACGCAGTTTACTATGTTAGTAAGAATTTGGCTCCTGCTGAATTAAACTACACAGTGACTGAGAAAGAGTTCCTTGTTGTCATTTACACCATTAACAAATTCTGGCACTACATTACCGGGTATCCTACCTTTGTGCATACTGATCATGCAGCTATCAGGTATTTAATGAATAAACCTGTTACCCCTGGTTGTATTACAAGATGGCTTTTGATACTATAGGAATTTGATATTACTATAGTAGATAAACCAAGGAAGGACAATGTGGTTGCATATTTCTTATCTAGGATAGAACATGATGGTAAGAATACACCAATTGAAGATAATTTTCTAGATGAACATCTTTTTGCAGTATCTGCTAACACTCTATGGTATGCAGATATTGCTAATTATCTTGCTACAGGGAAGGTGCCTCATCATCTGTCATATAAGGAGCAAAGGAAGATTATTCACTAGAGTACCCGATATTCATGGATGGAAGGATATCTCTTTCATACAGGGGTTGACCAACAAATTCGGTGTTGTGTGGAAAAAGATGATATCTATGAGATACTGAAGGTTGCACATGATGGACCCTATGGAGGACATTTTGCAGATAAAAGAACAGGTCACAAAGTGCTGCAAATGGGATATTACTGGCCCTCCATATTTTGTGATGCTCGAGATTATATCCGAAGGTGTGATAGCTGCCAATGGATGGGACAACCTAGGAAAGTAGATGAAATGCCTCTACAGCCCCAGATAGTCCTTGAACCATTTAAGAAATGGGCCATTGATTTTGTTGGAACCTTCAACCCACCTTCTCATAAAAAATATTGCATCCTGGTCTTCACTGATTATGTAAATAAATAGGTGGAAGCCAGAGCGGTCACAAGAGCAATGGATCAAGTAGTGGCAGACTTTATTTTTGAAGAAATATTTGCCCAATACGGTACTCCAAGGGAAATTGTATCGGATGGAGGATCACAGTTCACATCTCACATGATAGGAAAGATGATGCAGAAATATGGGGTCAAACATAGAGTGACAACCCCCTAACACCCCCAGGTGAATGGACAAGTAGAAAGCACAAACAAGGTATTGGAAAATATCTTAACAAAGACAGTAGCAAGTCATCATCGAGACTGGGCACAGAAACTTCCAGAATCTTTATGGGCATACAGAACAACATGGCGGAACACAACTGGGTTTTCTCCATTTGAATTAGTCTATGGGAAATTCCCCTTGTTTCCGGTGGAATTTGAGATCAGTACACTCAAAACATCTCTAGAAGTAGGCCTAGACCTATCAGAAGCAAAGAAACACTGACTGGAATAGTTGAATGAGTTGGACGAGATTCAGTTAGTAGTTGTCCAGAAGACCACTGTTGTTCAACAGCAGAGAATGAAATAGCATGATAAATTTATCAAAATTAAGGTGTTTCATGTGGGAGATTGGGAATTACTTTACGACTCCTAATTTAAGGAATTCAAAGGCAAGCTTCACACTTGTTGTATGGGTCCATATCAAGTGGACGCAGTGTTCGACAATGGAACGGTTAAATTAATTACAATAGATGAGAATCATACCTCGTTCTTAGTAAACGGACACCATCTAAAACTATACCACCGTCCAGCCTCTAGAAATGCCTTTGTCAAACACCTTTCTGATTCATCTGATTTAATGGTTGTTGGGATGAAGGACACTCTCACTCTGTTTTAAAATATATATATATATATATATATATATATATATATATATATATATATATATATTAAAAAAAAAATTAAATTATTTCTTACTTGTTGTATTTTGCAGGAATAACAAAGGAATATGGCCAGGAGAAATGTAACACTCGGCGTTGTTACTCCACCAGTGTTGCTATAAAGATGTTGTTGTTACTCCACTGGTGTGTGTTGTTACTTCGCCAATGTTGTTACTCCGTCGGTGTCATTACTCTGCAACTGTTGTTACTCCGTCGGTGTCGTTACTCCGCAACTGTTGTTACTCCGCTGGTGTTGTTACTCTGTAACAGTCGTTACTCCGCCGATGTTGTTACTCCGCCAGTGCCATTACTCCGTAACTGTCGCTACTCCACCATCGGTGTTACTCTGCCGTTGTTGTTACTCATTGTTGTTGTTACTCCTTGCTGTTGTTACGCCCTGTTGTCGTTACTCTGTCAGACATTTTTTTGTTACTCCACCATAAGGTAGGTCCCCAGGTATGTCTCTGCCGACTTTTATGGATTTAATTAAAATATTCCAAAAAGACATCAAAACGTGTCATGGATGGTTGTAATTAAGTTGGGGGGGAACCATAATAATAAATGACGGCGTACCATGAAAAAGCATTCATGACACACGATCCTCACCAAACAGAATCCAATGATTTCAGTACTTCGTAATCATAAATTTGATGTGTTGGAATGCGCATTCGTACACACGGAGTCATAATCAGTCACCTCCCCAACACGCTGCATTAAATCTCTGAAATATCCAACAGTACCACCATAATCTATCATCATTTTCAAACGCACCAGTACTGTTTCATCCGTTGACCCCAAAAGCGACCATGACGTTATTTCAGTTGCCAACGGTTTGGAGCCCTGTCATTCTCCCCTGCCAGCTAACTGCATTCGTCGTGCTGACCCCACCTCTACAGCAATGGGTGGATGATCTGTGCGGCATGAGAGTGAAGATACAACGAGAGTTCAGAACAATCAAGAGGTATGGCAGGTCTTTGAGAACGCAGGCTGGAATGTTTACTTTGACAGGTTGAGAGGGTCAAACGAAGAAATTGCGGCAAAATTTGCATTCAACTTGGGAGAAGAAAGCTCTCGGGTCCGCGGAATTGAAATCCCTGTGACAGAGGAAGCCATTGTAGAAGTTAGTGGGCTCCCTCAAAACAGACAGCGATGGTTTTCAAGAAGGATTGTCCTTCCGGAGTTTCCCGAATCCTTTTTACAGGTGGGAGAAAGCATCATGCAGAAGGGTCGAGGATACAACTGAAACTCGCTACCGCATCCATGGGAAGAAGTAGCAGATTTCATCATGAAATATATGACTTGCGAAGGGAGATACTCCACCATATTTAAATACCATCTTCGAATACTAACTCACCTGCGATTTCCCCAAGCAGAGGCTTTCTCACTGAATGTGCCTTATTTCTTATTAAGAAGCCTTCACCTAATGGAACATTCATCTCAGCGGTCGCAACAGGTATTGGTGGTCATCACCCACTATGGGTTGGTTTAGCTGTTAGTAATGAATGCCATCAGACGAATCCCGATCCCGTGGGAACTGTTTCAAGATTCCACAGAGGAAGAATTAGCAGCCGCTATGGATGCTAGGGAAGATGAACCAAAATCCATGGAGGGGTAAAATGCAGGAGAAGATGATTATGTTGACTAGGAGGAACCAGAAGAAATGGAGATGGAAGCTGAAGAATTTGAAGAAGAGGTTTCTCCCCAAGAGCAAGTCGAAACCATGGAACCAATGGAAGATGTGGGAGTTGACACAGAAAGGCCCACTAGTACCACGGCTGAGGCTGTCCCACAAGAACCAGCCTCGTCTGTGGAACTATCAGATCAATTTGATAGTATGATAACCACATAGGCAGGGCCACAAAAAGCAAGAGCGGGTGAATTGGTTGATATTGCAATCGAGGGTAACCCACAAGGACCTCCTACCACCATGGAGCCGATGGAGGAGGATAACCAGAATGAAGAAGAGGTCATGACCACCCTGACCATAGAACCCATGGAAGAGGAGGAACGAGGACAAGAAGGGCTCGGAGCTAGGGAAGCCATGGAACCCGTGGAGGAAGTGCTGGGAGAACTAGGGTGTGAGGTTGGCACTGACCCACAAGAACCAGTGTCGACCTCGGGACCGAACATTGAAGATCTCTGCCAGTTCTCCTTTTTCTCCTTTATTCCAAGAGGAGCAAGGTGAACTCATTCCCCTCGGTGCACAGAAGAAGATCGCTCCATTCCTCCATTTTTGAAGTTATCACAAAGGCCACAACTGTGTGGGGTGGATGCTACTCAGGTGACAGGCACTTCGGAGCCTGAAAAGAGAAAAAAAGTAGAGGTCCCTGAGGCTGGGGAACCAGGAAGGATTCCAAGATACACATTAGCAGGAGAGCATCTTGCAAAGGCACCACCAGTCGTGGTGAGTGCGCAACAAGAGGAAGTAGCCATTGGCGAAGAGGAGGGACCAAGAGAAGCGGTCTCAATGAATGAGCCAATGGAAAATCTAGGGGAGAAGGTCGTGAACGAAGAAATAATCGAACAAGAACGGGCAGTGGAGGAAAACCCAACAGTCGGCACAGCAGAAGATGTCCCGGGGGATTTACCTCCGGCCGATGAAACTGAGGAAGTTTTGGTTAAGCAGGAATGGGTAGAGCAGTGTGAACAACGAAGACTCCCAGACAAACAAAAATATCAGCTACAGTTTAAAGAGACAATGCGATTAAAGATGGAGGTCATGAAACTAAGGAAGAAGGTACACAAAATGTAGAAGCAGATGAAGAAATACAAGCAGCAAGCTAGAAATTCCAAGGCCATAGGAATAGAAGTAGAGAATCAGACAGACCAGGTAGCCACAACCTCTACTGCTACTCAAACAGACCCGGTCAAGCGATTATTTGAAGACCGTGAGTATGCCTTAATGGCCGAAGTGCAGACTTGGAAATCTACTGTGACTTAGTATCAAAATGAGGTCAGAAGAACTCAGGAATGAGCATCCACAACCATTTTTGAATATGTGGAGCATATAGACATCATGAGATTAAGGCATGCAAAGCAGTAGCTCAAGATGGAGCAGCTGGAAAAGCAAGTGGCAGAGCTGAAAAATGATAAGGAGCATATGTTTAATTTGGCGCAAGAGGTGATGGCATGTCGCCCCCCTACTTCTTGTTATTCTTTATTCTTACATGAACGTTTTCTTTTATTCTACATGGAGAGCATAAAAAACGAGATTAGTTATGAAATAGAAGATGGTGTACAATTCTTCCGAATAATGAGGAACCACGACATGCCAACTCAGCATTTGATGTGTGAGTTTTACCTGCATGGGTATCTGTTGTGCCTGGACATAGAATTCAACCCGGTCCCATATGTGGGGGACATTCATTTAAGGGCCCTCACCTCTTACACTTTCAATCAGATCAGCTGGCAGAAGGCTTTTAACACATTTGAATCCAATTAGGTTACAAAGCCATTTATAGTAAGAGGAGAACATGAGAGGTCAATCACCATGTTCACTAAACACAACACTTTTTTGGGAATTGAGGGGAATAGAGATAGAATGCTTAGGACACAAAATTGGTTCCTTGATCTTTGTGTCAACCAATTAATCACATTTCAAGATGAGGCCCTTGATTGCTGTCAGAAAAGGTGGATGATGTCACCTACAACTGTCTGGAACATGGAACTGTTTGGGGCACCAAATTTTGCACATGTGCTCCCCAGAGTGCCCAGATATGGGGCATGTGTTCGAACATGTGGGGTCTAGTGGATGGGAATCCAATTTCAGTTTCCCACTATTTGGTTGCCAGTAGAAAATCACACTCCAGCGTATAATGTTTCAGAAGATTGGTGGAAAGAAGTCCTCCTTTCAGACGGTTTTAAAGTTCCAGGGACAGATATGGCCAGAGAATATGATCTTGCCCATTTTCAGGAAGCCAACAGTCTGCGAAATCTAGACCTGCGGAAGCGACAAACAACATGAGGGCATGCAGAAGGCTAGTTGGGGGGAGATGTTGGGCACCAAATTGGGCTATCTTTATGCTACATTTCCATTACCCTTTTTGACCTTTTTTCACTTATTTACCTATGTTTACTATGCTAAACCTATAAGGTAAATACCCCTGCCTTGTTTATTGGAATATTTTATTAATGAAATAAAGTCACGGAGTTTTGCCTATTCGCAGCACTAAAATGAATGTTTGACCGCAGCTTCTGGAGAATAGGAACCAAGGCTTCAACATCCCGCAACAGATCCGCTATTCACAGAAATGACCAACCATAAGGAGGTCGCGTAGCTGGAGTCGCAGATCTCTGAACCATTCTTCGGCATCTTGTTGATCTTGTCTATCTGGTATTGGTGCCGTTCCAACTAATGTATATTTCTGGGGATACGGTTACCATGTTTTGGGGAAAGAGGTTGTTCTCCCTCTCCATGTATAAAAGACGGTTTATTCCTGTAACTGGGGATGCCCCCATTGATATTATAATAACCCTTTTGAGATTTATAAAGCATCATCTATTTTGTTGTTTTAATCTTTGTTGTGACTAACACAGGCCTGATTAGAGAGCTGAGCCCACTCTTATGATATAGTGTTGTGTCCTTCTGTGTGTATTATTTATTAGTTTATGCTTGTTGTTACAATGTTTTAATTCTTGTGATTTCTTTTCTAAAGTTGTAATTGATCTAGTTTCACAGCAATGTTTTGAATCTTAATCGTGAACCCTTGGTCAGAACGGATTGTGCTCTTGCCCCTGCATATACCTTGCACGTTGCCTTGAAAGGATACGCACCCAGATTGATAAATTAATGTAGGAAAAAGGGTGAATAAATTGTTCATACCTGGACACCAACAGAAGGCCTTTTGCCTCTTGGGGCCATAGCTAAGCATGCAGTAAGGGGAGATATACTATCAACAAAGATGATAGAAATAAACCGGCAATCAAGAGAGAAACCTGAAAACCCAAGAAATAACAAGCTCGAGTTATTTCCTTCACTAAGTTGAATCCCCATATTTATAACTGAAATGGAACCTTGATCATCCTCCATTAGCCAGGAATTGATTATCGATTGTGGGAGCTCCTCCATCATAATGATGCAAGGGATATTTCATGGCAAGAGGACCATCATTGTTATCATATATGAAACTCGAGACCACGAAACCTTCATAACGATCATGTGAGAGAAAGGTAGGAACGAGGTCATCCTCGAACTCTATATGATCATGACACCCTTTCAAACCACCTGTACACAAAGCGACCTCAACGTGACCGAGGATGAATTCTTAAGCGCCATCGAGAGGGACAAGTGTGTGGCAAGGCTGGCGATCTACAACCATTTGTTTATGAGGGCAGGTTACCTCCTCGATCATACCCCCCTTGTCATCATTTAGTCTGACAAACACCCCATCCGTGGGAAAACAAATACATTTTAATTGAGTTAATAACCCTACACACACACACATATATGATTTTTTTAAAGGCCTGAGAGGATAAAGTCTTATAACATTGAATAAGAATGTTGGTTGAAGAATTGAGTTAAATGATAAACCATTTATGCTTAACTTGATTAAATTGTCATTAATGTATTTTTTCTATAGTTTTATAGTATCAAATATGATAGCTCTTAGGAAAATTATGAGGAATAATTAATATGAAGAAAAATGGAATGATGAAATTCTCTCTTAAGAAGAATGATTATGAACCACAAATTTGATAAAACTTTAAATAATTGTTGAATAACAATAATGTTTTTTATGGCAATGGTAATATTTAATTAATAGAACAATACAAATAATTTAAAACTACAGAGACCATTTAGAACCGATGAAGTAAATGATAACTATACCTCTAAACATCCATAGGGTTATATGAATAGAGGGATATTTTACTTCAAGTATTAACTCTGTAAAGAACTATGATGGTATGCAACAAAGCAATAATACAATAAAATGGAAGAATAATAAAACCACAATAAAATGAAAGAACAATAAAACCACTATATTCCCACTTGACAAAAGAGCAGAGTTGTGCGTTCCTATAAGAAAACTATGATAGTATTGTAAGGATACATATGGTGATAATGACATTAAATTAGAAAGAATATTGCATCTACATTACACATATCAAAAGGTTGACACATATGGAATATCACTATTTGTAGAAACAATCTCATATAGTCATTGTCATTCACAGTATAATCACATGTAGCTCAACATAAAATATCTACGTAGTATGGTTGGAAGAAAAAGAACCCTAAATTTCAAAAATACACTTTTAGTGATATGGGTGAATGATTACATGTAGAGATTTTTAGTATAACCACAATTTAGAGCAATCTCATAGTTGAACCGATGAACCAATAATGAAGGAGAAGCACACATTGACTAGTTGAACCAACAAGCTAACATGGCTAGTTGAGTGTGAACAACAAAGGATCCAGCTTTTGAAATAGGGGAGCTTTAGGAGCGAAGAGAGTATGCTTTGGGCATAGGGTTGGATTGAGAATTTGGTTATAAAATTAATAATTTGATTATAAATTATTTTTTTGAGTTGTTGGCATAGGGGCAAACCCAAGGTTCAACGCTTCAATAGCGCACCAACAAAACCCTAACTATCGGCCCTTTCGGCAACACCTGCGAAGCAGATGAAGTCTCACCCGAGGTAGAATAAGGGGGGGGGGGTTGCAAGAATCAGGTGTCTACAGCAAAGATGGGACATAGATATGTGATTCCAACACTTAGAAGAGCACTTAGACAACTAAATGCATTAGTTCATGAGTCTCATTCACAATGCATATTAAACCCTTATTACAGATCAGCGCAGTAACAATAATGATCAAGAACTTTCAATCACTTAGAACATAGCATTAGCTTAGATCTAGCATTCATTTATCTTTAATACCATTGATCACTAAGAAACAACATCAGATGCATTCATCATACATTATAACAACAACACTAAGCAGATAAACAACATAATTCACATCGCACAAAGCTCATCAAGACACAGGATATACATGGTTCACCCCAGTGTAGGGATACGCCCACCAACTTCTTCTTCTTCTTTATTAGTCTTCAATATTCTTACATTTAGTCTCTCATGTGCACAAATCCATAGAGCCAAAATCCATAGAGGACAGGAGATATGCGTGTTGCACACCAAATCCTCCTTCCCAAAATCATGTCAAGGCACAGAGCCTCTGTTTGCACAAATCAACTTACAGCCTCTTGCATTAAGACAACATTAACACTTACAACATATTGTGCACATAGCCAACCCCAACTTCTTACATCGCTTAGATACTTATTTATACATTTACAAAAAGGCCTAATCATGGGTAAACCCATGGGCCGACATCCCTTAACCCATTACATAAACCCTAGTAAACCCTTCGCTGGGAACACAAGCCCAAAAAACAAGTGATATCTCACAATCTCAGCTCCGCTTGGGCGCTCCATCTTTGACCAGCCTGTCGAAGTCCCAAAAGTGGTCAAACACAACCAATGTTTCCTCAAGACTTGGTCAAGGGCCAACAGGCCCCCAACACTCACCTGTGACTCGTCCCGAGTCACTTAGATCTGGGCAACGCTCCTTCAAATGCCTCGAGCTTAGCTCAAGATTCCTCGACATGTTGCTTCTCCAGAGCCTCCTACTCAGTGAACTCCTAAATCAGTTTCTCTGTAACAGGCCCTTCCAGGCGTTGTTCCATTGTCGTAACCACTTGTTCTAGTTGTGAGCCTTGTCCCTCAATCTCTTCAAAAATCATGCAGGATTCATCCTGCACTGGTTGTAGTCTCTGTGTAACTTCCATGAATTTTCTCTATATGGCAGTAATATGTTGTTGGACTGCACGTTACTTATGTGATCTCTTCATTCACTCGACTGTAGTGAGTAGCTTCATTTGCACCTGCACGGTGGATGCCTACTGCTGTGCCTCATGGAGTTTTTCTTTCAGTTTCCTCACCTCTGGATCTTCTGCGAGGCATTCATAGGTTTGCGCACTTCGATCACTCAACTTCTTACATTCTAAGGCGAGGACCTTGATCCTTCCAACTATGCTCTTATTAGCTTCCTCCCTTTGGTCTCGCACTTCCTACAGAGTGTTAAGTATTGCTTGAAGTTGCGGAATGGACTCAACGAGCTTCCCCACTTGAATCTCAGCTGACTCTTGTTCTTCTTGTGCCAAGACCAGCACATAGCGAAGTGCTTTAGTCACTGCATCTTTGACCGCGGTATGCTCTGCGAGTAGCTGGTCTTTTTCTTTCTGTATCTTTGCATTGTCCTTCTCTAACATCACCTGAATTTCATCTTTCTCCTTCTCGTAGGTGGTTACGCAAGACTGCGCAACTCGTAGTTTCTCTAAGACCTCCTCCTTTTCTTGCTTCAAGACTTCTATAGCATGTTCCTTTTCTTCTTGGACTCATCGTAAGGATCTCCCCAACAGATATCTCTAACGCACTAGGTTCACCCGACATCCACACTTGTAGACAAATAGATCGGGTAGGCAAACGGATAAGCGAGGTAATCCAACGAATGGTGAGGTCTAGAAATTACAACATGATATACAATCAATTCTCTGGTGGCGTGGATAATCATGGGTGGAAAAATGTGGTCCTGGCGCAGCGTCCGATGAGTTAAATAAGCAAGCGTCGTAACAGATTCCTCCAACGGGAAGGAATGCCTCACTCAATACAAATCAGCTTGATATGGCGCGGTGGCAATGGTCCAATCGCTCATAACTGCATTTTCTAGCCATTCTGGGGTGTCATTCTAACATTCGGGGCGCCTCCAACGGTCATATAGCTTCACCTTGGCGAAGTCCCATTCTGCGTGGTTCTGCTATTCCGACGAGGTTCAATTTCTATAGATCTGCCTCCTGCGAAGTCTTCCTTCTACTCTTTGTGGCTTCCTATAGTTTTTCTAGCTTAGCTTTCTTCTTATTGAGATTCCAAGCCTTCTTTCCTGTGAATTGAGCTTCTCTAACAATTTATGGAATCCTCTTCCCATTTGTATTCTTATTCTCTCCTAGTGAAAGGACTTCGCACTGTTGATGTGCTCTTACAGATTATGAGGTTAATGTCCCTTCTCTTATTATTTCTGGGGTGGCTATACTTATTTCCTGCACTGACAGTTTCTTCAAGCCTTCCTACGTTCTTTCAACTTTGACAACTAATTCTCTTGCCCTCTTTTACTTCGACTTATCCTCTTGTTCTTCTATTAGTCGCTCTATTTTTCTGGTTATGAAGTCCCTTAGTTCTTGCTTTTTCTATTCTGTAGCTTCCTCCTCTGCTTTCTTTCTGATATGATCCTTCTCAATCCAAGTCTTTCCTAATAAAAGTGGAAAAGGGGTGATGTTCTCAACAAATTTAATGACTTCAAATTCTTCTTCAGTCGATGTTTCATGAGAAATCATAGGTATATTAGTAACTCTTCCAAATAGGGTTATCATATTTCCTTTAAACAAGCCTATCCTTCCCAATGAAGGTATCATAGCAAGCCTTCCCAAAATTTCCCAAGTGCTTTCTGGCATAATATTCATGTGTGTTTCTTCATCCAGTACACAATCTATGTCGAAATCTTCTATTATTGTAACTATGCATTGTTTTTCTTTCAGGATCTTTGGTAAATTGATGTCTCTGTGATCATCCATTACTTCTTTTAACTATACAAACATAGTCTCTGACTCTTTCTCTTTATGATTCCCCAACATACTCTTAGCCTCTTGACTTTATTAAGATTTTTCTTGTCTCGTGTTCATCTTTTCAACTTTAGCAATCATTCTTGCACAATCCTCAACCTCATGACCAATAACTTTACAATAAACACAAATAGGACATGTACCAGGGCATTCCTTAGCAAGTTGTCCCAGTCTTCTGCAATTATAACATAGTGCCAATCCCCTCTTTCTTTTAAATGAGCCCCATCCTTTCCTGTACTACGCACTAGGATCACAGTGTTGGACCTGCAATCTGCAAAAATTCTTTCTAGGTTCCTGCATCCACTTGTTAGTCCAAAAATTCTTTATATGCATAGGAATAACATATCTTTCTCTATTCAAATCAATTCTTTCTTCTAACTGGGCCCTACCATTCAAACTAGGACAGAATCTATCAAACATACCTAGATTCATATTTTCAAAACAAAAAAAACTCCACTTATCTTACTCTTATCAAATCATAAAGCTTTACCTCTTTCAACATCTTACCTCTTTTTCTTCAGATCAGGTTTCTTTCTTAGCACAAAGATTCGCAAGTCAATTAGAATATTGCGCACCACAGCAGTAGATCTACGCACAAAGCTTCTCTTTTCTTTCAGTTCCCAACAATCACAGTTTCAGGTCCCGGCAACAGAACCATTTGTTGGCACAAGGGCAGACCTAGGGTTCAACACTTCAACAGCGCACCAACAAAACGCTAACTATTGGCCCTTTCGGAAACACCTGTGAAGCAGATGAAGTCTCACCCGAGGTAGAATCAGGGGGGGTTTCAAGACTTAGGTGTCTACAACCAATATGGGACACAGATCTGTGATTACAACACTTAGCAGAGCACTTAGACAACTAAATGCATTAGTTCATGAGTCTCATTCACATCACATATTAAACCCTTATTACAGATCAGCACAGTAAAAATAAAGATCAAGCACTTTCAATCACTTAGCACATAGCATTAGCTTAGATCTAGCATTCATTTATCTTTAATACCATTAATCACTAAGAAACAACATCAGATGCATTCATCATACATTATAACAACAGCACTAAGCAGGTAAACAGCATAATTCACATCGCACAAAGCTCATCAAGACATAGGATATGTGCGGTTCAACCCAGTGTAAGGCTATGTCCACCAACTTCTTCTTCTCCTTTATTAGTCTTCAATCTTCTTACATTTAGTCGCTCCTATGCACAAAGCCACATAGCCAAACTCCACAGAGGACAAGAGATCTGTGTGTTGTGCGCCAGATCCTCCTTACCAAAATCAAGTCAAGGCACATAGCCTCTGTTTGCACAAAGCAACTTACAGCCTCTTGCACTAAGCCAACATTAACACTTACAACATATTGTGCACATAGCCAACCCTGAATTCTTACATCGCTTAGCTACTTATTTATACATTTACAAAAAGGCCTAATCATGTGTAAACCCATGGGCCGGCATCCCTTAACCCAGTACATAAACCCTAGTAAACCCTTTGTTGGGTCCACAAGCCCGCAAAACAAGTGAAATCTCACGATCTCAGCTCCGCCTGGGTGCTCCATCTTCGACCAGCCTGTCAAAGTCCCAAAAGTGGTCAAACACGACTAATGTTTCCTCAAAACTTGGTCAAGGGCCAGCATGATTTGTGTTACAAAAGTGATTTAATTAAGTTTTTTATAAAAATAAATTTAGTTTGTATTTTAATGTTGAGGTTATTCATATAAAAGAATAATTTAATTAGAAAATATAATTTAAACATTATTTAAATAGTTATAGATATTTAATTATTCATTTTTTTAATGTAAATTTAATAGTCTACATGTACACATTTAAAAGATATGTTGTAATACAATTTATTTGAGTAATGTAACAAATAAACTAAACATGCATACACACAGTTTGAACAACAAAAGGTAATCTCACGAGGATAATAATAACATCAAGTTCACCGGATGGAGCGACTTTGGAGGGTTATTGTTTGTTTTTCTGACAGGGAAGCAGGATTCTCGAGCTACACAAGGGTTTAGAGGCCTGTCCCCAGGGTGCTTAGCCAAGATAGCAACTGGCTATGGTGTCGACAATGGAGGGAGGCGACCCCAACAACCCCGAAGGTGCGGGGCACTCAACATATTTATTTGTGGCCTCGGAAGGGTGTGAACTTTTGGAAGCTTGGAAAGAGACAGGTGGGGTATGAGGCCTGATGGGGGATGGAATTCCAGGGTTGGAGGCCGAAGAGCCGGAGATACCCTTGAGTGCAGTGGGTGTGGGCTTGGGAGAAACATTAATAGAGGTAACAGGTTCAGTTTTCTCCTTGGTGGGTGAGCTTCCCTTCATTGGAGGCTCGAGTTTCTCTAAAGGTTAGGAAGAAGATTACATGTGCTTCCCCGTGTTGGTTGGGATTTTTGACGGGGGCCTGGGGTTTGCTGCGGGGGAAACCACCTCTGGACTTTGTGTCCTACTCTCATATTTTTTGGAGGAGGCATCATTAGGAGGATCATTCTCGATCTCGGATAGTTTCAATTCTCTTTCGGTCTACTCGTCGTCTGAATTTCTAGTGGACGTCGATCTGGGTGGCGACAGGGGATTTGGGGTCTCCTCTAGCAGGGTTGTTTCTGCAGTTCTAGCTAGTACTTTTCCTGAAAAGAGGGGGACATGACCATATAGAGACTCATAGAGGGAGGAGAAGCCTCCAAAGGGCTTGAAAAGCATGGAAGGACATCTCAATTCTTCACCAAAATCCATTAGGTGTGCTCGTGATAGGCCCTGCACCAAACATCTTGTTTTTGGGGAGGACATCGACATGGACAGGGTAGTGGATTTCTCAGAACGGGCCGTGGTTGGAAGGGTTAGGGGAAATAATCAGGGAGAGGCCTTTTTGAAGGACTAGGTAACCAAAACCTAGTTACCAGAGATCACCAAGATGCCACACATTCGCTTACTCACCAAAGGTTGGTTCACCTTCATCTCCTCCAAGGAGGATGTTTGTTGGGTGTTAAAGAAATTTTGGAGCATGGTGGACACCCCCACTATCCTTAAATGTTGGGACCCTTCTTTTGATACAAAGAAGGAAAGGATCGATGAAGAACCCATATGGGTCAGACTCCCGGGGCTCCCAATGCAGTACTGGAACACACACTGCTTTGCAGCCATTGGCAATTTGTTGGGGTGTTTTTTAGAAGTGGATATGTCCTTCAAAAATATAGGGTATATGTCAGTGGCTTGAATTCTGGTTAGGATTAATCTGAGATAGGGATTACTACAAGAGCTTACAATTGATTCAGCAGCTGGGACATTTTTCCAGACTCTGGATTATGAAGGGATTCCCTTTTGGTGTCATTGTTTCCACGTCTACGGGCATGGAGTTGCAGATTGCCCCTTTCCTTTCAAATGGAGCAATTGGAAAGCCAAAGGCTTGGGTACACCCTATTCCCCCCTGAGAATGACGATGGAGGACCAGCTGGACGTTAATTCTATTAAGGGGAGGTTGAATCCTCCCTATGTGGACAAGGTTTCTAAAGGAACACGCACAAGCAGTTTGGGTAACTTGGGAGGTAGAACAGTCGCACCACTTGTTGCAGAGCCAAAAATTCTGCCTTATTTGGAGAACATTCTTCGTTGTGAGAAGGACTTATCGGGTAAGTCATTATTGGATGTCTCTTTAATTGCTTCTTCCCCTTTTACAACTGTGGAATTTGATGGTTTGGCTGGGAAAGCCATGGTTTCTCCTTTGAATAGGGGTGGGAAGGGAAACTCTATGACCAGTTTGATCTCTCTCTCCTGTCGCTTGTCCTCCAGTAGTTTTTGTTTTTTCTCCTTCATTGGTCATGCCTTATTTGAACTTGGGGAGAGGGGGGGCCTTAAGTCTACTCCATTTTTGCCTCTTTCAAGTCAGTTTTCCTTTCAATTAGTTGGGGTTATGATTCCTGGTACTGACGTTCCCTCGTGCTCTTCCTCCCCGACTCCTTTCATCGAAGCTCCCTCTTCCACTCTCTCCTCCTCCTTAGCCACTCCCTCTGCCTCAACTGACTCTTCTTCAGAAGATTGCAAGGTTTGTTATCATCTTGGGAGTAGGTCGGTGGTCAAGGGGGAACTCTTGGAGGTTGGTTTATAGGCATCAGATGGTTATGGTTTGGGACCTTTGCCTCGCTCTTTCTCTTTGGGTAAAGGAAGGGGTCGAAAATCACATCTACTCTTAGCACAAGATCATGCCAGAATTGACCTGGCTTCTGGTAGGCAATCTTCTATTGTTTGGGCGCTTAGAGAAAATCATCCCCAGAAGGGATTTACCTCATGAGGATTCTTTCTTTCAACTACCGTGGGTTGGCGAACCCGCCAAAAAAATCGTCTCTTCAGAGGCTGGTGGAACTAAACTTGTCGGAGGTCATTCTTCTACAAGAAACTTTAGGGGATAGCACCACAGTGGTAAAGGCTATGGAATCCTTATTCTTTGGTTGGATGTTTGTAGCAGTGGATGTTAGGGGTCGTTCGGGGGGCCTAGCCACTACATGGAAGAAAAAGTACTGCAATCTGGAAAGTAACTGGGGGTTTGATTTGGGTATTGGTCTGTCATTTTTTTCTTTCGCCTAGGGTGCAGCTTAACAATTATCAATGTCTATGGGCCTTATCAAGAACATTAGTGTTATTGGAATTATTTAGCTGACTGCGAGTGGATCAAGGACGAGAATCTTATACTTGGGGGAGACCTCAATTTCTCTTTAGGGGTCTCGGAGGTGTGGGGTCTTCAAGATGGCCCGGACCCCCTAACCAACTTCTTTCTAAATTTCATGGACCAGGTGGGTTTGGTGGACGTTGAACCTCAAAAAATAATCCCCACATGGTGTAATTGAAGGGTTGGGGATGAACAGGTGGCTAAGTGTCTGGACATATTTCTCCTAGATGACGAGTTCCTTGATTCCTTTGATATGGTTCGCCAGTGGGTAGAATTTGGAGGGCTATCTGACCATTTTTTGATCTTGCTAGACCTCAAGGACAGAAACAGGAAGGTGTCAATCCCTTTTAAATTCTTTGAGAGCTGGCTCTCGGATCCATCCTTTCAATACCTAGTAAGGGAGATGTGGGTGCCATTAATGGAAGGAAATCATGTGCCTGCAGTGGTCCAATTTTTCGAGAACCTCAAAAGACTGAAACAAGCGACTAAAGGTTGGGCCAGGGAGAAAAATCTCAAGGATGAACGGGAGTTGAGACAATTCGAATCTACGATGTTGGAGATCCAAGATGGGGTAGGCCAAGGGTTCTCTATTCAATAAGCCAAAGAATTTTTTTATGGTTTGGAGAAAAGGAAAAGGTTTTTACTGGAAGAAAAAGAAGCACAATGGAGGCTAAAGAGTCAGGCACTTTGGCTCTCTTGTGGAGATGAGAACACTAAATTTTTTCAAGTTTTTTCCAAAGGTCAGAAAATGGATAATACCATTTGGGGTTTAAGGGATCAGAATGGGGAGGAGGTAACCTCCTTCGAAGAACTGGCTCATTTGGGCACTGAACATTTCAAGGATCTTTTTAAAGCGCAGGAGGGTTCGTCTATTGCAGAAATTATACAGGTGGCTCGGTTATTCCCTCGATTTGTTGAGGAGGTTGAAGTAGGGCCTTTAATGGCTCCTTTCTCTAAAAAATAACTAATGGAAGTTCTTCACTCCTTTCAAAAAGGGAAAATCCCTGGACCAGATGGATGGCCTATCGAATTTTATTTGGGATGTTTTGATGTACTTGGACCTGATTTACTGAAGGTGATAGAGGAATCAAGGGTGAACGGTCACATTCATAACCCAATAAACTCTACCTTATTAGCGCTCATTCCAAAGACAGATAATACCTCCTCCTTTGAAGACTTTCGGCCTATTTTAGTATTCAACCGCTTGTACAAGATAATATCAAAGGTAATCAGTAGAAGGCTAAAGGTGATCCTTTCAAAACACATTTCTTGTGAAAAAATCGGTTTCTTGGAAGGTAGACAGATACATGAGGCCATTGGAGTAGCACAAAAAGGCCTTCACAGTATTAAACTGAGGAAGCTCAAAGGAGTTGTGGTGAAAATAGACTTATCCAAATCTTTCGATCAGGTAAATCGGTTATACCTTAGAATGCTCTTGATTCACTTGGGTTTCGGGCTAGACTTTTTCAACTGGGTGATGGGGTGTGTGAGATCGGTTTCCTTCTCTATTCTTCTCAATGGCTCAGCATCTATTTTTTTTCAAGAAGAAAGAGGATTGTGTCAAGGCTTCCCTCTTTCTCCTTTACTCTTCCTCTTAGTAGCCGAAGGACTCAGTCATTTCCTGGCAGGGCCAAATTGACTGAGAGATTCACAGGTATAAAAATCTCTAATGGGATGACCATCACTCACTTTCTTTTTTTGACAATATCCTAATATTTTGTGATGGATTGAAGAGAGAAGTTGACATCTTAATTGAGGGTCTAACTCTATTCAAAATTGCAATTGGTATGAGGGTTAATGAAAAAAAAATCAGTATTCTTTTCTCTCTGGTTGAGTTCGACGTTATTCAATACTTCTTGGAACATCTCCCCTTTCAATCGTAGGGATTGGACATTGTTTTGAAATATCTTGGATTTCACTTAAAACCCAATGATTATCGGAAGACCGACTGGATGTGGATTTTGGAAAAATTGGAAAAAAAACTGAAGATTTGGAGTAATAAATGGCTCTCAAGTGCAGGGAGATTAGTATTGATTAAGTCAGTTCTGGAGGCAATCCCAGTTTACTGGATGTCCCTCTCTTGGATTCCAAAGGGAATTCAAGAAAAATCTAGAAAATTGTGCTTTTATTATCTATGGAGGGGAAAGTCAGAAAATTGGGTGATGCCTTGGGTCCATTAGGAGAGAATTTCCAAACCAAAGGCTCTGGGGGGCTGGGGGTTAAAGAATATTTTCCTTTGTTCCAAATCATTAGCAGCAAAATTAGTGTGGATATTGATTTCCACAAACAACCTTTGGACCAAAGTATTCCTTCTGAAGTACGTGGCTCCACTCTCACTGTTGGAATGGCTTAGGCGCCCTAGCCCTCGGATGACAGGAATATCAGTAATATGTAAGGTGCTACAAAATGTATTTGAAGTGGTTGGAAATGGATTATCCTGGAAGGTTGGGTCTGGAAATTTTCTCAGAATTGGACGCGACCCCTGGGCAGGTTGCATTAGAGAGCACTTATTTCCTGTTGATCTTTTCTCAACCTTGGATCGAGGAGGATATTTCTATCTGGCTCAAGTAGGGGACCCTCTTACCACAACTCTTTGGCATAAAGGCTAGAGAGACAGGAGAACATTGGGTTTAGTATGGGATGAAGCATTAACTTAGGACCGATATATCAGTGCTCTCAGGAGATAAAATATTCGATTGACCGAGAGGGATGATGAGCTCCTTTGGGATGGGGATTCAGGCGAGGTCTATACCCCAAAAGCTCGTTATGTTCAGTTAATCATTGATCTCTTGCAACAAGACAAAAAATGGTGGTGGAGAAAAATATGGAAACAAAGATGCCTAGCTAAAGGCAAATTATTGACATGGACAATTTTGGAGAACAAAATTCCAACGTGGAAAAACCTACAAAAGCGACAATTCAATGGCCCGAGCTGGTGTGTGCTTTGTAAAGAACATGGGGAATTGGTTGACCATATATTTATGTGATTCCCTTTCACCACTTCAATATGGGTGGAAGTAACTAAATTGAACTCCTCCATTGGTGCTTGGCATGGTATGGCTCTCACCGAGGACCCCTCAAGACATTAAGGCTTTTCCCCTCATTGTTGCTTCAAGGATTTGGCTAGTTAGGAACTCCACACTTTTTCGGGATGAGCCACAGTCTCCACTTCATGTGGCCATTAACTGTTTGGGAATCCTTGCTCTTCTAAAACTGGTGGCTAGAAAGGGTCTGGGCATTTCTCGAGGGGTTCAGGTGGAACAGATTGACAGAGGATGGTCGTGGGATTTATTTGATGGGAAGGCTTTGGGAGATCACTTACTCTGTGGGGGGGGGGGATGTCTACACTTATTTGCACATCATTTTTTTCTTCTCAAGGCTGGGTTGGGGGATGGTACAAACAACTACTCTGAGATTATGGCCTTAAAACTGTTACTTTTATTTTTTGTGGAAAAAGGATGCAAAACTTTGCAGGCCTTTGGGGACTCCTTATTAATCATCAAATGGGTGAACCGAATTCAAAATTTTCATGTTGCTCATCTTTTGCCTATTCTCTAGGAAGTTATGAGGATTATCACTACCTTTGACACTATTTGTTTCTCTCATATCTACAGGGAACGGAACAAAATGGTTGATAGGCTTTCCAAAGAAGCCTCGCAGCTAGAGTATGGCAGATGGCACATCACAGAACATACAGCAGAGGGGAGGTTTGATTATCACATACCTTTTCAGGACGGTCTACTTTAGGAGAGATTCATCCCTTTTTGGAACTCCAATACTGATATTTTTGTAAAATGATATATAAATCATGCTTTTGTTTAATGTATAAGATATGTGAACCAGTGACACAGTATGTGAAATGTGGATCGGAAGGTGCATGGAATTACAACAAGACTGCTATTCTTTTTTGTTTGTGTTGAAACTTTCAGTTATGGAAGTGATCCTATCAAGTTAATATATATGTGGCTATCCTCATATATCTACGAATGTAATTTTGTACCAATTAATGAAATTACAAATTTTTTCTGTGGAAAAAAAAAACTAAACAAGAATAATTATTTGAACTAAACTAGTAGAAGGTGCTAGAGATTAGGTCACCTTCTATTTGAAATTCCCAAGGAATGTAACAATTTCACTTTAGATATGTGAATGTCATTTTTAAATGTAATAATTGCATCCACTATCATTACCATATATAATATAATATTTTTTCACCTATTTCTCATAAAATTTTATTTCCATATAAAATCAGGGCAATTTATCAAGAAGAAATGTCTAGAGTTGGCAGACCTAAAAAACATGGAAGACAAATGACACTTGTTGATGCATCTAAATTGAAGCTAGATGATATAAATATTGAAGAAAATGTTTATTTTGAGGATGAGATTAATAATGAAGAAGAAGGTATTCCAAGAAATAAAGGAAATGGGTAGCTTCTAAAAGATCATTTAAATATGGATGGAAATTAATACACAAATGGGCATATTCTATAGCAGGTTCAAATGGTTTGAATGTTATGTTAAATTTTAATGTAAAAAACATATTTTAGAGAAGCGCTCTTTAAACCATAATCTCTACCCTTCTGCCTGGTTTTTTATCTTGATGGATGCACCCACCGGGGTGGGCATTTCCCCCTCCTGACGTTGACATTGTGGTATTCCATGCCCTGATCACAACCTCTATCAAACAATCCAAGTCCCATCCATCGAGATTCATTTAAAAACTAGAGGAAATACCCAAAATTGAGTTTCCTTCTACAACAACGAGGAGGAAAGCCCTGGATTTAGCAGAAAGAGGATTGGTTGGATAGTTCAAAAGCATATGGAATTCTCCCAAGTTCATCATAGTGTGGCTTCAAAAAAAAATGAATTCCTTTGATTAAAGGATCGCTCAACCATTTCTTTGGTAGACGAGTTTACTATGCTTTTCTTTTTTAGAACAAGGAAGATCGTAATATAATCTTCCTGAGTGGACCTTACTTTTGGGGGGCAAGAAGGATGTACCTAAACAAGTGGAATATTGATTTTAACCCATAAAATGATGTTCCTTCAATGGTCCCAGTCTGGGTTCGGTTGCCACACATTCCCCTTCATTGTTGGAGTGACGCTTCTTTGCGATGTATTGACAATTCTTTGGGAAAATATATAGATTAGGTAGATCTGAAGGATAATATATTTTATTATGCTTGAATCTATGTTGAATTTGATATGGATAAGGGCATCCCATAATCGATCCTCATTACCCTTGATATTTGGAAGCATGTGCAGCAATTAGATTATGAACAACTTCCCTTCAAATGAAAGATCTTCCATGAATATGGCCATTTCGAAAAAAAACCCTCAATCCAACCAAGTAGGAGGCAGATATGAAGATCAATAGATGGTTTTTCAATGAAAAATTGGAGGTGGATCCAAAAACCCAACTATCTCTTCTTATATGGCCTTTAGGATTGTCCCAAATCCCTCGGGCCCTTCCTCCCCTATGAGGGTTCTTCAAAAAAATGGTTTTGGAGCCCTTTCACAACTTCAAGACAAGGAAAACTCGGTTGCCATTATAGAATCAAGTAAATAAACTCAGGTGCAACCATCAACCTCAGTCCCATAATGTTCATTTTTTTACAAAGAAAATCTAATCTCTAGAGCTAGAGAGGAAAATAAAGCAAACCATAGAACACTTCAGATGGAAAAATTGGGGCCAGTGATAATAGAGCTGGAAGATATTGAAAACTTTAAAGATGTTGAAGTCACCTTTGCAGACCCTAAATCTCGAGACTCACACATTGACTTCGTGGTTGATGAGGAGAAAGAGGATAGAGTGTCGAAAGAAAATTTACCCAGAAGATCGGGGAGAAAAGCCTCAAAATTTCTCAGAGAGGAACAAGCCAAAAAAGAGATTCAACTGAATTCACATAACACTATTCCAAAGATGTTGGAAACAAAAAAACAACCAAAGATAATTCGCAACAACATGTATTATAAAGGAGGAATTCCCCATCATCCTCATAAATAATGCTCGCCATCTCTTGGAACTACAGGGGTTTAGGCAGCGCTCGAAAGACTTATGCTTCCTGTGATCTGATTAGAAATGAAAATTCGTCTATACTCCTCCTCTAAGAGACCAAAATGAGATCATAGGAAATTCACCACATGTCTCTAGGAACATTGAAGCACTGGGATTACATATCTAAAGACATTGGAGGTGCCTTGGGGGGCCTCTGTACACTTTGGAACAAAAATTAAATGAGTATGGTCTCTTCTCTCCAAAACACTCATTGGATATGTACAAGATTTAAATCTCTTTTTGATGGTTATATTTTTATTGTTATAAATATTTACATGGTAGCTAACCCTATGGAAAATACATTGTGTTGGTCCTCTACCCAAAGCCTGAAAGATATAGAGAATCTGTCAGATTGCATGCTAGCAGGTGACTTTAATACAATAAGAAGAAGTGTCGAGAAAAAAGGAGGTTATTTTCCTATGACTCGTACAAATATAAAATGGAAGAGCTTATCATTGATTGGACCTCATTGACATTGTTCCCCTAAGAGATCATTTTACTTGGTCAAATAAATAATTTGGGTCGGGGCACATAGAAACGTGCTTAGACGGGTTTTTGGTCTCCAGTGGTTTTCTATCCTATTCCTCCTCTATCAAGTCTTATATTTTACCTTCTCTAACTTCATACCACAAGCCCATATCCCTTCATATTTGTCATTTACCTAATTTTGAGCCCCTCCCCTTTCGCTTTCATCCTCTTTGGCTCAAATCTCATGAGTTTGATGCCATCGTTTCTACCTCTTCGAGATCTTGGATTGCAAGTACCCTCGTCTATATATGTGAACAAAAATTGAGGATGTTCAAAAATGTTGTTAAAAAATGGACAAAAACTTATTTCCTCTCCTTGCGACTGTCGTCATCAATCTCAAAAACAATCTTCACACCCTTCAACTACAAATGGAGGAAGTTGAAATCTCTGATCAAGTTCTACAAGAAGTTATTCTCCAGTCTAAAATTCATACAAAACTGCAAAGAGATGAGAAATTTTGGAGAGTTAAATCAAGAATTTTATGGCTCCAAGTTGGTGACTGCAATACAAACTTTTTCCATAACAAAAGTAAATCCCTCTTGTCAAAGAATAATGTCTCTGCCATAACCTTGGATGATGGTACTCAAATTCTTGATTATAAAGACATCAAGAAGGCTACGTACAATTACTAAAAGGACCTATTCACTCAAGAAGAAGAGGCTGATATCCAGAACACTGAAGTCATGTTTGAAAATGTTCCTACTATTATCTCAGAGGAAGAAAACCATTTCCTAACCTAGCCTAACGAAGAAGCAAAGGTTCAAGCTACCCCATGGAGCCTTGGACCTAAAAAATCCCTGGCCCAAATGCTTTCCCATTTTTTTCTATAGACACTATTGGGAGCTCATCAAATATGATCTCATACAAATGTTGTGATACTCCCACCAAACACTTCCTCTTGGAGGGATTACAGATTCCTCTTTCCTAGATCTGTTTCCCAAGGAATCAAATCCTTCCTCCTTCTCCAGATTTAGACCTATATCCCTTTGCAATTATTCCTATAAAATTTTAAATAAGATTGTTGCTTCCCGTCTCAAAACCATTCTACCCAAAATCATTTTTCCCTATCAAGGGGGATTCATGCAAGAAAGACAGATTACAAACAATATCGTTCTAGTTTAAGAGGGGATCCATTCAAGCTTTGAGGCTAAGGAAAAATGTATGGTTATCAAACTTGATATGGAAAATGATTTTGAATTTGTTCATCACACTTTTTTGTTTCAAGTCATGAGAAAATTTGGTTTCAGCCCCAACTTTATTCATTGGGTGGACTTGTACATTGGAGGACCCTGGATCTCCCCTTGGTAAATGGTAGGCCAACCAATTTATTTAAAAGTAGTAGAGGTCTCTGGAAAGGGTGCCTCCTCTCCCTGTTTCTCTTTATTATTTTTTCCGACTCTCTCAGTTGTAAGATTGAATCTGAATGAGACAATGGGAACTTGTTAGGACTTCATATGCATCGAGGAGTGAAAGCACTTAATCACTAGCAATTTTTTGATGACACCTTGTTTTTGGGATGAGCTTCTCAAATTATTGTCTCTCGCTTTAAATCAGTTTTGGATTCTTTTTTGGATGCTTTAGGGGAAGTTGTGGATCATAGGAAATGACAAAGTATAGGGTGGAACACTTGAGTTCAGGTTTGCAATATATCGCTCGCATTTTTCAATTCCCTTATGTTGATAATTGGTCTTCCTTTCGGTATTTGGGTATCCCAATCTATTTGAAGAAAGTGAATTCTCATGATTGGAGGCTTGTTATAGAAAAAATAAATTCCAAATTTACCTCTTGGGGATCACAATGGCTAAACTTATCCGACAATACATTCCTTATCAAGGAAATATTATCTTCCCTTCCAATATATCATTCACTGACTCTTCTTTCCCCAAAAATCATTACCAACCAAATCTCAGTCAAAATCAGGAATTTCCTTTAGAACGAAGGGAAAAACTCGGGCAAGAAATTTCATCTTGTAAGTTGGAATCAGGTGAAACATCCAGTGCACAGAGGAGGATTGGGAATCCAATACTCTGAATACATAAACTTGGAAATGGGAGATAAAATTCTTTGGCGCCTTGTTTCTGAAAAGTTTTCTTGGTGGAAACAAGTGCTCTGAAAAAAATACTTAAGGGGACCAAGACTGAGATGTTTGGAATGCCCACCTCAAAGGTCCAAAGGTTCTTCTTGAATGGGAAAAAAATCAAATTCTAGGAGGATTCTATTCTTGAATGTGGCCCTCTCATTTCAAGAAAGGATCTCGATCCTTTGAAAACTTGGATGTAGTAATAGGGTGTCAAAAATATATATGATATTTCATTGTGGGACATCGCATCAAGGCAATGGATTGGATGGAAATTGATGGATCTCCCCCCTCATCTCCTTCACCTCTCATCACTCCTTTATGGGGCCTTGAACGAGTGTGTGCCAAAATGAAAGACTAACAAAGACGTCAGGGGATGGGGAAGTTGCTCCTATTCTATCAAAAAAGGATATATATCTTTGAAAGAAGAGAGAAATGTACTTCCTTGGTTTGGAGTCTGGAAGATAGTCTAACACACAGACGACATGCCAAAAATCAATTCTCTCACTTGGATTCTAGTGCATGGGAGCATTCTAACAACAAAGAATTTGCAAAAAGGGGGCATTGTTAGGCCCTCTCGATGTGCCCTATGCAATCAATCTGAGGAAAAAATCCTTCACTTTTTCATTGCATGTCCATATATTAAATCTACATGGAGTATGTCTCTTGGTGATCTTTTCATTCTCACATCTTGGCCCCATTCTTACAAAGTTTTCTTTCACAAATGGGACAAGCACTATCAAGGAATCCTAAGAAACAAACCATGCCTTAAACGACTCTAGTTGGAAATGACAAAGTACATTTGTTTTTTTTAAGCTAAAACATAGTCTTATATTTCTAAATATAAATAATAGAAGCATAGATAATTTGGTGATGGTCTGACAAAAAGGAAACCAGAACCCTCATTGATCAAAATAAGATGTTCGAAAATCAAAACAATCTACCACCCAGAAAGACTAACAGAATGATCAGGGTCAAGTTTTTCTCAAAAAGAGGCCTATTCAGTTCTTAACCATCTAAAGCTAAGGCTAATTCAAGCTAAACCCAACCTATTTTTATGATTCTTAAACAAAAGGATAACAGAACAGAACCCGATGAATCAAGCTCTATATTTTTTTGGAGTCTTGAGATGGCCTTCCAACTTTTTTACTTCATCAACAGCCTCTCTTGGATTCTCCTTGTCCTCGATCAATATGGGGAACTCGCTCGAACTAGGCAGACTCGGGTCCCTGTAAGTGCTTGTATAATTGTATCGGTTCTGATCCTCTTGCTTGACCCATAATTTTGATGTGGAATTGAGAATGACATAAGAGTTTGAATTTCTCTTCCAACATATTAACTTCCTGGAGGGTGGTGTCATTATCTATTTTGACTTTATCAACAACTTGAGCAAACATAGCCTTCACAATCCAGTGATTTTGTGCCAGCTTGAAATACTTTGTTTCTCTAGTCATGGAATACTGCGGGTCCTCAACCCAGGCCTTGACTTCTTTAAAAATGTTTGCTTCAGAGGTTTTTCATCATTGACTTCAAACTGCTTCCTCAATATTTGTTGTAGTTTGCTTCTCCTCACCACAACATAGGTACTTGAATATTGACCCTGTCATCCAAGCCGCCCTTGCATCCCTAGTGCGATTGATCGGTCCTTGGGAGGAGGAAGCCTCATTATTCTTGCCCTTCTCTCTATTCCCCCATGTTACTTTCATGGCCATTCTACATCTATTTCGTAGTTTAAATGGACCAAACCCAAGAAATGATTTCATGTCGTTTGCATTACTCTATAACTTCCAATGAAGACACGACCCTACTCCCTTCCTCCATCATCTTTGAGAGTGAAACAATATATACCGTTGAGCCTGAATAAGACCATGACCTTGAAGGTTTCCCCCCTTTAACCTTACTGGGGGGGAAGGCATGAGAGGACCTTATTTAGTTTCCAATTCCACACCCAATCTCAAAATCCTTGAATTTCTAGCTCACTCTTCCAATGGAGGCAATCCACTACACTCAATTTTTCCAAGGTTGATCCATTACAATGTTTGTTACTCTTGAAATAACCATGCACAACCCCTCCAACGAAATGAGGTATTTTCATAGTCTCTTCCAAAGGAATCATATTTGAGTTTGTTTCACTCACCCTACTTCCACTCTACTTCCCATAATTAACCTTCATTATGTATGCCTCATTCCCATGATCATTCTACACTCATTGAATGCTTCATTGATTACCATTCTCTTTCATCTAACGTCAATACTTCACCATGAACTTTGTTTATACCACCTGTCTCAGTCGATGTCCATATGTATTGTCCATGCAATCAGTTTTTAACATTGGCGTCGTCGACACAACTATCAATAACCCTGCCATAATGACTCTTATCGGTCGATGAATTATTCCCATGTTGTTTGGGGCCACTTACTCTCCATTTCAGTGTTGTAGGTGTCTTAATCGTCTTGTCAATAATCCAAGTGGGGGGTCTTTCCTCGACTTATGGAACCCCATCCGACAACCTGGTGTCAATATTATTTAACTTCGTGGCCTATTTCTAGATGCGTAGGTTGTGGGGGTCCCCTAAATTCAATGTAGTAAGATGAGTTAGTTGCAGGATACCTAGGTTAGCCAAGTAATCTGCCATTGATTTTGCGCTCCTTCGCACCTGGGATGGGATGATCACCAGGGAGATATTGATTATTTCGGTGATCTGAGACCAACCATGGGAGAGCCTCTAGTTTGTTGAAATCTTTTATAGGTTATAGCCATCGATCAAACATTTGAGAGTCGAGATTATGAGGAGTGATTCACCTTCTGCCACCAGAATTTTTATTCCCTTTGTTCTAGCCATGGAAATCCCTCAGAGAAGGCCTTTTAATTCAGCTCCATTATTAGTATTGTGCCCTAATTTACTAGCAAACATGGCCAAAATCCTACCTTCAGAGTCACGTAGGATCCCCTTAGCCCCTGATTTCCCAAGATTGTCCTTTGATGCTCTATTGAATTTCATCTTGATTACCCCTTCCTCTATAGGCCTCCATGTTTGGTTGGAGTTTTTCCTGATGTGGATGGGGACTTTGTTCACTTGTTGATATGCATTTTCAAGTCTCCACTGCCTAAATATGATTTCCTCCTTAGCAGCCAAGACTCTATCTTTCATCGACCAGATATAAGAAGCTATGGATTCCTTAACATTTTCGTGTAGTTTTACCCCAAATCTGTTGAATTGGAAAAAGATTTTGTTTGAAAATTCTTCTAATCCTTTCCTTCCATAAATTCCACGTAACAATTCCTGGGAAGAACTCTCGAGATTTGTTTAGGATATCATTTTGGAAGGGATCGACGAGCTATTTTTTATGGTTTCGGTTGTGTCATTGTTACCTCTCTCGGATCAGTGAAATGGCATTGCACCATTGTCCCATACGACTCTCTCTTCTCGATAGTTACAGAGAAGGTGATTTAGATTTTCTTCTTATTTACTACATAACATGCATATGGAGGGACCTTCATACCCTCTCTTTCTTAACTTATCCTAGGTCAGGACTTTTCGCGTTAATACCAACCACAAAAATGCTGAGATTTTTGGCCAAATCTCAGGTTTCTAGATGCACTGCCAGTGCCTTCTCCTTTCTGCTTATGTCGGGGCCACTGCTTGCAGGTATGTATATTTGAATTTGAAGGTCCCCTCTCCTTTTCTTCCCCATTGTAGAATGTCCAGGCCATTTCTAACTCAAATTTTCTAGAGGAGTAGCTCCCCTTCAAGACTTTGTTTGTCCTCATTTCTCAAGGAGTAGCCAATTTTCTTGATTTTTCCAATATCTTTCATATATCGTTTTTGGATTTCCTGTCTCCTTCCAATACTGATGGAAATGGGTCCAACCTCTTTCAATAATATCATTCCTTATCTAGTCCAGCCCTTTTTTTCTGGCCAAGGTGGGCAATTGTTCCCAGGCGTCATCCCAAAAAAGGGTCGACATGCCATTATGAACTTCCCATAAAATTTCTTTTTGGACTAACTCTATGTTTTTCCAAGTGTTGCTCCAAATGAGGGATCCTATATGAATGCCATCCATCCTAATGAGAACTTGTGTTTCCACATCTAGAGAATACTCAGTATTCCATAATTTGTCTCATAAAGCATTTTGGTATTTAACCCATCTCCACCAAAGTTTAGTTATTCTGATTTTTTTTAGGATCCCCTTAGGAGAAACCAACACTGAAAAAAGATAAAGGGGCATCAAACTCGGGACTGATTTAATTAGAAGGATTCTCCCCTGGAGGGTGAGGAAACGAAGGGTGTAATTGCCTAACTTAACTTTTAGTTTCCCCAACAACTCTTGATATAAGGTTTTCATGATGGCTTTGTATATTAGAAGGGATCCCAGGTATTTTGAAGGGAGGTTGACCTTTTGGAAACCAAGGATCAGGGCTATGTTTCATTGAACAATTACAGGAGTATTAAAGAAAACAAATTGATATTTGGTCAGGTTTATGACTGTACATGATGCTTCTTTATATGTATCCAGAATGATCTTGATATCTTTGGAATCCCTTGTTGTGGGAGATCCCATGAGGAGGTTGTCATCCATGAACTGAAGATGGGAAAATTGATCCACATCAAGTCGTAGCTTGATCCCTTGTATTTTCTTTTCTGCCAATGCCTTTTTTATTAGTCTCCACAGTCCTTCTGCTAAAATTATATAGAGGTAAGGGGATAAGGGATGTCCCTGTCTGAGGCCTCTCGTCAGATTGAAAGTTTTTTAAGGAGATCCATTCACTAAGATTGAGAAGGAGGCAGAAGAAATGAGCTCATTGATCCATTGTATCCACTCCTCAGAAAAGCCAAAAGCCTCCATCATTTTTTGGAGGAATCTCCAATGGGTGTGATCATCGACCTTTGACATGTCCAATTTTATTAGCATTCTCTCCTTCTTATAATTTTGCATGGAGTGCATAGTTTCATGAGAAACCATTATCCCATTAAGAATTTGTCTCCCTTCCACAAAACCTCCTTGCTCCATGGATATGATATTTTCAAACATGGCTTTAAGTCTATTAGCAATGAGTTTGTAGATTATCTTGTAGATTACATTGCATAAGGCTATTGGTATGAATTTCTATGTTGTATTCACTTATTTTTCCTTGGGGATTTAGGACATGAACATAGCATTGAAGGCTTTGAGAATGGACTTGGAGGATATTTATTCTTCCACCACTTCCCAAATGTATTTTCCTATAATTTTCCAACATTTTTGAAAAGAGTTAGTTGTGAACCCATCCAAGCCTGAGGCTTTTCCTGAAGCCATCTCCGTCATTGTCCTTTCCACTTATTTCATGGATGTTGGGCTCATCAGAAAATGGTTTTTCTCTAGAGTGACTAAATTTGGTATGCATCATGTAATCTTTTGGATCGTTGCTCTCTATCTCCTATGGGTTCAACTAGCAAAAGTTGAAAGTGGTTTACCAATTCATTTTTTTTATCCTCAATATATTATATTATTTCTCCTGAGGGTTTGGTTAGGGATGTTATCATGTTTTGATTCCTTCGATGTAACAGAGAATTATGGAAAAACTTTGTATTCTTGTCTCCTTCTTTCAACCATTTAACTATGGATTTTTGTTTCCAAAGGATTTATTCTTGTCTGTCTCTTTTGTCTATTTCCAACCTGAGTTGTTCCTTCCTATTCATCACTTCCTGTGTTTATTATCCTACTTTTTCTTCCAATTGGATTACATCCATTTCTTTTTCCACGCATTTATTTTCCTCAAAAATATTTCAAAACACTTCCTTGTTCCACTTCTTGATTCGGAAGTTGACGTGTTTAAGTTTCTGCTAAAATTGATACATTTTGGTGCCACACAAATTTGAATTTTCAAACCACCAGGTTTCAATATTTTGCATAAATTCCTAATGTTCCATCCAAAAAATTTCAAAATGAAAAAGATTTGGTCGAGGATTTATTCTCTCCTCCCAGGAAAGGTTGATTATCCAGTGATCAGATCCGTAGTAGGGGAAGACTTCCATCGATATTTCTTGTTGATATTGAAATAATGCCTCAAACAGAATCTATCAATCATGTTCTAGCGCAAGTTTTAGGTTGGAATTTTCCCAACCCAACCACAAATCAAGAGCTACAACTTGGGAATCCTACACCCAATGTCACCTCGATGTAGGTCCCGCACTTCAAGGGTGACTAGGTCACTCTAGGGAGGCGATCCTGGTAACCCTAGGGGGAATGAGATGGATATGGATAGAGATGGAAGTGAAGCCCCTAGAGGTAAATTCTAAGTGGAGTGAAATATGGGAAGAGATGCCTTGTAATTCAAGTGATTGTTTCCCCAAAGGTATAGTGCTTATCTAGATGATTGTACCTGCCCGAGACACAAGAAAATCCAACTTGCAATGATATATGTTAGTATGGATCAGAAAGTTAAGTTTTTTGTCCCTAATTTTAAGCAATATATGATAGTTTATATTAGTAAATAAATCATCTAAATCAGCATGCAAGTATCTAAACTAGTAAAGCAGATCGGCATCAATATTAGCAATGAATATAGGCTGAAAAATGGCACTTTGAAGCGGAATAAAGAAAGTTGTTTTAACATGTATATTTATGCAGAAAATTTCAGCCTTGTGGCAGTATATTTCAGTCACTTAAATCAGAAAATTACACCATCAAAATATGCCAACAATTAGCCCAAAATAGGTGCCCTAATGAGGCAAAGCAACTCCAAGCAAGAGACCTTTCAAAAGATAAAATTTCATGTTTCCCAAGGCAATGATTTTATATCTCCAATGCAAAACATATATGACTAGTGTCTTTACTATTGGGTTAATGGAGTCAAATAAAAGAAAGATATAGATAAGCTACCTCCTTTGGGGTGTAAACCCTTTTACTTCCCAAGGCAAGTTTCTCTAGCTAGGGTTTAAGCTAAGAGGGTGTATTCCCTTATACTTCTCTTAGCAAACCCTAGTTTAACCAATAAAATGAAGCATAAAATGATGAACACTATGCCCACCTATCTCCTAGCACAACAATCTTTATACTTCCCACCTAGTTCCTAGCACAAAAATCCTTGACTTAAAAAGGAATGATAGCATAAGAGTAAAAGACCATACCAAAATCAAGAAAGATGCTAAGATAATCCACCATAAAAGATAGAAAGCATTCATCCAAGGCTAGTGCCTCACTCCTCCATCAACCATTCATCAAGATAGGCATAAAAAAGTGCAAAAGAGACAAATATAGCCATGTGTGGTGAAAATTTCAGACCAATACTTCTCACAACAAGGGAGAGTTATGTTAAAATGATATCTTATGATCTCTTATTTATGCAAATGTTACCAAGGTGACTTGTCCAAAAATTAAGGGGTAAACCACAATACTAGGGATCAATAGCCCTAATATTCCCCCCTTTAACAAATTAATATTAAACAATTCATTAAAGTTTCACTTTTTCACAAATAAACCCTAATTTTACATGGACGTCTCCCCTTTAGGGGATGTTTTTCCACTTTGAAGAAGTCGTTGGTGTTGGAGAAGCATGGGTAGGCTTCCAAAGGACACATGTCAAGCATATAGAAAATATCATCATGGTGAAGACCGTCTTCTCCTCAAAATTTCCATGTGTCAATGAGTGGCACCTCACCACCAATCCCTGACCCCCCTAGGTGATGTCATGCCTCTAGGAGTGACATTTTGCCTCTTCTAGGAAAGACATTTGGCATGTGGGGGATAGGATATGTTGTCGAAGTCAATATCAAGGCCTTCCAAGTATTATCTTTCTCATCCGACATGCGGTCCCTTGGCATTCAACCTGTGGGCTTGTAGCCCCATGGAAGCCCAAGCTAGGCTTGTTCTTCCAAAACTGTCCACCAACTAGGTTCTGCAAGGACAAATCAGCACACCCTCCAAGGATCTCAATTCATAACATCATGATAAGTGAATTTAATCAATACATGAGCCATTTAAGCATGTGCATCAAAGATCACTATATCAAACAATTAATTTCTCAAAGACACTATGCAACTTGTCAAGCTTGAATATGGGAGGGTTGGCGAGGTGTCATATTGGGTGTATCTTTCCTTAGGTCAAGAAGAGTCTCCAAGAGATCCCTCTCTAATCCATGTAAAGTGGATGAAGTGGTTGGGATCAAGACTCAATGGGCATAGGGCTCATGACATACAAGGGATCGTAGTGTCTCATTCATGGGTGCCTTTGTAGAGGCTGTGTGGTACCTTCGTCTGCAATGCACTTTTTCCAAGCCCATTGATTGTCATTCTTTTATTATTTCATAATTTTAAGGAGAGGATGAAGGTCATTTCCCTAGAGTGGTGACCAAATAATGGGAATTTCACCCACAAACACCTAATGGAAATGAGAATTTTGGCTCGTGATGAGACCCCCTTTCTCTCAGCCATGCAACTGAGATACATTACCCTAGTTTGGTGACCAGTCGATGGAAATGTCGTACAACTAGATATTTGTGGACATGATAGGTCGGATCGTGATGAGACCTCCTATCCTTCAACTAACCTTTTAAGCATTCTTGATTATATTATGTGTCCCCTTTACTCAAAGATAAGTGTTTCACTTCTTTCTTGGGTGATCCCTAGGTGAAGCATTTAGAAGGTTTATACACAGATTTTATCTTTTACCCAACATCAATCCCTCTGGGGCTTCATCCCCTTCTTCCCATAATATGAGGGACAACCCCTTCTTGGGTAAATACACCCTAAAATCCCAAGAGATAAGGAAATGGAGGGAAATAATGATGGAAAGTGGTAAGTATGGTCGAGAATAGTACAATGGCTTATTAAGGGAGTTCCTAGTAGCAAACCCATCCCCAAGGAAGACCAGTTACTAGGGCACAATGTCATCTAGAGAAATCTAAGATACAACATACTCAAATGGCTTAAACATTGAAATGATTCTCACCATAATACTGAATTGTACCTCATGGAGCAAGGCCTACTACCTTCTGGAAGCCAACTGATGTGGTGGATGCCATATGAAAATATTTGATCATTTTTGGTGGTGAGAGGGGTTTCCATCTATGCAAAAGGGTATTGTTGGTCATTTAGTCTCTTAGCATTCCATATCTGCAACCTAAGGGTCTTGAGACATAATCTCCTTAGTCATCCAAAAAATGGGGATAACATCTAGCTCATACTTGGGGACATGTGCTCATTGTAGAGTGCATGAGAACAAAAAAATATCCTGCTAGACCTGTGCCTACAAGGAAACATCAAATTGTTAAGTGCAATATGGCCTACTCATCCTTGTTCTCATATGATCATAATCAAAACCAACTAAGCCAGAAAAAGAAAATTTTGACATTTTGACATGTAAGTAGATAAAAAATAGAATGAAATGCATATAAACTAAATGATCAATCAATATGCAAATGAAGGGAATCAAAATGACTTACCTACTTGCTTATGGCCTTGGGGCCATGAAGATCACGTGTTGGATGATGTCAGGTGAAGTCATACAACTAGTGCAACCATTTGATCATCTCATCAAAGTATCTCCCCCTATTCTTAATCATATAATACAACAAAGATAATTCAATAACATAATAATCATGAGTATGAACACACATATAATCAATCATGAAATAAAACTCATGAAGATGGGAAGGAGGGAGAAAATCCTGCTAGAAAGAGAAACCATCAGCCTGATCACCCTGCTTGAAAGTGTAGCCACGAGACTGATCAATACATCTCTGAAGGGGGATACTATACATAGACGACGGCTCATCTTCATATTCACTTAGAATATCATTGCTCTCTGAAGGCTGAGAAAGGACAAGAGATCCAAATAAAACCCTATGATTTCCCAAACAAGAGGAAACAGGGTAAGGCATAGCCTTAGAGAAAAAATTATTCGTCAGACTCAGGAAACATATCTTCTTTGTATGAAAATCCCTGCCCAAAGTCTCAACATGAAAGTAATTTCATTTGGTAGTATGGACCTCATATTTCTTTGGTCAGGCCACGACCTGGTGTCTATCAAAATCTGAGTATGGTGGTTGAAAATCATCCCTAAAACGTTGCGTCAGGTTATCCTCTAATGGATAGAACAAATCAGTAACCATATCATCGGGTTGGCACATATATGGACCATCTGGATGTAAAAATAAATCCTCTGAAGAAATTCTTTATGTATCCTTTATCCAAGATGTGCCTTCAATGTCGTAGATAGGATCTCCGTCAAAAATGAAAAAACCCAAATCCCATATGCATCTCCCAATCTATATGAAATCATCAATGTTATCGTCGATTGTATCTGGGGGTTGTTCCATGATTTCATCTATATCATAAAAGTTGATTACTTCTTCACAAGACTGAATAACTTCATCTTCTTCGAAAGGGACAATAGAGGACAATGTCTCGTTCAAACCTTCTGCAAGAGAAACTTCATCGAGATCCTTTTGGTATTTTTCTTCATTTCCACAGTCATGGAACAAAGCATCATCAAAGTTCTCAAAAGGATTATAACTCATCATGTTCTCTTCTTGATGTGCAGGAGGAGCAGAAGTTTGGATGTCCTCATCAAGTGGAAGAGAAAATACTTCATCTTCATCATATGTCCATCCGAATCTTCTTCTTCAGGATCTTCTTCAATCTTTTCTTCATATATGGTCTCATCATCGATTGGAAAACCTTCTTGGTAAAGAGTGTGTTTGAGCTCTTGGAAAGCATCTTGCAAAATTTGAGTAGTTGGTCGATATTGCCTGAGAAATTCTTCAAAGAGATTTGTAGAAGAAGGGATTCTTTTTGGATCACATGAGTGCGCAAGCCAATCCTTTTGACTTGATTCCAGTGAAGACACGAAAATTTTCATCATCACATCTTCATGTATCACATTTAAGCTCGATGCATACTTCATATAATTCACGACATGGGTGACTACTAGAGATAGATCACCGTCAAATTTGGGGAAACTTGCTCTCCATTTTGTTGGACAATAATTTGGATAGTCATGGACATTCTAAACATCAAGAGAAGGGTACACATTCTGGAATTCCCATGGTAAGTCTCACGAGGTCATGGTTCCATCACTTAGGGTAATAACTCAATGGAGTTTCCATATGAGCTCAAGGCTCATGAAGGGATGAAAGGGGAAAAAGGTAAAAGTAGTTCCATGGAAGGTGGAGTGGTCAGATGAACTTCGAGGTGATCTCATCAAGGAAAATGGAAAGGGAACATCCCTTAGGTGGATTCACCAGGAAAACTAAGGGAAAGGATTTAGGATAGCTTACCAAAGTGTAGTTAGGGTACGAAGAAGATTCAAGATCTTCCTCGGCAACAGTGCCAAAATGTTATAGCACAAGTTGTAGGTTGGGAAAATCCCAACCCAACCACAAATCAAGAGATACAACTTGGGAATCCTACACCCAATGTCACCTCGATGTAGGTCTCGCACTTCAAGGGTGACTAGGTCACTCTAGGGAGGAGATATTGGTGACCCTAGGGGGAATGAGATGGATATGGATAGATATGGAAGTGAAGCTCCTAGAGGTCAAGTCTAAGTGGAGTGAAATGTGCGAAGAGACACCTTATAAGTCAATTGACTATTTCCCCAAAGGAAAAGTACTTCTCTGGATGATTGTACCTACCCGAGACACAAGAAAATCCAACTTGCAATGATATATGTTAGTATGGATCAGAAAGTTAAGCTTGATGTCCCTAATTTTCATCAATAGATGATAGTTTATATTAGTAAATAAATCATATAAATCAACATGCAAGGATCTAAACTAGTAAAGAAAATCAACATCAAGATTAACAACGAATATAGGCTGAAAAATGGCACTTTGAAGCTGAATAAAGCAAGCTCTTGTACCATGTATATTTATGTGTAAAATTGCATCCTTATGTCTGTATATTTCAGTCACTTATATCATAAAATTACACGATCAAAATATTCCAACAATTATCCCAAAAGATGCGCCCTAATTAGTGGAGTTAGTGTGCAAACTTTAGGAGCTAGTCTGGGGTTAGTTTAGGAGTTATGGTTAGTAGTTTATCTAGGTTAGATCAACCCTAATGGCTGTAGGTTAGAGTTTGTAATAGAAATTAAAGTAATGGGAGAGAGGGGATTCCCTAGTAGGGGAATACTCCTCTCAATGAAGCAAACCAACTCCAAGCAAGAGACCTTTCAAAAGATAAATTTCACATTTCCCAAGGCAATGATTTTATATCACCAATGAAAAAAACATATGAATGGTGCATTTAATATTAGGTTAATGGAGTCAAATAAAATAAAGAGATAGAGAAGCTACCTTCTGGGTGGTGTAATCCCTTTTACTCCCCAAGGCAATTTTCTCTAGCTAGGGTTTAAGCTAAGAGGGTGTGTGCCCTTATACTTCTCTTAGCGAACCCTAGTTTAACCAATAACATGAAGCATAAAATGATGAAGACTATGGTAGGGGTGTATTCCCTTATACTTCCCACCTATATCCTAGCACAACAATCCTTTACTTGAAAAATAATGATAGCATAAGAGTAAAATACCATACCAAAATCAATAAAGATGCTAAGATAATCCACTATAAAATCTAGAAAGAATTCATTGAAGGATAGTGCCTCACTCCTCCATCAACCATTCATCAAGATATCCATAAAAAAGTGCACAAGAGACAAATAGAGCCAAGTGTAGAAAAAATTTAATACCAATACTTCTCACAATGAGGGAGAGTTATGTTAAAATGAGATCTTATGATCTCTTATTTATACAAATGTCACCAAGGTGACTTGTCCACAAATTAAGGGGTAAACCACAAGACTAGGGGTCAACAACCCTAATATCGCCCCCTTTAACAAAGTAATATTAAACAATTCATTAAAGTTTCACTTTTACACAAATAAACCCTAATTTTACATGGACATCTCCCCTTTAGGGGACATGTTTCCACTTTGAAGAAGTCGTTGGTGTTGGAGAAGCATGAGTAGGCCTCCAAAGGACACATGTCAAGAATATATACAATATCATCATGGTGAAGACCCTCTTCTCCTCAAAATTTCCATGTGTCAATGAGTGGCACCTCACCACCAAGCGCTAACCCTCCTAGGTGGCGTCATGCCTCTAGGAGTGACGTTTTGCCTCTCCTAGGAAAAACATTTGGCATGCGGGGAATAGGTTATTTCATCCAAGTCAATCTCAATTCCTTCCAAATCTAATCTTTATCATCCGGTATGTGCGCCCTTGGAAACCAACCTGTGGACCTGTATCCCCATGGAATCCCAAGCTAGGCTTGTTCTTCCAAAAATTTCCATGAACTAGGTCATGCAAAGACAAATGAGCACTCCATCCAAGGATCTCAAGTCATAACATCATGATAAGTGAATCCAATAAATAAATGATCCATCTAAGCATGTGCATCAAATATCACTATATCAAACAATTAATTGCTCAAAGACACTATGCGACTTGACAAGATTGAATATGGGAGAGTTGACAAGGTGTCCTATTGGGTAGATATTTCCTTAGGTCAAGGAGAGTCTCCAAGAGATCCCTCTCTAATCCATGTAAGCTGGATGAAGTGGTTGGGGTCAAGACTCAATGGGAATAGGGCTCGTGGCATACAAGGGGTCATAGTGTCTCATTCATGGGTGCCTTTGTAGAGGGTGTGTGGTACCTTCATCCGCAATGCACTTTTTCCAAGCCCATTAATTGCCATGTTTTTATTCTTTCATAATTTTAAGGAGAGGTTGAAGGTCACTTCCTTGGCATGGTGACCAGGTAATGGCAATGTCACCCACAAACACCTAGTGAAAATCAGAAGGCTGGCTCGTGATGAGACCCCCTTTTTCTTAGCCATGTAACTGAGAGTCGTTACCCTGGTTTGGTGAACAAATGATGGCAATGTCATACCACTAGATATTCATGGACATGATAGGTCGGCTCATGATGAGACCTCCTATCCTTTAACTAGCCTTTTAAGCATTCTTTATTATATTGTGGGTCCCCTTTACTCAAAGATGAGTGTTTCACTTCTTTCTTGGGTGATCCCTGGGTGAAGCATCTTGAAGGTTTATACAAGGATTTTATCTTTTACCAAACATCAATCCCTTTGGGCCTTCATCCGCTTCTTCCCATAGAATGAGGGACAACCCCTTCTTGGTTCAATACACCCTAAAATCCCAAGAGATAAGGAAATGGATGAGAATAATGATAGAAAGTGGTAAGTATGGTCGGTAATGGTACGATTGCTTATTAAGGGAGTTCCTAGTAGAAAACCCATCCCCAAGGAAGACCACTTACCAGGGCACAATGTCAACCACCAAAATGAAGTATGGAAAAAGGCATAATGTCCAATCATATATCATGAAATTTAGAGAAATCTAAGATACAGGATACTCAACTAGCCTAAATATTGAAATGATGCTCACCATAACACTGACTTGTACCTCATGGAGCAAGGCCCACTACCTTCCAGAAGCCAGCTGATGTGGTGGATGTCATCTAGAAATATGTGTCCATCTGTAATGGTGAGAGGGGTTTTCATTTTTGCAAAATGGTATTTCTCGTCTAGTGTCTCGACACTCCATATCTGCAACCTAAGGATCTCAAGACATAATCTCCTTAGTCATCCAAAAAATGGGGGTAACAAATCCTAACATATATTTTTTTGTCTGCTCTTCTTTTGTTTCTTCAAGTAAAGAAACCATTGTTGGTTTGGATATCAATTAGTATAAAGTTCTCTATCCACTCTCGGAAATATTCACTTTCCCATTCCAGATGTTTGATCCCTCCTTTTTTCTCCAAAAGTGAAGAGAACATATTAAATTCACCCCCAATGACCCATCAATGACCTTGTAAAAGGGCCCTGAGATGATTCAGGGATTCGAGAAATCCTCTCTTAAGTTGAGGCATGAGAGAGCCATAGGCATTTGATATGAAACCTTGGGTTTGAGATCTAATCTCAGCAAAGCTCATTTTTAGGATTCTTGGGAGGTTGGAGAAAAAATCCATTCTCCATTTTCTTGGATCCCACAAGATATCCAAGCCTCTTGACACTCCTTCCGAGTCAACCACTTTAACTTCCCAATATTTCCATAATTTATTTGTGATTTTGACCATTGCTTCCTTATCACACTTTGTTTCCTCAATCAGAACAACCTTTGCTTTTTCCTACATAATTATTTTTTTTAACATTCTATGTTTGGATGGGGCATTCATACATCGCACATTCCATGATATGAGCTTCATAATATCACTTTTTTTAGGTTTGGAAATATCTTTCCGACAAGCCTACCATTTGTCCATAGTCCACTAGGTGGGCTGTCATTTCTTCTATGACCTGTCTATATGGTTTTATTCCCTTCTTCTTTTCATCACTGGGGATTTTCTTAAGGATCTTTAGAGGATTGGTTTTAACCCCCATGCTGCCCGAGGCACCTACTAATATCCCAAAGCCTATCTCCTTACTATTTCTTTCCCATGATTTTCCTTGTAAATTACTAGATTGATTCATAGTCATTTCATTTATGTCTTGTTCTCCTTGGTATTGATTTTAATATTTTATACTTATTTCCATATTTTCCATTTCCATTTCTTGGTTTTCTTCCTAATAGCCTCATTCCTCTTGATCAAGATCTTGATCAAGATCTTGATCTAGCATTTTGAGATCCATTTCTTTAGTATCCACTAGTTTTCTTTTAGAACTGGCTTACTATGTTTGTTTGTGGTTTCCTTGATCTGTGCTTCCTTTTTCTTTGTCTCTTCCTAGGTTTTCTCTTAAATTTTTAGGTTGTTCACATCCAAGGATTTGAATATGTTGTTATTGTTGTCTTCTCCCTTTTTCGTTGGATTACTTGGTCTTCGCCCCGCCTTACACTTCCCTTGAATCTTGGTGAATCCTTCTGCATTTGTTCCTTCTTGAGGTTTATTGTCATTCTGCTTTATATTTAGGGGAAATCTCAAAAAATGTGACCATGGAAATGACCTTTTCTGCACCTAAAATGGATATGTTCATAATCCAAGGTCTAGATCCATTCATTGTCCTGGTATGAAATTGTTACTGCCTCCAGGAGGGATCCTTCCACGTTCATGTAGATGCAAATCTGAGCATACGAAGTGTATTTAGCAATCTTAGTGACCTCTGAAATTTTGATGAATGATCCCAGGGTATTTCTATTCCCTTCAGGGTATTTATTTCACAGAATTATTATGGAAATGAGTACAATCTTATCCAAAGCAGCACCACCATGAAGTCCTTTTTCTCTAGAGAAAATATTTTCGTCCAGTAGCGAAGATGGAGTCCTGCAGAGTTGAAGAAATATGGGATTTCTTCAAAAACCTTGTCTCTGTCTGAAGGGTTTGAAAAAAATGTTGTAAATAAACCCTCAGATCCCAGCTTTAGATCCAATTGATCCTTTAGCTTCCACCAGGAGCTCACCCAACCAATGAGATATGTTTTCGATGGCCAAATCCCCATAAATTTACCTATTAGAGAATGATCCTTCATGTATTGCATATAGTTACCAATACTAGGAGAAGTAACTTCATACCTTGGGTTTACCTTTGTGCGTGCATGGAAACCATTCACTTTGATTTTGTCAGATCCAGTGTTTCTCTGTTTGATAGTATTTTCCTTGCTTCCCTTACCTACACCCCCCATCTTTGTTTCCTCATCTTTTTTTTTTGTCTTTCCTAGTAGTACGTCCTTGAAAGTCAGCAACTCCTTATGTCCTCTGTCTCTGGGATGAGTAGAGGACCCTGACTTGCTTTCCCCATCTAGTTCTAGCACCACCATTCTCGAACTCTTTGTCCTATTGAACTCCCCTCACACTTATCTTGAAACCCTATGTCGAACAACTTGAATTGCTAACCCGCTTCACTCACCATTCAAGTTTTCACATATCTTATTGCCAAAGTACATTTTTGGGGAAATTTGGTTGTATTGAAATAAAAAAAGTCTTCCAGGATGAATCCATAAGCCCCAATCAATCGGTGATCAAGGATATATCTTTATGTGCTAAGTATATGCAATTTCAAGTGCTTCAATAGGACCAGGGTCTTGAGTGCTATGAAGAAAAGCATGTAAAATTATTCATGAAAATCATTTCTATTTCCCCAATGGTTGGCCTTTCTCTCACCCCCATATGGGCTTTCAAAAAATCGACAGAGGAATTCAAAGCATGGCTTCCATCTCTCTGGATGCACTACCTATTTTTTGATGGGGCTTCTCATGGAAATTATGGGGTGGAAGGTTCGGGTGGGGGGGGGGGAGGGGAGCCTCTTTGATCGTAGAGGAATTCAAGTGTGCAGATATGCATGGGGACTAGGAATAACTATGAATAATATTGCAGAGTCCTGTGCTCTTTTTTAGGGGCTAAGAATGGATAAAGAATGTGATATTTCTCATATTTCAATCTTTGGTGACTCCATGTTGATAGTTGAAGCAATTATTACAAGAAATCTAGTGGAAAACAACCTCATGAGAGGTATCCTCCATCACAATTTCATCCTCAGAAAAAGCTTTGATGACTTTAGACTCTTCCATATTAAGCGAGGCTTAAACCATGTAGCCAACCTTTGGGCTAAGATGGGCACAAGATTGAAACAAGGGGAAATATCTCATAGTGGCATTAGCTGGGTTTCCCCCATCCCATAACTCCTTCATGACTCAATGTGACAATAGTGACATTCCTCCCATCATCCTCGCACTTTGAGACCCTTCCCTTTATGTGAGTATTTATTTTATATGCAATATACCAATTATATATCTGCAAATAACCTTCAGAAATAACCAAGAATAAAATAAAATCATTCACCATAATATGAACACCCTTGAGGTAGGGTAACACCATGTATTAATCCTTATGGAAGGATAAAAATCCTCAAGCAGTACTTGTTTGTACATCAACGATAATCTTCACCATATCAAATACATTGCTTACATTTCCTTATATATCATTTCCTATCTTCTAGGAACATTCTAAAGAAGATATCTTCTAGAAACATCATTTCTTATATCTAACTACCCATTATTATATGTGAATATCATAAGGGGCCTTATTTAATACCATGGTGGACATTGTCCACCTTACATTTGAATGATCTCCACTAATAATACATTACTCAATTCTCATGGGGTACCTCCCATATTACCCCCCATATTATCTCCCTAGGTACATTACATTCCACCCCCCTTAAGCATGTTTCATCCCTGAAACATGATAAGAGACCATACGATATGATCGGTTGAGAATTGTAGCCAACTCATACCAAGTATGACCATCCATCCAGGCCAATGGAAGACTAACATGATGTCCAACTGTTATCATGCCACCCTGACATGGCTTCGCCTCCGGCTGATGTTGATATGGATTTGTAGCTCGAGCCTGATGACGTCCTATAGGCCTCCATGTACCTCTTGATTGGTTGTATTTTTGGTTCCCTACTGGTGAAGAAGTGTGTTGATGTGCACCAATATCAGAGAGTGCACCAATATCTTCACATTTAAGTCCATTACGCCATGCCCTAACATCATCCCTTAAACTTAGCCATAGCCCAACTCGCCATAGGGATTCACATGATGAATTTATATGTTTGATATATTTTTAAATACTAGGACACTCATATTTTCCATTAAAATTTATGTTGTTATCCATAACCCCCAAAATAGAACTAGGGTGTGTAAATAACTTGCTACAGAAAATTGTGGCTTTTCCGGAAAAAACTTGAAAAACTATTGCATTTAAAATGCTCATAACTTCACTTCCCAGACTTCATTTTGGCTGATTGTTTTTTTTAAATTGGGTATTTTTCCAAGATGAATCCAAATATAAAATTAATTTCTGAAAATTCTCAGTATAATGTTTCATATATGAGCCTGAAGTGCACCACCCCCTTTGTTCTTAAAAAAAAATCTGCAAAAATAACCAAAACATTCTTCCCCTCTTTGCCCTAGGAAAGAGTTTTGATACCACTTGAAAGATACGAATTCTAGATCTGAAAATAACCTTCATAAATAAACAAGAATAAAATAAAACCATTCACCATAACATGAACACAAGAATATATAAAACCCTTGAGGTAGGGTAACACTGTACATTAATCCTTACAGAAGGATAAAACTCTTCAAGCAATACTTGTTTGTACATCAACAATAATCTTCACCATATCAAATAAATTACTCACATTTTCTTATATATAATTTCCCATCTCCTAGGAACATTCTATAACCAACAATAAAATAAAACCATTCACCATAACATGAACACAAGAATATAGAAAACCCTTAGGGTAGGGCAACACCATACAATGGATCCTATTATGGAAGGGATCCTCTCCTTTTCACTTGCCTCTTCGAGGGGGCATTCTCCTATTGAACTACCGCTCACAATACAATACTTCTCTTCATATCTCATTACATTGCTTGAACCCCTTTATATAGTTCTACCACCACCTAAGAACATTCTAGAGGAGGAATATTCTAGAAGTTGAACCTTCTAAGAAGTCCTCTCACATTTATTATATATAACGACCATAGTGGGCCTTATTTAATACTATAGTGGACCTATTCCACCTTAGATTGAATGGCTTCTACTATTATCACTATGGGCCCTCCGGGCCCCTCACTACCTCTCTAGATACCTAACATTCCATCCCCCTTATGAAAGCGTTGTCCTCAACGTTTTTTATGAGGGTGTACAACCATATACTAGGGTCCCATGGATAAGTGTGGACCATAGTGTTGAAATAGACTAGAGAAGGAGGGTCCCATGCAGAAATGAAATCCACCATGATTAAGTAGTATAACCACCATTGTAAACCAGGGTCCCATGTCCCAATGATCATGTGAACTCCACACGGAAGATATCTAAACTCAAGCACCAAATGAAAATGATGCACCAAAGAGCTACATTGATCTTGGGGATACAAATGTGTATATCCATCCATATCTAAAAATCCATCTCAATAACACACTAGTACTAGAGAATACTGAAAAATAGTATTCATAGAAGGCTCTGGACTGGTCTCCATAATCTTCTCTACATAAGGTGGAGTAGAGTCGTCAAATAAAAGATGAAAGTAGTTATCATCCTAGAGATTACAATTGTCCATATACCAATCCTCACAATATTCCTTGTAATCATACCAATAATATATTTCTTGAGTATATTCTGATGTGATGTCAATGTACATGATATTCCTAATATATCTCTCCTGCGTTGCAAGTCTGATCTCTTCAATAGTTTCCATATCGCGTTGAAATTTTGCGTTGGAGGCTTCTAGTTTGTGTTGTAGGGCCATGAGGGATTGAAATTGAATATCCATGGGAAACACCACATATAAGATACCAAAATAAAGCTCTGAAAATCTTCTATCCAATGGAACTAATGTGGTAGCAATCTGAGCACCATGTGAAAAGTTATGAACTCTAAAGTTCCACCATCATCATGAAAACCCCCAACAATGACTGATTTTAAATCAATGAATATTCACTTTCGGAGCTCCGATTTAAGTGATTTTGTTTTTTGAAATAAACTATTTTTGAAATAGGAACTCAGATCTATAATTTGTTTTGGAAAATTAGGCCCCAGCTGCTATAGAAATCATAAAAAATCACTCGATCGTTCGCGGAAAAACCCTGAAAAATAACAGATTTTAAAATAGTGATAACTTTACTTTCCGGACTATGTTTTCAGATGATTTTTTTTTTTTTAAATTGGGTGTTTTTCTGAGAGGAACGTAGATATACAACCTTTTTTCTGCAAATTTTGCACATAAATCTACAGAAACTGTTCAGAATGTCGCGTGCCTCTTTTTCTTCTCTGAAAAAAAAAATGCAAAAATAAAAATAATTTTCCCACACTTCCTGCCAAGGAAAGTGCTCTGATACCACTTGTTAAGAACCAAATACTTGCATATAAAAAAAAAAAAAAAACTCAAATATTCAGAGAACAATGTAGAATAAAACCACTCTTTATTATAAGAAAACCCTTCAGGTAGGGAAACACCATACAATGGATCATATTATGGAAGGGATCATCTATTGTTCACTTACATCTTCAAGGGGGCATCCTCCCATCGAGTTACTGCTCACAATACAATACTTCTCTTCATATCCCATTACATTTATTGGACCCTTTTATATAGTTCTACCAACCACCTAATAACATTCTAAAGGATGAATCTTCTAGAAGCAAAACCTTATAATAATTCCTCTCACATTTATTATATATAACTACCATAGTGGACCTTATTTAATACTATAATGGACCTAGTCTACCTTACATTGAATGGCCTCCACTATTATCACTATGGTCCCTCCAAGCCCCCCACTACCTCTCTAGCTACCTAACTTGCAAGATACCAATTCTAGATCTACAAATAACCTTCAAAAATAACCAAGAATAAAATAAAACCATTCACCATAACATGAACACAAGAACATAGAAAACCCCTAAGGTAGGGTAACACCATGTATTAATCCTTGCGGAAGGATAAAACTCCTCAAGCAATACTTGCTTGTACATCAACAATAATCTTCACCATATCAAATACATTGCTTACATTTCCATATATAGCATTTCCTATCTCCTAGGAACATTCTAGAGAGGGTATCTTCTAGAAACATCATTTATTATATCTAACTACCCATTATTATATGTAACTACCATAATGGGCCTTATTTAATACCATGGTGGACCTAGTCCACCTTACATTTGAATGAACTCCACTAATAATACATTACTCCATTCCCATGGGGCACCTCCCATATTACCCCCCATATTACCTCCCTAGGTACATTATAGTATATGTGTCAACAATCAAGTGAAACTGCCCTTTGACTTCTTTAGCAATTTCCAGGCATGAGTAATGGAATTTGTTTTTTTGTTCTTTCAAGCGTCGAATTCAGGAACAAATGACCAACAAATGTTCCAGTCCTTCCTCGTATTGAAATTGTGGAGCACTCAATTGCGAACTCTCTCTGGTCAAGTTTCAACTGAGGTGTTTCTTTGGTTTTTTTATTGGTCTCTTTCTTTTGGGGTACCTGCAAGAGAACACTAGGTTTTTCATTTCTTACTCTAAGAATTATGGTAAAGGCGCTCTGTTTCAATTAAGTATCTACCACTCTAGATATTTTATTTGTTGCATATAATCTTGTGGTAGAAGAAGGCTCTTCATTGTTGGGTGGAGAAACTATAGGGCTCAAAACTAGGGGTTGGTTATGGAGCCCTCATTGAGTGACCTCAAGAAATTTCTTAGGCACCAGGAAGAGTTTGCACAAGCAACCAATGAGGCTCTTCTGCCAACTTCATAGAATTTAATGATGCAATGGTCGAGATCAACCAACAAATGGAAGAAAATTTTGTTGTTTTTCAGACAAAAATCATGGCCATCTCCCACTTAATGGATGCAATGGAAGCCTCACCCTAACAGCTGAGATATATTCCCAACCTAGACACTCAGTTTCAGATTCGATTAACCCTGGTCGACTCTCTCATTTCGTGGTGGTTGTTGGTGACATCTCAGAGAATATTGAGCATAACACAACTTCAATGACTGTGGAAGAAGGGCCCATTTCTCCTCCAAGGGTCTATGAAATTCAAGATTCTGTCTCCAACATTTAGTTCATGTTTTTCATAGTTTTTTGGTGCCTTGGGCAGTTTTGCAAAAATGTAATCAGCTTAGAAGAGCACAGTAAGGGTTCTATCACTATAATAAATTTTGTTGATTCTGCTATAGTTTTCAAATCTCGTCAGCTATACGCATTTTTTTGTAAACTATACGTTGTTGTTTGCTTCAGCGCAGCCTTTTAATACAAATCCAGTTCATTTGCGGTTAAAAAAATGATAGGGTCAAATAGTGAAGAGTGTTATATTTTCATTAGTTTCGTTAACATTATATTTACCATAGCATTTTTATCTTCTTTTAACATTCAATGATCATATAATAAAATATATAAGCAACAGATAAACAAGCACAAGAAGACACAAAGATTTATACTRGGAAAACCCAAACTCAAGGAAAAACCCATCCAACTTTTCTTAGAGAGAATACTCCAATACAACCATGAAAAATCTCTAATCACAAGGGAAAACGAACAATGAAGAACCCTAATAAAAAATACTTATCTCTTCTTCTTTTCGAACCTTAGCGAGGGTAGACAATTTATCGACACCATAGAACTGGCACCAAGATAGCACACCACAGAGATGGCACCAAGATAGGCGCATCACTGGAACTAGCACCAAGATAGCACACCACAAAGATGGCACCAAGATAGGCACATCACTGGAACTGGCACCACAGAGTTGGCGCCATTGGTAACTGGTAATTGCAACTACTAGTGCAACTGCCACTGCTACTGCTACTGCAACTGATAAATGGCACGAAGCAACTGAGCAACACCACACAACCTTAGCGCAACTCCTCCAAAGGTAGCGCATAAGAGAAATCACCAAGATCCACCAAGAATATCCTTCTTCAAGTGGGGTGCACTTTCCAAGAGAACCAGAGACCATAAATAGAAAAACAGATGTAACTTCCTAATGCGCACTGCAGAAGGAGAATTGTCCGACTATGCAAATGAACTGACCCAGACTTGTATTTATACTAATCTGGGTGCCTTCCTAGGGATGACTTCTTATTCT